>CM075506.1:577500-660000 GCA_037950675.1 Hypophthalmichthys molitrix
TCCTCAAGAGCATCTTCGTTTCGATCAACATGAAACAACCTTCACAACGTTCACTTCTGTCACGTGACGTACTGTAGGGTTACATTCGTTAACTAAAACTTTAAACTATTAAAAACATATTCATTGAAATTAAATGAAATATTAGATTAAAAACTTGACTCTCCTGACTCTCTGTGGTCATTAAAAATCCCATGGCACTTCTCGTAATAGAGCAGGGGTGTAACCCCAGTGTCCTCCTGACAATCTGAATGAACTCTATCACTCTCTCTCCTATAGCCGGTGTGTGGCCTGATGATGGAGAGAGAGTCTAGGCAGGAAACGACTGAGGTGCCCTTGAGCAATACACCGAACCCCCAAACGCTCAAATGGCTGCCCAGGTGTGTGTGTGTGTGTGTTCACCACTCACTACTCCTAATGTGTGTGCACTAACTTGGATGGGACAAATTCAGAGTATGGGTTACCTTCACTTCACAAACACACTCACACACACTCAACGCAAAAGACTGATTGTTTCTCCTTCAGTCTCGAATACAGAACAGTGTGTGTGTAACAATCTGTCATCACGTCTGTCCTCCTGCTCTGCAGTTTTCCAGATTTCCGGAACATTCTTCAGGAGAGAGAGAGACAGAGAGGGAGATGACCCAGAGTTTTTCTCACCCACACAGCAAAGTCCAGCTCCACGTCAGTTCCCATGACAACACAGACGTGTGATTAGACACAAACACACACACACCCACATGTTGGGTTTCCATGTTTTATGGGGATTTTCCCTCGGTGTAATGATTTTTATACTGTACTAACTACATATTCTGTCCCCCTACACTATGAAAACAAAAGTTATTAAAAGTCTAATGCGACCTCTAATATATATATATATATATATGCAGTTGCAAGAAAAAGTATGTGAACCACTTGCAGAATCTGTGAATTATCTTAAAGGGTTAGTTCACCCAAAAATGAAAATTCTGTCATTTATTACTCACCCTCATGTCGTTCCACACCTGTAAGACCTTCGTTCATCTTCGGAACACAAATTGAGATATTTTTGATGAAATCCGATGGCTCAGTGAGGCCTGCATAGCCAGCAATGACATTTCCTCTCTCAAGATCCATTAATGTACTAAAAACATATTTAAATCAGTTCATGTGAGTACAGTGGTTCAATATTAATATTATAAAGCGACGAGAATATTTTTGGTGCGCCAAAAAAAACAAAATAACGACTTATATAGTGATGGCCGATTTCAAAACACTGCTTGAGGAAGCTTCGGAGCGTTATGAATCAGCGTATCAAATCATGATTCGGATCGCGTGTCAAACCGCCAAACGAACCGCTGATTCGACACAAAAGATTCATAACGCTCCGAAGCTTCCTGAAGCAGTGTTTTGAAATCGGCCATCACTATATAAGTCGTTATTTTGTTTATTTGGCGCACAAAAAATATTCTCATCGCTTTATAATATTAATATTGAACCTCTGTACTCACATGAACTGATTTAAATATGTTTTTAGTACATTAATGGATCTTGAGAGAGGAAATGTCATTGCTGGCTATGGAGGCCTCACTGAGCCATCGGATTTCATCAAAAATATCTTAATTTGTGTTCTGAAGATGAACGAAGGTCTTACGGGTGTGGAACGACATGAGGGTGAGTAATTAATGACAGAATTTTCATTTTTGGGTGAACTAACCCTTTAACAAAATAAGAGAGATCGTACAAAATGCATTTTTATTTAGTACTGTCCTAAGATATTTTACATAACAGATGTTTATATTTAGTCCACAAGGCAAAAAAAAAAAAAAAAAAGCTGAATTTATTAAAATGACCCCGTTCAAAAGTTTACATCCCCTTGATTCTTAATCCTGTGTGGTTACCTGGATGATCCACGACTGTTTTTATGTTTTGTGATGGTTGTTCATGAGTCTCTTGTTTAAACTGAGCTCTGTTCTTCAGAAAAATCCTCCAGGTCCTGCAGATTCTTCAGTTTTCCAGCTTCTTCTGCATATTTGATTTTGAGATCCATCTTTTCACACTGAGGACAACTGAGGGACTCAAACACAACTATAAAAAAGGTTCAAACATTCACTGAAGCTCCAGAAGGAAACACGATGCATTAAGAGTCGGGGGGTGAAAACTTTTTGAATTTGAATATCAACACACACTCAGTGAAGGCTGCTAGGGAAAATATTTTTCTAACTTGATCCAAAGACTCTGTTTAGTACAACACATAATCTACTATATCCCACTATGCTTTCATTTCCTGATGCTACACCAACAATTTGTGATAAATTTTTAGTTAATAAAATTAAAAATATTCAATCTTGCATCTCTAAATTTGTTGGTGACCCATGTTCAGCCTGTTTAACTGAGTTTGAGCCTGTGCCATCTTCCTCTCTTGCGGAGGTTTTCCATAATATGAAGCTTTCCTCCTGCTCCCTGGATGTGGTACTTCCTCGTCTCTTCATGGAAGAGCTGAGTGTCGCTGAACCTTTTGTTTTAACAATAATAAACATTAGCCTATCTCAAAGCACTCTTCCATCAGTTTCAGGTACCTGTGCAGTTCTGGTCCTCTTGGACCTCAGTGCAGCTTTTGACATCATTGATCATCCTATCTTGCTTGAACGGTTGAGTAAATATGTAGGAATTCAAGGCACTGCATTAAATTGATTTAAATCCTATTTCTGTGATAGAACATTTTCAGTGGAGGTTGGCAATTTCTCTTCCTCTTCTGTATCATTCACTTATGGTGTACCACAGGGATCAATTCTGGGCCCGCTTTTGTTTTCACTCTATTTGCTCCCTTTAGGCTTGATTTTTCGGAAGCATACCATTCCCTATCATTTTTATGCAGATGATACTCAGGTGTACTTCCCTTTGAAACACGAAGATAATTATGATGTGCACGCTTCTTTGAACTGTCTCGTGGCAGCCAATTTTTTAACACTAAATGACTCAAAAACTGAAATTGTAGTTTTTGGACCACCTGTGAATTCCCATCCTTATGCAATAAATTTGGGAGTGTTTTTTGATAACAGCCTTAAATTTGACAAACAAATAAATTCAGTGGTGAAGAATAGCTTTTACCATCTTAGATCCATCGCTAAATTGAAAGCATTTTTAACAGTCAAGGACTTGGAGACAGTAATCCATGCTTTTATATCCTCCAGGCTGGATTACAGTAACTCACTATACCTAGGTGTGGCTAAATCCTCTCTGTCCCGCCTGTAACTAGTACAAAACGCTGCTGCAGGCTTCTTACTGGAACCAGAAAGAGGGAACATGTGTCTTCTGTTGCTTCCAAAAATGATAAAATTTAGACATCTTCATCCTGTTCAAAAGTTTTCACCCCCTGACTCTTAATGCATCGTGTTTCCTTCTGGAGCATCAGTGAATGTTTGCAGCTTTTTTAATAGTTGTGTTTGAGTCCCTCAGTTGTCCTCAGTGTGAAAAGATGGATCTCAAAATCACACAGTCACTGCTGGAAAGGGTTCAAATATGCAGAAGATGCTGGAAAACCAAAGAATCTGCAGGACCTGGAGGATTTTTCTGAAGAACAGAGCTCAGTTTAACTGTTCAGAACAAACAAGAGACTCATAAACAACCATCACAAAAAAAAAAAAAAAAAAAAAAAAAAACGTCGTGGATCATCCAGGTAACCACACAGGATTAAGAATCAAGGGTTCACATACTTTTGCACAGGGTTATTTTAATAAATTCAGCTATTTTTTTTTTTTTTTTTTTTGTCTTGTGGACTAAATGTAAACATTTTTTATGTAAAATATCTTACTCAGGACAGTACTAAATAAAAAATAACATGCATTTTGTGTGATCTCTCTTATTTTGTTAAAATTATTCACATGTGTATGTGTATCTCTCTATTTTGTCAATTTCTCTTGTGTCTCTAGAAACTACAGCTTCTATATTGAAATGCTGGTCCGTTTGTAAACAGCTTACACTTGTTCTCTCACATCAGCGCAGTAAAACCATGATTTGCACCTTGTTTTGCCGTCAGTGACAGGTGGTAGTTAAGCTGCGCTCCACCCGACTGCAAAAGTCCAACTTCCTATTTGGAAAATTGCAATAGAGCGCTGCTGGAAATCAGAATGACTGGAAACTCACAAACAAACAACATGAAGATCAAACCACACAGATGAGTTACACGTTAACTGTTTAAAGAATGAAATGCATGAAAAATAAAATGCATCAAGGTTTCTACAGAAATATGACTGTTTTCAACATTAATAATAATAATAAATGTTTCTTGATCATCAAATCATCATATTAGAATGATTTCTGAAGGATCATGTGACACTGAAGACTGGAGTAATGATGCTGAAAATTCAGCTTTGATCACAGGAATAAATTACACTTTACTATATATTCACATAGAAAACACTGGAATAATATTTCACAATTTAACAGTAATGTACATCATCATCTGATCATCAGACATGTTTATTGCTGAAAGTTATGTGGGAAAATCCCACATCTGACTTTAGAGACAAAGAATGAAAGAAATTCAACTTTGAAATAGTATGTGAGTAAATGATGACTTATGAGTGAAATACTGTTTTAATATCTCCTCCGATCATTGACAAATAATGATCAGCTGGTTGATGACATCAGATTCAGCTGTCTGTCTGTCTCTTTCATGTTTCCGCTCTTTCTCGCTCTGGTTTCATGTAAATGTGTTTTTTCTCATGCTAATGTCTGATGAAAGCAGTTCTAGTGTTGTGTTTGTGATAAATGGCTTTACTCTGCACACCTGCACACAACACACATCTAATGGCATTCAAATGCTCACGTCTCTATTATTCTGTGCTTCTCTTTTTATTCTGTATGATAACACACACACACACACACACACACACTGATCAATGAGGGTTAAATGTGTTTTTCCTCTCTGAATGTTACTGCACACAAAATAACTGCAATCAAAGGTGTCGCCTCGTTTCAATCGCATTATTATAACACGACAACAAACGCGTTTCAATGCCAAGTACATTAAGCCTGTGTGAGGTCTGAATAATGAGCAGATATCGTGTGAATAAAACAAATCCCTGAGATGATAGAACACATGTAGAGTTTCATTTCTACACTCTTATCTGCTGCAGAGCTCTTTTAAACTCCTTCTGCAGGGAATTAACACACAAACACACACCGAATAATGCAATTCCACACGTGTTCCTCACTCTTTTCCATACAGATGTGCCGTTCAGTTGAAGCGTGACAGATTATCTGTAGTAAATTGCAAATATTCATGGCATTTTCACAGTGTTACCACAGTAACTGGCTACAGGTCGCTATTTCAGGGTGTTTCAAATCTATAGATTGAATTTTGTGCTGCGAGTCTCGGGTGATTTACAAAACCTTCTTCTTTAGAAGTGAAATTCATGTACTGTTGAATATTTTTATGTTGAAATTAGCAGGTCGGTTCAACGCTTGATCGATGCAAATGTTGAAAATAAAACTACACAGAAAATAAATTAGTGTAGAATTGATTCTGAAACAATTTTTTACTCAGAAATTGCTAAATTTCACAAATAATTACAAAGAAAATCAAGAGACACAATTGAATTTCGAAGTAAAAAGAATGAAATAGTATTTTCTTGAAAAACGTGCACAAAAAATTAGGTGTAGAATATTTTTTGAAACAATTTTTACTTAAATTGCAAAATTTTACAAATAATTACAAAGAAACTCAAGAGACTTGATGAAGTTTTGAAGTAGAAAGAATGAAATAGTATTTTCTTGAAAAACGTACACTAAAAAAATTTGGTGTCGAATTTTCTTTGAAACAATTTTCACTCAGAAATTGCAAAATTTTACAAATACTTACAAAGAAACTCAAGTAATAGTGGAATTTTGAAGTAGAAAGACTGAAATAGTATTTTATTGGAAAAATGTACACTGAAAAAAATTTGGCGTAGAATTTCCTTTGAAACAATTTTGCTAAATTTAACAAATTACACACCAAAAAAAACATACAAAGAAACTCAAGTAACAGTGAAATTTTGAAGTAAAAAGAATGAAATAGTATTTTCTTGAAAAATGTGCACAAAAAATTAGGTGTAGAATATTTTTTGAAACAATTTTTACTTAAATTTCACAAATAATTACAAAGAAACTCAAGAGACTCAATGAAGTTTTGAAGTAGAAAGAATGAAATAGTATTTTCTTGAAAAACGTACACTAAAAAAAATTGGTGTAGAATTTTCTTTGAAAATTTTTACTTAGAAAATGCAAAATTTCACAAATATTTACAAAGAAACTCAAGTAACAGTAAATTTTTGAATTAAAAAGACGTAAATAGTATTTTCTTGAAAAACGTACACTAAAAAATTTGGTGTCGAATTTTTTTGGAACAATTTTCAATCAAAAATTGTTACATTTCACAAATAACTACAAAGAAACTCAAGTGACACAATGGAATTTTGAAGTAGAAAAACTAAAAAAGCATTTTCCCCAAAAAACATACACTGAAAAAATTTGGTGTAGAATTTTCTTTGAAACAATTTTCACTAGAAATTGCAAAGAAACGGCTAAGAAACAGCAAGTAACACACTGAATTAAACATGAAATGTTGAAGTAAGAAGACTGAAATAGTATTTTAGTGTAAAGCCTATTCCAATAATCTTTGCTTTATTTACAACTTTGAAAAACCATGTTAACAGTGCAGTCTAATAATCTTCATTTACAATTTGTAAAAATAATTTTTTTTTCAGTATACTCAAAGTTTTTGCAAACAATCCAGAGAATTTCCTCATCTGATCTCATCATCTGGACTCTCTGAGGGAAATTCTTTCCTAATATCTCCGTCTGCACACCAAATTGTTCATCCAAATATTGTTGGCTGATTCTCAGGAAACAGTCATTTATGTGCCGCGTGTGCTCCCGACTTAATCCTGATATAATTAACAGCATAGTTACAGTACTGACTTTACTCGAGTTAGTGTATCATGAAAAAATTAAATTACATATTAAATATAATTATATAAACTACTATTAATAATATGAAACTTAAAATATTTTATATATACATTTAAATACACTGAAAAATGATAACCTAACATGATGACATCTAAATGAACTGGTAAATATTATTTATTATCACTGAATCAACCTTAAAACATTAATTTATACCAGCAAAACTGGGTTAAATCAGGTAGAAATAACTCTTTAATTTAACAACACTTTTTACAGTGTATTAGTTTTACTGTCATGGCTAACAATAAATAATAAAAATGAATTTTTAAATTAATAAACTAGGGCTGTCATTAACGATTACTTTGGTAATCGAATAATCGGTCGATTATTTTAACGATTAATCAACTAATCGGTTCATTTTTTTTGTAGACCTAAGTGAACAATAGCCTTTAAAATGACTTAAAATACACATATAATAACAATAAGCCAATAAACCGTCTGTGGAATTCATCACATCTGGTATTTTGCCAGTTAATCGACACTCGAGTACTCGAATTTAATCGAGAAATCACGGCAGCCCTAGAAAAAATATGAAAAAAAAGCTCCTAAAATTTTCAGACACAAACTGCAATGTTTCCTGAGGCTGCTGATGTGAAACAGCCCGTGTGCATGGATCAAAATAGAATTAAGATCCGTGTCACACAAGAGTGAAGATCTCGACCTTCCGCATGCATTAGAAACGCTCTTGACTTCAAACATCACATATTTACATTTGAAAGACACACAAGACGGAGAATAGAGTCAGCGAGTGACAGCAGAGCTCAAGTACTCGCTGAAGATGGACGGATCAGACGGATAATCCCTCCGTTTGGTTGGGAATCTCGCTGAGAAGGTCGGCGCTCACCGCAGGAGTGAATTGAGCGATCTCTCTTTGAGCCCGGACGCTCATCTCTGAGATATCGTCTCGATTTCCCCTCGTCGATCGCTCAAGAACAGCTGTTTATCTGGAGAAGCGTGTGTGTGTGTTTGTGTGTTCTAAACCCACTTTAATGAGAGTCACGGACTCGCTTTATTAAAGCTCTTGTGTGTTATTTCTGTGAGCAGCTCCAAATGCAAGGGCAAAAATAACTACATTTTTACATTCTCAATAGAAAATGTGATGTTTGCCCAGTGCAAACTTGTTTTTCTAAGCAGAACTGTCATGAAATTGCACAAAATGTCATTGTGTGGCCGTTTCGGTCTGATAAGTTACAGCTCTATATATATCTATGATGTAATGCTCACTCTCAAACTGGCTGACACTCGGATCTGGTTTCCCCGGGCAACCTGGAATATAACTGTCAATCACTGCAAGAGGCCAATTAATTAGAGAGGGGGAGAAGTGGGCGGATCTCTCTTCCTTGTGGAGGGCGTGTGCTGTAGATTTGATTGACAGCTTGACATCAGAACCATTAGCAGAATGAAAAAAGAGTCATGGTGAGGTCAGAAAAACAGCGGATAAAAGAGAAACGTCATTCGCTATTAATGATATGAGCATCATTTTTCGACATGCCGTTACACATTTCTATTAGCTGCCTCTCGACGACCGATTTATGGAATTTATATAAATATAAACTTATAATTGTGAGTTAAAAAGTTGCAATTACATTTTTTTTATTTTCATACGAATTTGAGCACACAAACACAGAAGAAACTGCTTTGATCTGGTTGACCCTAAAAACTTTTATGATACAAAACCAGGAGCAGAGGTCAGAGGTCAGACGTGATCGACGCGTGTCACTATTCAGAGAGAAAAGAGAAAAGGCGAGCGCTCGATTCTGACATTTCTCACTCAACACAAATCAGTGGGATCATCAGGGTTGAGAGTGAAATCTACCACACGTCATGAGATAGCGTTGCATAGTTTTTAGTAATATTTTTAAAAAATATTCTGTTTTCACTTTCATTTGAGTGAATTTTGTTGTGTTTTTGTCATTTTTAAAATGTCTCTAAGTAGTGCTGTCAAATCGATTAATCGCGATTAATCACATCTAACATAAAAGTTTGTGTTTACATAAAATATGTATATATATATTATTACATTTATATATTTTAAACACATGTCTGTGTGTTTACACATATTATGTAAACAAACTTTTATGTTAGATACGATTAATCACGATTAATCGATTTGACAGCACTACAAGTATAACGTTTTGGTAACACTTTAGTTTAGGGTTCAATTCTCATTTTTAACGAGCTGCTTATTAGCATGCATATTACTAGTATATTGGCTGTTTATTAGTACTTATAAAGCGAATATTAATGCCTTATTCTGCATGATCATATTCTTCATCCCTTAATCCAACCCAATACCTAAACTTAAATGCTACAAAAACTACTTTACTAACTATTAATAAGCAGTAAATTAAAAGTTTACTGAGGGAAAACTTGTAGTTAATAGTTCCCCATACTAAAGTGTTACCAAAGATTTTATTAATTTTTAGTTCAGTTTTTTTTTTTTTATTATTTTTATTTTAGTACATCAGTTTAAACTAAATGAGAAATGTTGGCATGACAACTACCTAAAAAAAATAATTGTGTTTTCAACAAAAGATCAGGGTTATTATCGTTAGCTAAAACAAACAATAAAAAATATTTGCATTACTTGAAGCAAAAACAGTTTATATTGAAGCACAAAAAAAACTAATAAATAAAACTTAAACTTAATAAAAACTTATTAGACATATTTTAAAAAAAAATAATAAAACACACAACAAAATCACTAAAACTTCAATAATTCAATAAAATAACTTCAAAATATTAACCAAAACTATACTTCACATACTATAATATTAACAAAAACTATATAACTATAACTAGTTTTCTGTAATTTAATGCCAATATATAACTCAAAATATAGTGTTATAAATGTACATTAAAAAAGAAAATATGCAAAACCGCTAGATTACGACACCCACAGGTGATTAGCATAAGCCCCGCCCCTTACCTGAGCTTCCCCTCTGTCGGCACCTCATGGGGCGGGTCTTCACATCGCAGCCGAGACTCCGCCTCCAACAGGTACACGTACACACACTCCTGCAGAACACAGAGAGACACTTGAGAACACAGTCAGACCCTGAGCCCGAGTCATTGCAGTCCTGATCCATCATAATTGTGTTTACACACGCCGCTGACGACCCACTGGATTATCAGCGTTTATAAACACGAGCGGCTGTCAAGAGCGAGTCCTCAATCTCTCCGCGTGTCAGTCTGGCGTCCGTGAGGTTAATCAAATGCAAAGTACCGTCGTCATGCCGCGGGCTCCGTTAATCGCCATGCTGACAGAGCAGCGCAACCCTAATTAGACTCCGGCGAACTTCAGCGGTACTTACAGAATGTCACAGCCCGGGGCTGTCGGTGCGAGGAGAGCTTTCCTGCCGGTTTCCGTGGCGATCGGAAGTGGATTGGCCCTGTTAATTTGTCAGAAATGTCAAGGGAAGTTTTGGAAATGGTTCCGCTTTAAACCCGTCTGGCTGTCTACACGGGCAGCTGTCTTCTGAGGGAGCGTCTGAAATGAACCTCATAACTGATGCTCTATATAGCTCCATACAAAAACGGCTCTCGGTGTCAAGAACATGTGCTGGACTTGTGCCTGGAATTATTCAAGGTTGACTTCTTACATGATGCTGAGCAATAATCACACATAAAATGCATAAAATAATACAATAGCTCATGTTTAATGAATTACTATTTATCAATAATTTTCAGGAATTTAATTCAATTTATATTTCTTTCACTCCATCCACCCTTTTCATTAACGCATTCTGGGATTGTGTTTTTTTTTATCATTAACTAAAACTAAAACCATACTTGAATAAAATATTTAAAAACAAAATTATTTCAGCTAATTGCCAACATTTCTCATTTTCATTTAGTTTATGTTGAAGTAAAATAAAGCTAAAATACTAAATAAATTAAACTAAAATGTAATAGAAACTATAACATATATATTAATACTATATAATATAACAATAAAATAATAATAATACAAATGACAATAAACTAAAACATTAAACAAAAAATATACAGAAACATTTTTTTAAAAAATATGACAAACAATAAAACTTTAACTAAAATTAAAATAAAATAAATTCAAATTATTAACAAAAACTATAATATTAATGCTACTAAAATACCACTGAAAAAGATATATGTGATGCATGCTTAAGTTTATCTAAACTACATTGAATCTGCGAATAATAACTGAAATTTAGCTTTATTTCTCACAAAAAGCATCATATGACTTGAGTCGACATTGAGTATAGTGAACAAGTTATTAAAATCACAAAAAAAAAAAACAGCATAAAATAGTGATTTTGTGCTGGTGTTATGCTGTGCATTTTAAATTAGTTTTAAATCTCAAAAAGCCAGAAAGCTTGTTTGCATGTGTGAATATGAATGCTTGCCAGAATGCTATTTTTGCAAAGGATCAGAAATCTGCTGCAATAAAAGCAGATAATAATTCAGAACATGTGAAGACTGCAAACAGATGGAGCTTCTGAGATCAAACGTGTCCGCGCACCTCACGCTAAAGCCAATAAAGTGCTCTAACGGTTGATTTCATTTATTGATGAATGTTAAAAACATAACAGGCCACTAAATATGCATAAATTAAACATAAAATGTAACACATTGCATATTTAATATGACATTAAATAAATATGTATGGAAGTCCTCCAAAAATCATGCTCTGGTAAGTTATAATTATGACATACTAAGTCATAATTATGAGATAAAGTCGAAATTATGAGATGAAAAGTTAAAATTAGAACATAAGTCATAAATACGACAAAAAGTCAAAATCATGACAATTATGAGATAAAGTCAAAACTGACCTGATCAAAACTTTTCAACTTTTCATCTCATAATTTCAATTTAGTATGTAATAATTTTGACTTTATCTCATAATTATGGCTTTTTGTTATAATTTCCACTTTTTAATTTCCAGTTTTGACTTTTTAATCACATATATCAATTTAGCGTTTCATAATTTCAACTTTTAAAGTCATAATTTCCACTTTTTGTCATAATTTCTACTTAGTATGTCAAACTTTTGATTTGGTATGTCATAAATTAGACTTTTTATGCCAACATTTTAAAGTCATTTTGACTTTCATTTTCACTTTTCATCTCAAAATTATGATTTATATGTCAAAATTTCTACTTCTTATGTAATAATTATAACTTTTAATGTCATAATTTTGAATTTTCATCTAATGATTATGATTTACTATCATAATTTCTACTTTTTGTAATAACTAACTTTAAATGTCATAATTATAACTTTTCATCTCATAATTCCCACCCTAAACAATAAGCCCCAGCCTTAATTTCAAGTCACTAAGTCCCACCCACCCATATGACTAAGTCCCACCCAAAATACTAAGTCCCACCCACATATGACTAGGTCCCACCCACCCAAATGACTAAGTCCCACCCACTTAATTTCTACATTTTATGTCATAATTATGACTTTTAATGTCATATTTTGACTTTATCTCATAATTATAATTTAGTATGTCATAATTTCTACTAAAAGTCATAATTATGACTTTTAATGTCATAATTTTGACTTTTCATCTCATAATTTTGATTTAGTATGTCATAACTTCTACTTTTTATGTCATAATTATGACTTTTATTGTCATAATTTTAAAGTTTCATCTAAAAATTATGATTTACTGTCATAATTTCTACTTTTTGTCATAATTATAACTTTTAATGTCATAATTTTGACTTTTCATCTCATAATTATGATTTAGTATGTCATAATTTCTACTTTTTATGTCATAATTATGACTTTTATTGTCATAATTTTAAAGTTTCATCTAATAATTATGAACTACTGTCATAATTTCTACTTTTTGTCATAATTATGACTTTTAATGTCATAATTTTGACTTTTCATCTCATAATTATGATTATGTCATAATTTTGACTTTTTGTCATAATTTTGACTAAGCAGAACATGATTTTATTTTCTTATGTGTCTCCAAAAATATTGACAATGTGTTATTTTGATGTGCAATTTCAGTTTTTTGTAATGTGATCATCGTGGATTATTATGTGTAAAATTGCAAAAATATTTGCGATTTAAACCTAATTCACTTCAATAAAGATGACTGTACATGCTATTCTTGTCATGAGCATCAAGTTGTGGGGGCGCTGCGGTGCAAATTTCACTCATGTTTAGTACGTGTTAATCATGGTGTTAACTCAAAGATTCATAGAAAAAATATAAACACTGGAGTTGTGGTCGATTCTGTGTTAAGGTAAGGCATGTTATTCACAATTGTGTGTTGTGGCTGGGTTTTTATAGGTCTGTGTGACTCTAAGCCTAATTGAACGGAGGAATTATGGTATTCTTCTGTAGCCTGATGAGTAACTTTAACCGTTGTTCATGTGAACTCAAAGACAGCCTGATGCTTTGTTGATAGACTAGTTGTGGGTGTCTGTTCACCTATCAATTCGTGTCGATAAAGTATAATAGGGTAAATCCTGTATAGTGATTTATCCTATATAGTGCTTGCATAAAGCAAGTAGTGCATACACTTGTAGCTGTAATGTATTTTTGTAAGTCATTGTAAGTCCTCTTTTGAGGCACATGCAAGTGCAAACCCCTGACCCCCGTTATAAAGGCCTCCCCCAAAGTCCACGGTATAGTTCGAACACTGCTTATGTGGTAGAAAAAGGGCTTCTATAAATATGAAACAGAAACACAGGATGAGTGTGTGTGTGTGTGAGAGAGAGAGAGAGAGATGCTGTCATCTGTTTGAAGCGTCCTTGAGTGTGTATTGCTGTTGGAAAAATAATCAATAAAAGAAACAGCACTCAGATATGACTGCGTCAGTGTGTGTGTGTGTGTGTGTGTGTGTGTGTTTTCTCAGCACTCTAAGCAAAAGCACTCCTGAGACTGCTGCAAATGCAACATCAATAAACCCTACAGGAGAATCTATTTCTCTCTCAGAAGACTCTCAGAATGCTGATGAAGTTTGGAGCAGCGTCTCAGCCCAAACCTCCAGGTGAATCTGAATGAGATTTGACCCTCCTGTCTCACCGTACGCACACATCTGAATCTGATCAGAAGCGTTCTGACGGCGCTGAATGATTTCTTACAGTGAAATACTGTCAAATGATCATGTGTTTCCTGTCTGTTCATATTTCACCCTACATCTGCCTTTACAGAGAATCTGCAGGATTTTTAAAATCAAATTTTAAGAATTGTGTGTGTGTGTGTGTGTCGTACCACGTTTGGCAGGACGACTCTGAGCACATCTTTGATGGTCGTCCGAAGGCTCCTGACATCAACAATGGAGGCCAACTGCAGCAATGCATCCTGGGAAAATAAAAACACAGACATACAGATAAATAATCACAAATAAATACATCGTTTATACTGTCTGCACAGCATCGGAAAGGTCAGAGGTTAATGAATCCTCTGGAAATATAGCTATGATGAGTTTAACCCCGAGCCTCCGGAAATGTCACGCCATTAAGGAAATTAATGTTGTCGTTCTCCGCTCTCTCGTTTCCCGCTTTCTGTCTTTGATGATTCTGGAACTCGTCTCTCTTTGAGGCTGTGACGGGGTTTGACCTTTGACCTCCAGCACACTGACCTCGTCAGCACGGCTCATTAGCGCATCCACTTAACCCGGGAAATCGATAAAGGAAAGAGCCATTAACCGGTGACGAGAGCGAGACACAGAAAGAGAAACGCTTTTAGCAAATTAGCAGTGAACATGCGGATGGATTCAGAGTAGAAAAACTAACTAGAAGAAACAACTTGACATTCAGAGATGTTACTGTCACTTTTCATGGAACGCACTATATCCAAAAAAACAGATTTCAGCAAATCACAGACTCAAAAAACTGAATCAAACGAGCTGACTCAAAGACTCATTTGAATCTTCACTCTAAAAGACGAATGTTGTCAATCGAACTGAGATCCTCATGTACTGTATAAAATCAGATATGCAAATATAGGTTAGGTGTATTTAAACAGAGACTGCTGCCTGGATCAGTTAAAGTGCTTTGTGTTAGGAGCTTTAGAGTGCTTAACTGCTTTATTACAAGGGCGGCTTGAGTTTAGTTCAATTCATTTAATTTATGAGGAGCTTGTAGCAGAGTTTTTATCGTTAACTTTAAATAAAACATAATAAAATGTTGATACTCAAAATAAAATATACAACTAAAATAGAATACCAACTTAATTTTGTTGACTATGGAAGGATGGATGGAAGGATGGATTATGGGATAATTGATGGATGGATGGATGATGGATGGAGAGATGGATGAAGGGAGGGATGGATAGAGGAGGGAGGGATGGAGGGAGGGAAGGAAGGAGGGATGGATGGATGATGGGATAATTGATGGAGGGAGGGAGGGATGGAGGGATGATGGATGGATGGATGGAGGGATGAATTATGGGATAATTGATGGATGGATGGAGGGAGGGAGGGAGGGAGGGAGGGATGAATTATGGGATAATTGATGGATGGATGGAGGGAGGGAGGGATGAATTATGGGATAATTGATGGATGGATGGATGGATGGATGGAGGGATGATGGATGGAGGGATGGATGATGGGATAATTGATGGATGGATGGATGGATAGATGGATGGAGGGATGGAGGGATGGATGATGGGATAATTGATGGATGGATGGATGGATGGATGATAGGATAATTGATGGATGGATGGATGGATGATAGGATAATTGATGGATGGATGGAGGGATGGATGGATGGATGGATGATAGGATAATTGATGGATGGATGGATGATAGGATGATTGATGGATGGATGGATGGAGGGATGGATGATGGGATAATTGATGGATGGAGGGATGGATGGATGGATGGCGGGATGGATGGATGGATGATAGGATAATTGATGGATGGATGGATGGATGGAGGGATGGATGGATGGATGGATGGATGGATGGATGATAGGATAATTGATGGATGGATGGATGGATGGATGGATGATTGATGGATGGATGGAGGGATGGATGATGGGATAATTGATGGATGGATGGATGGATGGATGGATGATAGGATACTTGATGGATCGATGGATGGATGGATGGATGGATGATAGGATACTTGATGGATCGATGGATGGATGGATGATAGGATAATTGATGGATAGATGGATGGAGGGATGGATGGATGATAGGATAATTAATGGATGGATGGATGGAGGGAGCAGGTGGTCGGCCTCTTTAAACTCATCTCTCCATCACTGAACTGATGAAAGGAAAACTGCACTCAACCAATTAGTCGGTCAGTACTGTGTGTGTGTGTGAGTGTGTGTGTGAGTGTGTGTGTGTGTGTGTGTGTGTGAGTGTGTGCATTTACTACAGCTGTTTTTTATAGATAATTACAAATAATTGTTGCCAATTACGTTCAGATCTTTCCAAAAAAAAAAAAAAAAAGAGGAAAAAAAGAAAGAAAATGAGTTTGAACTCAACATCAAAATCTCAATTATAGAACAAAAAATATGTTTGGAAGAAGAGGTGAAGAGATTTTCAGATGCAGGTGCATCATTCTGACACTCATCCTACTCTTCCATCTCTCTCTCACACACACACACACACACACACTCGTGCTGAAGAAGAGACGCTTCCCTGCAGTTTCTCTCTTGTTGGATCATCATTGACGGAAGCAGCAGGGCTCAATCCCGCAGCACTGATCCCACTTTCAATTTTCTGAAGAGGAAACAGTGGAGAGCTTTGGAAAACACACACACACACACACTCCAGACACTTCACACTCGTGTTCATGTGTCAGCTGGAATACACACAACTAGTGTCAGATTTCTCATGATCTCCACAGAATCACAAGCTGAGTCCATTTTAAAACAGTCCAATTAACGATTCTTTTTCAGTACTGAATGGTAGAGTTTAAATTTAAATTAAGTGTAAGTTTGTGATCAAACAGCTTTGTTATCATTAAATAATTTTAGTTTTGTTTTTTTTAATCTAATGTGTATATTTGATCTAGTATACAAAGTTTTTTAAACTTTAAAAAATTTAAATAAAAAAGAAATGAACCTAAATAAACAGAAACGCAAATTAACTAATAAAAATGACAAAAGCACATAACAAAATTACAAAAAATGAAACTTTTTTTATATTTTCAGTTTTAATTTTAATTTTAAAGGCTTATAATTAGAAATATCAATAAATACTATAATAATATATAAATAATACTAAAATAATACTGTGATCACAGAGACAGACGAGAGATTCACACACACAGATGCAAGATTAAACTGAAGTTCACCTGTGCTGTGAGAACCAGTGTGTGTGTGTGTGTGCTTTATACTCTGCTCACGAACGTCTTACAAACACCAGCACACACTGATCAGTGATTACAGAGGTACAATCTCTCTCACACACACACACACACACACACACACACACACGCGCGCGCTTACCCAGTTTCTCTAAATGATGATAAATGTCAATTGCCTTATTTTTATCAATATGAAGTGCTCAAATATAGGAATATATGCATGAAAGGAATCATTTTAGGTACTGTTACTGTTAAAAGTTCGTTCTATCTGATCTGTTCGTGTTTCTCAGCGTAACGTTTCCTTCAGAGCATCACATGGGATCTCGGCATCTGATATCCGTCCATCCACTCTTTCTGTGTCAGAAATGTCAAGCGCTTCCCGAGAGACTTTCATCATGAAACCCCATCAGCCTGTGACATGTTAATATCACTCCATCTTTACCTGCCTCTCTCTCTGCAGGCCAAACACACACACACACACACACAAAGAGCAGACCAAGGATTATATAATCAGTGTGTAAAACAGTGTGTGTGTGTGAGAGAGAGTGTGTGCGTGCATGTGTGTTTGTGTGTATATGTTAGCCAGTGTTATTTTAGTATCATCCAGATACTATTATAGTTTCTATTAATATTTAGAATTATTTTTTATAATTTTTTAAAATAATGTTTATATATATATATATATATATATTTATATTATATATATATATACACACACACACATATAGTTTATATTTATATTATATTTATTTTAAATATTATTAAATGTTTATTGATTTTTATAATATGTTTATATTATATTTATACTATATAGTTTATATTTATTTTTATTTCAGTTTTAGTTTTAGTTCATCAAGTTAAACTAAATGAAAATGAGAAATGTTGCCTTGGCAACTAGCTGAAATAAAATAAGTTTATTTTTTATGTTAGTTAATGTTCATTTTATTTAAAGCAACATTTTTTTTATGGTTTCAGTTTTAGTTTCAGTTAACTATAATAACCCTGATGATGGCTTTACTACAGACAGGTTTTTATAGATAATTACAAATAATTATCGCCAATTATCTTCAGAACATTCCAAAAAACGAAAATGAGTTTGAACTCAACATCAAAATCTCAATTATAGAACAAAAAATATGTTTGGAAGAAGAGGTGAAGAGATTGATGCAGGTGCATCATTCTGACACTCATCCTACTCTTCCTCTCTAAACAGCTCCATCTCTCTCTCACACACACACACACACACACTTAAAGACAGAGACTATTTACGCTAATGCTGCTGTAGGAAGCCTTGCGGCAATGCTGAGAATGCGTTGCATTGTGAATTCGCACTCGTTTTTGTAATGCAGCATTTTGTAACGCAACGGCACGTGAAATTGAGCTTGTGTAGCTGTAATTGTCCGTGTTCATGTACCTGAGGCAAGACACTACAGGAAATAAACTGTGTTCTTTTTCATATTGAGATTTTAGGCTATTTGGCTGTTCATATAATGTTTCAGACTAATGGAAAGAAAACATCCAAAATACACTTTTTATTGCACTTTATCTATTTGTGTCTGTAGATTTTCATTATGATACATATCTTTAAAAGCCATTTTCTCAAAATGACTTTTTTTCTCCACTTCAGCAGAACTTACATTCACCAAAAATTACAGTTTTATTCACATCTATATTGTGAAGGTTTTTACTGTGGGGTTTGTTCATAACATCATTCGCCTGATTTTTATAACATTTTATTTCTTAAAAAAATGTGAAAATAATTTTTTTCTGTCTATTGACAGTGTTTTCTGATTTATGGAGTGATAAAAAGAAAAATCCAAAATCCCCTCTGTAAAAACCCTTAACTCTAATATGTTTACAAAATTAAACAAGAATTTTGAACCTGGCTTTATCCCATGTTCAGATGTATTTTCAGGAATTGTATGTAAATTAGTGCACATGTAATTAGACAACACTCACTGGCTAATTTAAACGAAAAACAAAAAATGAAGATAACTTGTAAAACCAAAAATGTTTGTAATACTTAATGTTATCAATAAACTTGGTAAGTATGGTGATCTCCACCCCCCCGCCTTTATGTGTTGACTTGCCTTGAGTGTGTTTCATTAAATGAAGAGTGTTTATTAAAGGTATTTGAGTGTTTGTACTCAAACATCCTCTAGAATAAAACCCGTCTTGTCTGTTTAATCCAGAGTCTAAATAACTTTCCTCTCCTCCAGAAGCAGGATAAATCTCTCCGCCACAGACGCCCGGCAGCAGAGCATGATGGGACTTTAAGACGACACTGATCTCACTGTGTGGTCTCAGAGCTTTATTACCCACAAGTCCTCTGGGACCGAGGTCAAGTTGTGTGATTTTAACTTTTCAAATTAACCAAAAGAATAAAATCAGGGGCGCAGTGAGACCTTTAACATTTAAATACTGCAGTGCTTCATAAATCCTGCCGCTTTAAATATCAGCCTCTGACATTAACACCAGACCAGAGAGAAATCCAACACTTTAAATACAACAGGTCAATATAATGAAGTGTTTGTAATGTATTGAAATGCCTTATAATATAATTATTATACATAGTTGTATATTCTTATGAATAAGCATGAAAAAATAAAATTATTTATTTATTAATTTTATTATAAGACTCAATATATTATACACTTTAAGTATAAATAAAATATTATAATATTTGAAACACTTTAACTCTCTCTCTCTCTCTATATATATATATATTACCCCCCCCCCCCCCCCCCATATAATTCATAGTTTCACCTTTAAACCAAATTTTATATATGCCATATAAAACAGAAGGTCCTAGATGTAATACATCAGTGAATTCATATCTTTATAATGCCATTTCTAAGAAAGAAAAAGCAACTTTTACTACATCTGTTTGAAATGCTCGTCAAGCATGCATAAAGGGAATTAATAAATTATGAAACCGAATTCCAATTTCCACATACATGATAAAGTGCATGTACATTGAATTAGCATATATATTAAGCTCATGCATCAAACTGTGAATATTTCTGCCTGAGCGAAAAAACATGATGAGTTACTGTTCAAACGTTTTAATGAACTTTAGAAACAGAAAGAGAATTTTTAGATTCTGATGAGCTGATGTTTGTGTGAAACGGTTCGAGCTCGTCTGATTGGTCTGATTAATTTGAGCATATTAAACGTGCCATGACTCAGGGATGATAAATGAACGCGAGCGGTGAATCAGAATGACGGCAGATAAAGGTCACCGTCAGGATTTACCGCCAGTGTCTGAGATCATCAGAAGGGCTGAGAGTTCGGTCGAAGGTTTTCACTTCTGATTTTTCTATTTCTGAAGCTCAACATGAGAGATGTGAGAAACAGAGGCTCTCGTCTGTCTGCTTTACTGGTCTCATTTTTAAATCTCCTTCTCAGCGAGCACTTTGTCGACGAGACGTTATTAAAACATGATTCACACTTTAAATTTAATATGAGACTCATAAGATACTGAGAGCCTGAGGGTCCCATAAACACCCCCTTGTATCTGCATCTGTCATCAGGCTGCAAAAAGACAATTTCAAATGAATGCTTTTATTAGACAATACAATTATTATTCTACATACATAGGCTAATTATCATATCAAATGATTAAATAAATATTAAACAAACAGTACAATGTTACATCTCAAAATGAATAAACAAAATATAGAAATACAAGGCTAATTATATGTCAAATGTATAAATAAATATTTTACATAAATATTACAGAGTACAATATTAAATATAAAAATGAAAAACAATTTAAAAATATTTTATATGAAGAAGTAATACTATTTCTAGTGATTAACGGCAACAAGTTAAAGTTAATGTTCATATCTAGCTACTTGAATAATGACCAGTGTTATTTTGGTATAACTGAGATACTATTATAGCATTTATTAATATTTTGAATTATTTTGTATTTTTATATTTTCCATTTTCATTTCAATTTATTTTGTTTTTGTCATTTTTATTTAAATATTTTTAATATGTTTATATAGTTTTTATTCATTTTAGTTATTTTAGTATATAAAATTTGACTAAATGAAATTGAGAAAACATTCTTATGCAACTAGCTGAAATAATTAAGTATTTTATATATATTTTATTGCGTTTCAGGTAATATATTTAATGTTTTTAGTTGTACTTAACTATAATAACCCTGATAATGACACATGGTTTACTGACATCTGAAGGAAACTCTTGACAAAGTAACACAAGAACATGTTAAGTACATACAATAGGACTGTTTGCTCAAGCATTTTCATCTAAACTAGTGTAATGGTTCTGGCTTTAACAGCAACATTTCACCAAGCTGGAAACAAAGAAAAATCATTTCCTCAAGTGGCCATTTAGTTGAAGCAGGTCAGAAAATGAAGCTGATCTGAGAACAGCACTCACAATCACAGGGCACGGGGTTGCCAGATTCCCTGCTGTGGAAAATCCCTCATAAGAGGCGGATTAACGGTGTTTGTGACAGGAGGAGAGAGTGAGGGGGAGTCCGGCCAGAGGAGGAGAGAAATAAAGGATGAAACGGACAACAAGATGAAAGGGTGGAAGAGAGAATCTCAAGACACATGCTAATAAAGCAGTGAGTGGACGATTACTGCCGCTGAGATGATGAAAACCAGCAAAGCTGTTTAACATTTGTCTTGCACTTGATGTGCAATACAGGAGTGTAAATATGAGGATATCAGTGCCACAGGTGTGTTTGTGTTTGTGTGTGTGTGTGTGCGTGTGTGTGTGTGTGTTACTGGAGGTCCATTATTAAGTCCAGCTGAGTTCATTAACCTTTCTAACTCATTTACATTACAGAAATGTCAAGGGAAAGACCAAACAAACACACAGACAATCACATCACACCTGTGACCACACACACAGGACAGTCTGCATTTTCCCTTTATCCTGTAAAATGACCAGGCAAAATGCTAAGAAAAATGGAAATGTGCTTGTGTGTAATTGCTCAGAGAAAATATAATGTGCTTTTCATCAGAATCATATTTCAGATCTATAATCTGTGGCGTACAGCTGCTCCAATCATGTGCAACATTTCTCATAAAACACCTGACAACAGCATGTATTTTTATACCCTAACGAACAGAGAAGAATGAGAGATAGAGAGAAAGAGAGAGAGAGAGAGCGTGCTAATCACAGTTTCTTGTGCCTACACAACCCACACACTCAGATGAGAATAACACACACACACACACAAGCGCACAGCAAACAAGCCTCGTTTACATGTGTACTACATATTCAAATTTTCATTTTGTATGGCAAGAGCTTTAGTGTAGTTGTTTAACAGCAAAAAACATTTAAAAAAAATATAATACACAGTAGTAATATAATGAAACCAACTAACTTGACATTTAAATGTTCAGAGTCAGTTTTTTTCTCGCTTGTTTTATGCATCAGCATTTATCCTGTTCTAAGGGTGTAGTTTGACTTGTGTTGGTGATTGTTAGTTGTTCGCTGCGGCCGGTTGGTGTTCAGAGGTTCTGGTTGTTATTCCAACAGCGCTGCCTCCCCAGTCGCCATAGAAACACTGGAGACACATGCACTGTAGAATACAGCCAGACCAAACTACAGCCGCACTATGACGTCATTCACATACAGCCTGACTACTGACATGTTAAACTACAGCCGCACCACTGACGTCATTCACTTACAGCCTGACTACTGACGTGTTAAACTACAGCCGCACCACTGACGTCATTCACTTACAGCCTGACTACTGACGTGTTAAACTACAGCCACACTACTGAGGTCATTCACATACAGCCTGACTACTGACGTGTTAAACTACAGCCGCACCACTGACGTCATTCACTTACAGCCTGACTACTGATGTGTTAAACTACAGCCACACTACTGACGTCATTCACGTACAGCCTGACTACTGACATGTTAAACTACAGCCGCACCACTGACGTCATTCACGTACAGCCTGACTACTGACTTGATAAACTACAGCCGCACTACTACTGACATTATTCACGTACAGCCTGACTACTGACGTGTTAAACTACAGCTGCACTACTGACGTCATTCACGTACAGCCTGAGTACTGACATGTTAAACTACAGCCGAACTACTACTGACATTATTCACGTACAGCCTGACTACTGACATGTTAAACTACTGACTTGATAAACTACAGCCGCACTACTACTGACATTATTCACGTACAGCCTGACTACTGACATGTTAAACTACAGCCGCACTACTGAGGTCATTCACGTACAGCCTGACTACTGACATGTTAAACTACAGCCGCACTACTGACGTCATTCACGTACAGCCTGACTACTGACTTGATAAACTACAGCCGCACTATTACTGACATTATTCATGTACAGCCTGACTACTGACGTGTTAAACTACAGCCGCACTACTGAGGTCATTCACGTACAGCCTGACTACTGACGTGTTAAACTACAGCCGCACTACTGACGTCATTCACGTACAGCCTGACTACTGACGTCATTCACGTACAGCCTGACTACTGACATGTTAAACTACAGCCGCACTACTGAGCTCATTCACGTACAGCCTGACTACTGACGTGTTAAACTACAGCCGCACTACTGACGTCATTCACGTACAGCCTGACTACTGACGTCATTCACGTACAGCCTGACTACTGACGTGTTAAACTACAGCCGCACTACTGAGGTCATTCACGTACAGCCTGACTACTGACGTCATTCACGTGCAGCCTGACTACTGACATGTTAAACTACAGCCGCCCTACTGAGGTCATTCACATACAGCCTGACTACTGATGTGTTAAACTACAGCCACACTACTGACGTCATTCACGTACAGCCTGACTACTGACGTGTTAAACTACAGCCGCACTACTGACGTCATTCACGTACAGCCTGACTACTGACGTCATTCACGTACAGCCTGACTACTGACATGTTAAACTACAGCCGCCCTACTGAGGTCATTCACATACAGCCTGACTACTGATGTGTTAAACTACAGCCACACTACTGACGTCATTCACGTACAGCCTGACTACTGACATGTTAAACTACAGCCGCACTACTGACGCCATTCACGTACAGCCTGACTACTGACGTGTTAAACTACAGCCGCACTACTGACGTCATTCACTTACAGCCTGACTACTGACGTGTTAAACTACAGCCGAACTACTGAGGTCATTCACATACAGCCTGACTACTGATGTGTTAAACTACAGCCGCACCACTGACGTCATTCACTTACAGCCTGACTACTGACATTATTCACGTACAGCCTGACTACTGACATGTTAAACTACAGCCGCACTACTGAGGTCATTCAGGTACAGGCTGACTATTAACGTGTTCAACTACAGCCGCACTACTGACGTCATTCACTTACAGCCTGACTACTGACAAGTTAAACTACAGCCGCACTACTGACGTCATTCACGTACAGCCTGACTACTGACGTGTTAAACTACAGCCGCACTACTGACGTCATTCACTTACAGCCTGACTACTGACATATTAAACTACAGCCGCACTACTACTGACATTATTCACGTACAGCCTGACTACTGACATGGTAAACTACAGCCGCACTACTGAGGTCATTCACGTACAGCCTGACTACTGACATGTTAAACTACAGCCGCACTACTGAGGTCATTCAGGTACAGGCTGACTATTAACGTGTTCAACTACAGCCGCACTACTGACGTCATTCACTTACAGCCTGACTACTGACGTGTTAAACTACAGCCGCACTACTGACGTCACTCACGTACAGCCTGACTACTGACGTGTTAAACTACAGCCGCACTACTGAGGTCATTCACGTACAGCCTGACTACTGACGTGTTAAACTACAGCCGCATTACTGAGGTCATTCACGTACAGCCTGACTACTGACATGGTAAACTACAGCCACACTACTGACATCACTCAGGTACAGCCTGACTACTGACATGTTAAACTACAGCCGCACTACTGACGTCATTCACTTACAGCCTGACTACTGACGTGTTAAACTACAGCCGAACTACTGACATTATTCACGTACAGCCTGACTACTGACATGTTAAACTACAGCCGCACTACTGACGTCATTCACTTACAGCCTGACTACTGACATGGTAAACTACAGCCACACTACTGACATCACTCAGGTACAGCCTGACTACTGACATGTTAAACTACAGCCGCACTACTGACGTCATTCACTTACAGCCTGACTACTGACGTGTTAAACTACAGCCGCACTACTGACATTATTCACGTACAGCCTGACTACTGACATGTTAAACTACAGCCGCACTACTGAGGTCATTCACGTACAGCCTGACTACTGACATGTTAAACTACAGCCGCACTACTGACGTCATTCACTTACAGCCTGACTACTGACATGGTAAACTACAGCCACACTACTGACATCACTCAGGTACAGCCTGACTACTGACATGGTAAACTACAGCTGCACTACTGACAGCGTTAACGTACTTGTGGACTTCTGATGACATTAATTACAGCAGAACTATTTATGCCACTGAATTACAGCCCAAATACTGACAACATTAATCTACAGACAAACTACTAACACTGTTAATGTACACCTGGACTTCTAATTACATTAATCTACAACCAAACTACAGTGTTCATAATTAACTTAATCAATAATTAACTTACATATTTTGCACACACACCATATACTAATGTATTCTGCTTATTTTGTGTATATATAATATTAAATATTATACACTGCTCAAAAAATTTAAAGGAACACTTTGAAAACATCAGATCTCAATGGGGAAAAACATCATGCTGGATATCTATATTGATATGGACTGGGTAATGTGGTAGGAATGAAAGGATGCCACATTGTTTGATGGAAATGAAAATTATCAACCTACAGAGGACTGAATTCAAAGACACCCCAAAAATCAAACTGAAAAAATGATGCAGCAGGCTAGTCTATTTTGCTGAAATTTTATTGTAGCAACTCAGAATGGTTCTCAGTAGTTTGTATGGCCCTCACGTGCTTGTATGCATGCCTGACAACGTCGGGACATGCTCCTAATAAGACGACGGATGGTGTCCTGGGGTATTTCCTCCCAGATCTGGACCAGGGCATCACTGAGCTCCAGGACAGTCTGAGGTGCAACCTAGTGGCATCGGATGGACCGCCAGTGGGGGACTTGCCAATTCTGGTGTTCAATGGCACGGTGCCAGGCAATGAGCACAGGGCCCACTAGAGGGCGTCGAGGCCCTCAGGCCACCCACATGAAGTCTGTTTCTGATTGTTTGGTCAGAGACATCTGTTTCTGATTGTTTGGTCACACAAGTGGCCTGCTGGAGGTAATTTTGTAGGTCTCTGGCAGTGCTCATTCTCTTCTTCCTCCTTGCACAAAGGAGCAGAAACCGGTCCTGCTGATGGGTTAAGGACCTTCTACGGCCCTGTCCAGCTCTCCTAGAGTAACTGCCTGTTTCCTGGAATCTCCTCCATGTCCTTGAGACTGTGCTGGGAGACACAGCAAACCTTCTGGCAATGGCACGTATTGATGTGCCATCCTGGAGGAGTTGGACTGCCTGTGCAACCTCTGTAGGATCCAGGTGAAACTGACCCTAGCCAAATACAAAACTAGTGAAAAGATGAGTAGGGAAAAAATGTCAGTGTCCTTCACCTGTAAAACCATTCCTGTTTTGGGGGTCGTCTCATTGTTGCCCATCTAGTGCGCCTGTTGTTAATTTCATTAACACCAAAGCACCTGAAACTGATCAACAACCCCCTCTGCTACTGAACTGACCTGATCAATATCCGAAGAGTTTAACTGACTTGATGCTATTCTCTGATTAAAAAGTGTTCCTTTAATTTTTTTGAGCAGTGTATTATAAATATTATTCCTCTCCTTATATATTATCTTTTTTTTTTACTCTTCCCCTCATACCTGATATATACCCCTGTATTACTACAAGTATTTCAATGACTTTTTGTGTCCGGACAAATAAAGTTTAAACTTGAAATTAAAGCAGACTCACAAGTACTGCACAACAGAGCACATGGAAATCAGAAAATCACCTTGAAACACACAAATAATACCTGAATAAGTAACTTTACTGCATATCCTTTAGTTTGAAGGACACACAGACTAAGATAAAGACTCTGAGAGATGATAGACACACCAGTATAAAGACAACTAATATTACAATTTGAATTAAAGCCAGAGCGCTCAACTGAAACCAATTTTGGATTAAAATCAGCAAGAAACACAGAGATTATAAAACACAGAAGCATTTCTCCATCTGTCTCCCTTCATCACAAACACACACAATCACACGGACACATTGAGTTTGCAGTTTTAAAATATCAAATCATGCTCACATAAAGGTCAAAGACTGACATTTGCTTTAACTCAAATAATATATATATATATATATATATATATATATATATATATACACACACACACACACACACACACATATATATATATATACACGTGTGTGTGTTCCTTCATTTTAAAGACCACACATAACAGAGTGAGACATCTGATTCTCCTTCCATTACACACACAAACACACCTGTCTCTATTCATCTGTCACTCGGTGTCTGTCTGTCCTGCAGCGGCCCTCCGGCGCATTTCAAGCACGCTCACGTATATGTGTGTGTGTGTGTGTGTGTGTGTGTGTTTAACTGAAAGTTCCTGTGGTGCATCAAACAAAGAAAACGAACTATTGAAACCCTCCATAAGTTTGTGTAGCTGCACTGGTGTGAAAATAGCGTGTCGAGGCGGGAATGTAATGTGTAGTTGCCATGGCGATGAAGGACATGACGCGTGTGTGGCAGGACCTTCGCCTCTCGTTAGAGAGCACAGAACAAACGCTAATTAATGAAACGAGCGAGAAACCGACAGATCCTGACAGCAGAACAGACAAAAACACTCAGAGAAACAATAAATAATTGGATTTTACAAAGTTTTCTCTTTCATTTCTCGGAGAAATCTAAGAGAAAAGGTGCAGCGCTCAAGGTGTGAAAAGACAGACAGACAGAGAGAGAGAGAGAGAGAGAGAGAGACAGCATGGAGAGAAAGAGAAAGGATATTTCAATTAAGTTTAACAGCGTATCTAAATTGTTCTGGAATGACAGAGCAGAATTCAATCTCTGATAAATGAGAGAGCAGACGTGAAGAGAATGTGAACGGAAGAGAGACAAAAGACTCTGACCAAACAAACGGACAGAAAAAGAGACAGAGAAACAGATACAGAGTTTCTTCTGCTCATCAAGACTGCATTTATTTGATCAAAAATACAGTAAAAATCTGAAATATTATTCCAGTGTAAATCAGCTGTTTTCTGTGTGAATATATAGTAAAGTGTAATTTATTCCTGTGATCAAAGCTGAATTTTCAGTGTCAGTCTTCAGTGTCACATGATCCTTCAGAAATCATTCTAATATGATGATTTACTGCTCAAGAAACATTTATGATTATTATCATCAAGGTTTTTCTAATAAATGCTAGACTTCATCACGACACACAATGTCCTGAGCAGAAGTCCAATTGGATTTTTACCGCACATCTGATCACATCTACACGCTCTACACTTTAATTAAAAAATGTTATCCAAGATAATATGCATGCTTTATTGATTTAAAAAAGCATTTGACTCAATCCAGCACCAAGGATCATTTTACAAACTTACTGAAAGTGGTGTAGGAGGTAAAACCTCATCAAATCAATGTAAACTGAAAGTAAATGCAGCATGAAAATCAAAACAAACAGAACGATAAATCTCTCTCAGGAGTGTGGAGAGAGACAGAGCCTTCTGTGCATTAAACTCCTATAGAGATTCCCGTTAGTATTTGGCTGAAAATATTAGGATCTGTGCCGGTGTGTAAGTGACCAAATCCAATGACCAAATCCAAATCAACAGTTCAATGAATGGGAAAAACATCCAGTTGAGTCACAACAAATACTGCATGCAGGGCAGAGTATACACTCATTATAAAAGTGCAAAAAAGGGCAGTCGAAATCTGGAAATGTCCCTCATACCATTATAAACACACACTTTCTCAAAACATAAAGACATTCAGACAATGTTCTATCAAAAAATAAAGTGCATGCACCACACTTATATTATTTCTTTATTCCGTTATTTGCATTTCTTAATATTTTATTTCTATTTTAATCATTTATTTAATTTTGCACTACTTTTTCTTTGTAAACATATTACACGTACACAGCCTAGTACAAATGTACAGTTTTTGTCATAGAGAGAGAGAGAGAGAGAGAGAGTCTTGTGCAGTAATATCATCAGTCTGTGTGGGAGGTTTTGGTTGGTGTGGGTGGTTAAAAAAAACTTTTTCTTTCTGTGCCTTTCATCGCTATGGCAACCAAAGCGGTTTTGTGGTGCTCTTGTACAGGTGCGCACACACACACACACACACACACACACACAGTAAAGGTGTGAGTGAGTTCACTGAGTGAAACTCAACAGTCGATTCCTGCACTGCATCTTCAGCCTGATAAAAACATCAAGTGTGAATTAATTGTGATGAGAGACAAATAATAATATACAAATATAATAAATACACAACATTTATGAACGAATGAAGCGGAGCTCACTAATGAGTTATTTGAACGAGTAAATGAATCACTTGTTGAATGTGTCTTAATTAACACGTGACTGACAGACTGGTGATTAATATGACATACGGTCATTAAAGTTACACATTTCTGCTGTAAAATATGTTTTAAAAAAATAATGTTTTTTTCACTAATAAAATATAATTATTAGGGCGAAGCCACTGCAAAAACAACACGTGTGTAAAACTGACATCGAATCATTTCTCTGTCTGTGATTGATGTGTGTCTCACTAAACACTGTGATTGTTTTAATGAGCTCGTTATGAAGATCAAAGAGTTCTGGACTGAAGATGCTTCAAAGATGGTGATAAACGAACACAAACACACACACACACTCACATGGTTCTTCTGCATCTTCCTCAAAAAGACCATCATCATCATCATCAATCTTACTAAAACATTACTACAGTCCAACAAAACCTTCAAGGACATACACCAGTGTGTGTTTGTTTGTTTGTTTGTTGTGTGTGAAAGGTCATTACTATCTTCATTGACTTCTAGCTTTTAAGCTAATTGGAAGACCACACACACACACACACACACAAACTGTATATCTCTGAAGACTGATGTCCACCACTGTGGAGAAAAACGGAGCTGAGAAAACATCTTCTGACTGGGATAATGGACGACTTGTGTGTGTGTGTGTGTGTGTGTGTGTGTGTGTGTGTGTGTGTGTGTGTGTGTGTGTGTGTGTTCTTGGGGCTAAGAGTGACCTTGGTGTGTTCTTACAGATGAAAATACATTGTCTGGCAAACAAACACACACGCATTTCTCTTTCAGTTCTTCTAACAACACTGAAATAACCTGCAGAACAAACACATCTATATATACAGCACATTTATATTCCAGATAGCAGTGGTTTTCCTGTTACTTTACCAAGTGATCAGATGAACCATTTTTACCTTGCTGGACCAGAAAACAGCTGAAAAAAACCCACTTGAGGGACATCTCGGACACCATCATCACAAAAAAATGTGCCAAAAACAACATGTTTTTTTGGATATGTACCGCAGTAATACTATTTGAAGCACATAAACATCACGGTGCATGAATATGGTATAACTTCATTTTAAGGTATTTGCATTTAGATTTGTTAGACACTTTAATCCAAAGCAATTTACATTGCATTCAATGTACACATTTGATCAGTTCATGCATTTCTGGGAACTGAACCCATGACTGGGTTTTTCTCTGAAATAAGGTACATCAGATGGTGACTGTCTTCTGTAAGCACATTCGCTTTAAAAACTCCAGATATACAAAAAGACAAAGAGAGAAGATCAACAGACGGTGTGTTTGCGAGGTCGGCAGTAACTCATCCTGTCTCTCGCATCTGGAAAACGTTGTGATATAAATCCCGCTGAAGTATCTCTGGATCAGAGAGGGATCGTCACACCATAAATTACTACGTTAAACACTCGCAGAAAAACAGTGTCGCTCTGAACCAGATCTTTTGGAAAAGACCCTGAAATAAGAAACTCGATGTTCTGAGTCTGACTGCAAACAACGAGCCGCGATCTCCAGAGAAATATCGTCTTCCCGTTCGTTTTTCAGACTAAATCCCATCTGTTCTCCAGAAAATAAAGCGGGAACACTTTCTTAATCAGTATTTCTGTGTTGTTTTCCAGCACAATTATTTACATTTACTGGAGAAGCAAAATGACTGAAGATATTAAGAAAAATGAAGTGAGTCTGTGCTTAAAACAAGAACAAATATCTGCCAATGGAGTCAGAAATATCAACTTAATTCAAAGGGAAAACAAGATTATTTTTGGCAGATATTTGTTCTTGTTTTAAGCATAAATTCACTTAATTGTATATATATATTTTTTAGAACTCAATTCTTAATATCTTCAGTCATTTTTCTTCTCCAGTAAATGTTTCTTGATTTAAGAATGTTTAGATGTGCTGGAAAACAAGACAGAAACACTGAGGAAGAACTTTTTTTGCAGTGTAAGTAAACATTTCATGTGATGAAGAACTGGTGAAGATTTTTAAAAGTTAGAAAACCATCTGTTTTATTGTAAAGCTCAGAGATATGGTGGGAAATACTTATGAAGAATAAATTAGGTTTTTTTGGTGCGGGACGTGGCCTGTTTAAAATGTCTGGCTGTCGGACGGCATGATGTGATTTAATTCTCTGGATCGGATCAGTTCTGGACACAAAAACCATCCGTCTGTCCAAGATTTCCTCACCTGATGTCCAGTGGAATTAAACAACTGCATCCTTTCCAAGCAATCTCACATTTACAGGTAAATCAGCATCATTTCTGTTCTCCTCATAAATCTAGTTCTGGTTTTATTTGGTATCTGCTGAAATACTGATCAAGACATATAGTTTGTCAAGAAGACCGATAACATTTTATGATTGTTAATAAATAAAAACTAATTCAAACCAACAGAGCTGATGCTGCGGATTCTACGTGTATGTGATTTTTCTTGAAATATCACTGACAAAATGTCACTTCTAGCAGAGAAACCAGTGTGAAGAGAAACACACACAACACAAGAATCAGGGGTTAGGCCCGAACCCAATCAGAAACGCCTGTCAATCATTTACAGTTGCACATGTATTGAATTAAATGTGAAAATTACTACTAAACACACACACACACACACAGAGACGGATGCAGCTCCTCTCAGTTTGAGCTCAGCGCAGGATTTGTGTTTCCTGTTGATGTCACTGAGCAAACGACCCAAAACAATACGAGAACATCCGCACATGGAGCATTAGGAAATCCTGTTCAATACGACACACACACAGAATGAAGCACTTTACTTTCACTTCTCACCTACAGACATATGAATATCACAATGATGAACGTCACTCCATCTCAAATACACACTTCATGCTCCTGTAGGCGTCACATTAATTATTCAGATTTATGTACATTTTATGACTAAGAAAGCAACATCTGCCACCTGTAAATCCCCGGGGAAATAAAGTTCACCCCCCAGGATACTATTAAATATTTAATATAGTATATAAATAGTACTTTTTTAAGAGAACTGTTATTAAATCTGATTCAAAGAGGCGAACTACATTCACTGGTGTCCTATGGGTACTACATTTCCCACAATCCTTTGCTTATGCTGTGAGTTAAAAAGCCTCTGGAAGAAACAAACACAGGAGGTGTAATTCCAGGTGTCAATCTCCGTCGTTCGCAGGTGTCTCTGTTTACAGCGCAGAGATGAGTCCAGATGGCACTTTACATCACGTCCAGCGCACGCGGCCCTGCTATGCAAATCTTTCATTCAGTATTCAAAGAGAAATGACATTCTATGTAAATAAACTCCTCCATATTCAAGAGATATGACCCTTCGCTCCATAAATATTCCACTCAAAGAACGGCAGCCATTCCACATGCAAATAGTGGCACATTGAAACACAAAGACGGAGGAGACGGACAAGCATCAATCTCACGTTCATGAACACACGCGCTCTTAAAGAGGAAATGCAGAATATGACAGACATCGATCAGCTAATCCAGACTCTGGAGGAATGACTCGCTTACTCGACTAATGAGTGAACGTTTTATCTCACTATTCAAACTTTATTTGTGCCATGTTCCTGTCACGGTTATGGACTCTTATGTTGAAATTCTGTTGTTTCCTTTTGTTCCTGTTTCCCTGCTGTGTTTAGTTTCAGTTTCCTGGGTTACTGATTATGTCCTCATTTGTTCCTATGGTTAATTATGATTTGCACCTGTCTTTCATTATGTTCTCCTCGTATTTATACTGTTTTGTTCAGTCGCTTCTCATTTATGATTTATGTAGATACCGTTTCTCCTGTGTTGTTCCTGTGATCCAGAGTATTTTACATCATTAATAAAGTGTTGTTATTGTTTAATAAAACTAAAAATATGAACAATAAATTAATTGAAATAAAGCTGAAATAAAATCAAATAAAATACTGGATGAAAACTTGATGAAAATTAGAACTGAAATAAATAAGTTGAAGTATTAAAATTATTTAAAAAAAAACTTAAACTTCAATGAAAATTATAAATAAAATATAAGTTGAAGTATTAAAATTACTAAAACTAAAACTTAAAAAATAAAACTTAAAAACTTCAATTAAAATTAGAACTGAAATAAATAAGTTGAAGTATTAAAATTATTAAAAAAAAACTTAAACTTCAATGAAAATTATAAATAAAATATAAGTTGAAGTATTAAAATTACTAAAACTAAAACTTAAAAAATAAAACTTAAAAACTTCAATTAAAATTAGAACTGAAATAAATAAGTTGAAGTATTAAAATTTATAAATCTAAAACTGAAAAAAATACTAAAAAACTTCAATGAAAATTAAATCTTAAAAAAGTTGAAATATTAACATTACTATAACTGAAAAAAAATAAAACTTAAAAAAACTTAAATGTAAATTAGAACTGAAATAAGCAAGTTGAAATTAAAGTATGACTAAAAATAAAAAATATAAAAATGCCAAAAAGCACGAAATTACTAAAACTTACACTAAAATTAAAATTAACACTGAAAATATAAAAATCGAAGCTATAATAATAAATACTATAATAGTGTATAAATTATACTAAAATAACACTGCTACACATCACAATTACTCTGCTTCATATATGAAATGTCTATTTTTGCATAAATACTTCACAAGATGCTTCATGTCATTGGAATCTTGATGAACACAAAGCAACATTTCTGAGGATTTATATCAAAATGAATGAATCAGTCTGAAAAAAGATTCCCATATAGTAAAACTACACCAAACGTACCACAGTATAAACATCAGATCTGGTCACTGTAGCACAGTGTTTTACAGTAAACACTGAAGAACCCATAATGAAACACCAAGAACTTCTGAATCTGACAAGAACCATATAATCATATCCAGAAGCCTTTACAGCCACAAAAGAAGCTTTATTTTCAGCAGGAAACGCATCATTTGGTCCAGGAGTCACTGGTGTTTGAAGGTGTGACGGTTCAGAGAGATCAGATGCGTCCTTTAAAGTGACAAGCCGGTTTCACAAGATCAACAGAGCGAAAGAAGAGGGGAAAAAGTGTGAGAAGAAGGAAACAAGCATCGATGGCCTGACGTCACAATCGTGCAGAAAACCATTTAAAGTGTCAAAAGATTTTCCAGCTTTTTTTCTGTTCATAACGTCTTTTGATTCCGTGCGCCACGGCGATAAGAAAGAGGGATGGGGAGGCGGGGTTGCCACGGATACGGAGCAGAACATGACGGAGGAAGACAGCGGGAACGTCTGTTTCCTTTTTCATTTTGCCAGTGGGAGGAACAAGACAAACTTTGCTTTTTGTGTCTTGCGACAGAAGAACGAACTTCTGCAGCGACACCTCGATTCTGTGAGGGTGAAACGCACGCGGGAGGTTGAGATGCTTCACCCCAGAAATCCCTTTCATTGCTGACACACACACACCACTGAGTTTTACAGCCCCAAACACTTTAGTGTGTTTCCTTATAAAGCATCATTTCCACTTGAATCACACTGAGAGCTTCTGCTTCAGGAATCAGATTCTACATCGGAAGTGAACAAAAACATCTTTAAAATAAAACATGAATCCTAATATCACCATTAGGAATATGTTTAACATTAATAAGTGGATTTATAAATGTAGAAATGCAACAGCAGAAGCGATTTACCACAATGAACAAACATTACACTGCAATAACGATGTTCTTCCTCAGTGTTTCTGTCTTGTTTTCCAGCACAAATATCTAAACATTCTTACATCAAGAAACATTTACTGGAGAAGAGAAATGACTGAAGATATTAATGAATCAAAATGAAGTGAGTTTGTGCTTAAAACAAGAAGAAATACCCCGAACCCAGACCTGCGTAGTTCATCTTACATTTCATATTAATATTGTTATATTTTAGACACAATATTGTCTGCTTTTGATACATTTTTCCAAAGAAAATAAAACTGTTGTGCATCTCCGAGCAACACACAGCGGTGCTTCGTTTCTGAATGAATCTGCGTTTTGAGCGAATCAGTCGGGTGACTCAATGATTCAATGACTCATTCATAAAGAGAGCCATTTACTTGATTCCTGAATGAATCAGTTGTTTGAATGAATGAATGACTTACTCATTTAGACATCTACCACGACCTACTGGCAGTTTTAGTTTCTTATTTAGAGTACCATTTCATGAAAAAAAAAAAAAAAATTATATTTCCATATATATATAAAAAAAAAAAAAAACATTTTATCATCATTTACTCATCCTCATGGCAGTTGAAGCCTATAAGTTTATGTGAAATAAATTCTATGTTGAATCAAATAAAATGTTTGGTTTTTTTTAAGGTACTTTTTTATGTCTATTTGATGCTTTTCACATTTAACACAATAATGACTTTAAATTATCTTTTGCGGCTAATTTCTCAGCCAAATTTGATGTGCGATTAATTAATTAATTCATAAATGTAATCACTTGACAGCCCTATAAATATATTTTAAAAAAATATATTTATTATCAGAGTATGAATTATAAGAAAACACTATTTCAGTCTTTCTACTACAAAATTCCATGTTTAATTCAACGTATTTCAACATCAAATTAATAGCAATTTCTGAGTGAAAATTGTTTCTACACCAATTTATATATATATATATATTTTGTTTATCTTGGTGCAAGCATACTTGCATTTTGTGACTAATTCCAGTGTAAGTAATACTTTTGTCTGATTTTCTGCAGAACAAAGAAATTTATACAGGTTTGGAACAACTTTAGGGTGAGTAAATGATGACAGAATTTTCATTTTTGGGTGAACTATCCCTTTAACATGTCGCAACAAATGTTGATTTATTATCTTTTCCTTTTTTATCTCCTTTTGTTTAAAAGAGTTCAACTAGAGACACTATTAAATCAGAAGTGGAGTTTGAGGCATTACAGTATAACATAAACACACTCCAGTCAGGTTCAGTCTGAGAGGAGGAAGAGGCCGCGTGTGCGTTCACGTGTCTCACCTCTTCAGAGTGAATCTCTGCACATTTTACGTTACGTAATCAGACAAAATCCCAAAAGGTCAAAGAGAAGCGTTCATCTGCGGCAGCCGGCAGCTCGATTGTGTTTTTACACTCGGGTAAGTGCTGATGAGCCTTCGCTGCTGGGCGCCATCGCTGTGACCCGCTGCAGGATGAAGAATCGTGGATGAGAGCATCAGCGAGGTCAAACGTCTCCAAACACTCGCCACAGAGCTTTTTAAAAGAGCCAGCGGCTTTAAAACCCATCTCAGGTGGAGAGACGCGAGCATCATCTGGTCTGACGCACCAGTTTTATATCGCAGTAAAACGCACGGCGTAATTTTGAGTGTGAATAAATGAGGTTACGAGTTTCCACTCCAGACAAGAGCACACGGAGCAATTTAGGGATTTTATAGAGCAGATCGTATCAAAATCGAGATTTACTGGAGAGACAAATATGGACATAAAAGTTAAAGCAGAAAAGAACTTAAGGATATTAAATCATTTAAAGCATCACATTCTGTTGTCTTCTCAACATTCTTAAACTAAGATTTACTTGAGAAGAAATTAAGTCTTGTTTACTGAAAAACTGATCAAATTTAAGTGAGTTTATGCTTAAGTTAGAAAAATAAACATAATTTAAAGGGAAACATGATTATTTCTCTGACCACATTGGCAGATATTTGTTCTTGTTTTAAGCACAAACTCGCTTCATTTTTTCAGAAAACAGTCATTTTCCTACAGAAGTAACAGGTCTTGATTTAAGAATTTGCAAATATTTGTAATTAAAAACAAGATCAAATTTGGTGAACTGATGGCTCTGTTCTGATAGATAGAAACAATGAAAACAGTGATAAACGCCTACATAATAAATGCATCTAATCTAAAAAATCTTTAAAAGAGCAAAACGAAAAACTTCCCATAAATTTGTGAAAGGTCGTGTCCAATCAAACTACAGTATCTCTGCACTAATTCATCCGACGCCTGGTCAAATCTAGTCAAAATCTGCTAATATATTAAACCATACTGCATTAAAATACAGATTTACAGTGAGAATAAACATGGCTTGTGCTGAACGCAATAAAAACACTGAAAAAAAGCAAATCTAACTATAAAGACAAACATGTAGAACTTCTCATTTCAATATTAATTGATGTCCAATTGAAACACTTGATGTCCAATATAAAATCTCAAAACCAGTTAAGAATCACTGAACTAAAACACACACACTGCAGTTACATTCCAACAGGACATTCCACACACACACACACACACACACACACACACACACATATGTGCTGCCACCTCCGGCTCTGTTCCCGTGGCTACCGAAGAAACGCATCTCGACAGCGCAGCAAATCTCCACAAGCAGCCCGGCAACCGTCACCAGGGAGCCTGTCGCCGCGGTAACGAGAAGATGACAGGTGGATAGGAGCGCAATCTCCGAGCCGACGGCTTCGGCCGCAGGGAAATGAAAGCTAATGCGGCAGAGATTCCTGCGGCGACACTCGTTTGGCCTTCGGGTCGACGACGAGCACTTATTCAGTAAACACACACTCAAATAACACACATAATCAAGCCCACTACCTGGACTGCATTTTAAGGCTTTTTCCAGACGGTAATCACCTGTAAGAACATCTCATATCTCAGAAGAAACCACCATGAAGGTCTCGGGCTGATCTATTTAACATGCTTTTACTTCTCTTGGTTTCTAGCGTCCAACAGTCCAGATGGAAAACATGCTGAGAGCGAGTGTGTGAATTCACTGCTCATCTAGTGTTTGTGTCAAATAATAACAGGCGGAGAGGACACGAATATTACAGAGATCAACTGCAAAATATCATTATTACTGTATTTTCTCGTTATCCGGTAAAAATAAACATAAAAATCCGGAAAACAAGATATATTTATCTAAAAATGTACAGCTTGTTTTCAGAGAACATAGCTTGCATAAAAGTAGATTTTGTGTTTTATTACACACTGTAAAATGATTAATGAAGAAAATCCTCTTTTTGTCTGAATTTCACGTTTTATTCAATGCGTTACTTGCCATTTATTTGTAGTTATTTGTGAAATTTACAAGCAATTTCTGAGTGAAAATTGTTTCAAAGTAAATCTAAAACCTATTTAATACATGATTACAATTTCGTTTACATTTAGCGACATTTATGCTGAAAATAAGCAAAGAAAAATCAGCCAATTGAACGAACATAAACCTTTCAAATTAGATGAATATCTTCTGAAATGTTGCTCCTTGTTTTGAGGATGTTTTGATTGTGTAGAACGAGAGACTTTATGAAGATGTGTGTTGATTCTCAGACAGCAGGAGTTTGATTCATTCTGACTGTGTGTTTGCAGCGAAAAAATGAGTTTTATTTCTCAGTAACAATATCTGAGTTCTCCTGTCGCCTCCTGTTGAGTGTGTAATTCTCCAGGAGAACCATCGTGCTCTTGTACACCTCTACTTTCACCACACACACACACACACACACACACTGAAATGGATCTTTCGACATAACTGAGAAAATGAAACACTGAAAGTGTGTAATACACTGTAAACCCTAACGCTCAGCTTACACTTAATTGGTTTGAGTAGGACAAACTTAAATTGAACAAATTAACTGCTATGAGTATTTAGAACTTTCTTCTCTTCTGTGTTCACAGCACTGACATATTTCAAGTAAACTGAACTGTTTCATTGTTTTGAGTTGTATGAACTCATTTCTTTTCATTTAGACTAACTTAAGTTGAACTGAAACTGGGTTGGGATTTCTATTTCCCAGCATGCTTTGACCATAGCACTTGAGAGGGAGAATAATGTGTGTGTGCAAGATAAGGTAGATTTAGTAGTGATTAGTTATGCTAATTTAGAAGAGTTTCTGTTAATGTGGGTTTTTGGAGAGTTACCATCATGGCGACAAGTTACATGTTTTAAGTTGCTTTTTACTCAACGTAACAAATATTTACGTTGAGATAACCCTAAATGTATAAATTAGTGTACTCAAACATTAAGAACAAAATAAAAATCTTTTTCTTGACTTAAAAATCCTCATTCAGTTCTGACAACTTATGGTTTACAGTGAAGTAAATAACTCATTTGATTTGCAAGAACTCAAGAAAGTTAATTAACTAAATCTTTTATGTTAATTGCTATCAAAATGTATGAATTAGCTCACTCAGTACTTCAAGGTCGGAGCAATTAACATGCATGAGTACTACAAACTCAAAACTTGATAGTTCTGCTTACTTAAAATTGGGAACATCATAACTCAAAAAATGTAATGCAACTGATTACCTCAAATTTCTTGAGTTAGCCAAACTTATTCAGGTTTACAGTGTGTGCCATTTTCCTTCTTAAAAAATATATTTAGCTGTTATTTTGGAAGCTTGTTTCCGCCACAAAATAAAAAATATAATTGTGACCTTTTATCTCACAATTTTTACTTTTTTTCCTCACAATTACAAGTTTACATCTCACAATTATGAGAAAAATGTCAGAATTGTGAGATAAAAAAGTCGTAATTACCTTATTAGTGGTGTTTGCCAAAGGCAAAGCATCACTATTGTTCTCTTGCATACTTATTATTATTCTGGACAAAATTTCAGTAACTCAACCTGCACCGTTAGTCATAGACCAACGAATGAGGTGTCAGATCGACCGGCTCATTAAGGAGAGGTGTGCTATGACTTTTCTAAGCGATCGGACGAAAAATGGGCAAAAAATCCCATAGACTTACATTGACGAAATCTTCACAAATCTTCATTTCAATCTCAACTGCCACTTTACACACACACACACACACACACACACACACACACACACACACACAGTCTCTCTCACTCATTTGAGTTATCTTATCAAGCAGCCAATAAGTAGCAACCTAAAATCCACACCCTAGCAACCATCCCATATACTTCCATTGAAAAATACATTATATGAGAGGGATACAAATATCATAAAGACACATGGGTTTGGCTCTTCTGATTTGGGCAGACATCCAGTCTATTGGTTTAACCCTGCCCTATGCAACCATTTAGAGCACCCTAACAACCGTGTAACCTGATGTATAAGCCATATTTGCCCAGTGCCGAGTTTTGCCACTGCATGCACCACTCACGTTTTCTTCAGGAAATGTGTATTGTAGTTTATTTATGTTATTCTGTGGTGGAAACAGTTCAGTACAACAATATTCTTTCAAAAGCTGCTTTGGAATAACATTTATTGTTAAACTGCGACACAACTGAACTGAAGTGAAACAGTATCAGTGAAAACTTTACATCTCTATGAAACAGTCACGGTTTTTATGGTTTAACGTCAGAAATTCTCCAGCACTCAACAATGAACAACTATATTAGTAAATAACCATTTTGGATATGATGGCAAATTTTACATGTATTTGTTTGATTTGTGCATGTGGAGCTCGGACTATCCTTCTTGTTTTCTCTTATTAAATCACGGATTATGTAGCAGTCTGCAAGTTTTGCTCACATATGGCGTGTGAGTTCACAGACAGGCAGAGCAGAAAATACACTACAACTACACAACACACACACACACACGGTTACACACTCCATCCGTCCCCTCTGAGGGGGGCAATGCTGCCGTCTCTACGGTAACGATGCGATTAGATGGTTGTCATGACGACAGCAGCGCTGATACCATGAGTCATGAGGGGAGAAAAACTTAAAAACTCTGACAAAAAAAAAACAAAAACTGAAAAGCCTGTTAATCTGGACGCCGCGTCTGTTTATCAGACTCAAAGTGAGTCGAAGCATCCGGAGAACGGTGACATTTTCAGCTGTGATTTAGTGTGCCAGTCAAGAGCTCTTTCAAACAAAACAGAGCGTCCTCCATTATCACCCGCCGGTGCTAACGCTGTTTATTTCACGTCTTAAAAAAAAAAACAGGAGAGAAAGAGCGTGAAAGAGCTCTTCTTTTAGTCGTCAGGGTCTCGTTGAGGGCAAAATACCCCAGGAACAAACACAATACGAGCAGAAAAACACACGACTGACTCATCCTGCTGTTCTCACTGTTTTCTTTCAGAAAGAAAGAAAGAAAGAATCTTGATTCATCAGAGAAGGTTCCTCTGGACCTGCTGGAGATCAAGGCTCTGGTGGCTGAACTTCATTACCCATGAGCACACAGCATGAGAACTGTTACATTAGGACCCTGTAAGAGCTACCCTTAAAACTGCCTGACGGAAACACAAGTGCTGACCTCCATCTGAGCTTTCATCTGAAACTCCATCAGATCAACAACTGTGTCCCGCAGATGATATAAGACTGCTACTTTTGGGTGCTAAGAGCTGCAAAGTGCTACAAGGGCGTTGCTAGGGGGTTGCTAGGGTGTTCTGGGTCAAAAGAGTTCAACTTCAAGTTATTCTGGTCTCTAGATATGGCTTGGGTCTTTTGAATGTACACTTTTGGAATAATTAAGATGTTTTAATATTTCTGAAAGAGTCTCTTCTGCTCACCAAGGCTGCATTTATTTGATCAAAAATACAGTAAAAATTGTGAAATATTATTCCAATGTAAATCAGCTGTTTTCTATGTGAATATATAGTAAAGTGTAATTTATTCCTGTGATCAAAGCTGAATTTTCAGCATCATTACTCCAGTCTTCAGTGTCACATGATCCTTCAGAAATCATTCTAATATGATGATCTGCTGCTCAAGAAACATTTAAGATTATTATCAATGTTGAAAACATATTTGTGTGGAAACTGTGATGCATTTTATTTTTCAGGATTCTTTGATGAATCAAAAGTTCAAAAGAACAGCATTTATTTGAAATAGAATCTTTTGTAACATTATAAATTTTTATAATGTAAACAGTAATATGTTTAGATATAAGTTTAGCATGCAGGATGATGATGCATCAGCCAATGTGTTATTAAAGGAAATAAATAGAAATACTTGATAATTTAGTTGTTTTAGCACTGTAAATGTAAAAATGTAAAATATTAAAAAGTAAAATATTAAAAAATGTAAAATGTAAAATATTAAAAGAGGGGTAAGAAGCCCCTTATATACACTTTTACAAAATTTATAAATGATGTTTGATATAATTTTTATTATTATTTATTATTTATTTATTTTTTTGTGTGTGTGTCATTAATGTAAAATACTAATTCAACTATTCTATTTAAAATGTTATTTTGACATTTTTGGTTGAATAATTGAATAACCGACAAAGTAGAATTCCAGTAAAAGAGATTCATTGGAAAGGTACAATTATTCTATGACTGTTCAAGAATATGAATATTTCGGTCAATGACATGACGCCCTAAAAATAATTAAAAAAAACAAAGAAATGACATCCAACTAGATCTCTTTTATTGAATCCAAAAGGTTTTAATTATATTTTTCTACATATAAAGGTATTTTAAAGGTTTTAAAGTGTCAAAAGGTCATTCGGTTTAACCGTCCAAAGGCCAATACAGCCATTTCATTTGAGATTAAAATATCTTAAAATGTAATAAATGTATATATTTGTTATTCTGGCAAGATTTTATAACATCATATATCAACATAGTGTAAAATGGTGTTAAAATTATGTGTAGAAGTCGTTGCTTTGTTATGAGAAACAATGTCCGAAAAAATTAATTTAATTGATATCATTCGGAGTAACCAATATAAAAGGGACCATTTTGGATCAAGTCATGCGGGCAGTATCATGTGACAGGATGTGACATCATTCAGACACCTGCGAAGGACCACATGGTCGTGAAGCAAAGTAACAAACTCTCTCTTAACTATTTGAAAATTCATGTTTTCACTTGATCATACGCATGTCTCGAAACATCAGGTCATTCGGTACAACTGCTATAAAACATGGAAAATGTAATATTTTAAAAACTTGTACTAAATATAAAATGTTTGATTGTCCTTTTGCTAGATATCAGCCTGTTAGCATTGTTTGAAAATTTTGTCATTCGGTGTAACCAAAAGTGTCATTCAGTAAAACTGAAATTTTGGTTAAACCGAATGACTTTTTTAGTGACAAATTTTGTTCATCTTGTAAAAAATGACAAAAGCAGAGTTAATTGATTATAAAAACCACATAATCTCATTGTTAACACTTAATAAAAATTCAAAATTAATTATTTTCTCCATTATATCTCCATTATTTTATTTTTTTTACACTTTTAAAAACCTTATTCGTCAATGACCCATTTAATTGTCCATATTTTAATTGAAGATATGTCATAATAAAAACACTTTGAAATCATATTGATTGATTTTACTCAATTAACCAATAGTTAAACAGGGACACAAAATTAGATCAATTAACCTCAAAACAGCTTCAGCTGAATAAATCTCACACACGCTGATATTCAGAATAAATGACAAAATTAAAAATAGTGTAGACAACCATCAAAAGTGCTGAGATGAGATTTTGTGTCATCTACTGTATGGTCAGAAGAAAAATTAATCTTGCCCATGTTACTCTATCAATTTCTTTCACAAAAATACTGACCCCAAACAAGACACATTCAGGTTTCACTCTCACACTCTCTCTATTCATCAATGTTTTTGATCTTTTTGATCACCATTGTATGAGAATAAGCTCTAGCTGGACGATGACATCAGTGTTTTCTCCAGAGCCGATGTATAGATAAATTAATTAAATGATTTTTACAAAGGAATGAATCAATGCTGAACTTACTTAAGCTGGACAATCACACCATTTTCTCCTAGAGCTGCTGTACAGCCAAAACAAACTGTTGCATAATTTTCCTGTTATCACTGTAAAACTGCTCTGAAACAATCTGTATTGTAAAAAGCGCTGTATAAATAAAGGTGACTTGACTTGGCTAGTAATAAGCACATTTCAGAAACACACAATATTTCAAGAGTTCAGCTACTACAGTTTCATCTTGAATAACAGGATAATGTTTGCCTAGAAATGGAGAGGAAATAATTGAGGTTTCGATTCGGTTTAGATTCGTTTGTGGCCAGTAAAACAATCCTGCAGTGTGCGCACACACACACACACACACATATAAACACACGTGTAGAATTCTCCACTAATGGCAAAACCACTGAACTCCAATGTGTCAGAAAAGGCTCTGACTGAAAGAGATACGGACAGCCGTCTCATGAGACAAATTCCGGTCTGCGCCGTCACTGAAGGCATCTCGGCTAACACACGGATCAAAGTCGCCACGGCAACGGATGGCGTCACGGATGAAGCGTGCAGAGCCGGTAATTAAAGCGTTGTTAGTTCTGGTCATCGCAGAAATGCAGCTGTTTCCAGAGAACTTCTTCTGCGTCACACGAGTGTGTGCTGAGCTCACAGAACCGCTGCACAATCTGCTGAAACTCGCTGCACTTTTTAATGCTGCTGATTCTCACGAAAATGAGTTTTTATTTTGTGGGTCGATGACTCAAAGTCTGCCAGAGAGGCAGAAACACTGAAATCTCTCAAAGTTCTCCACTGCTACTAACAGAACGCAATTAGATCAACGGCATGAAATGGCAACAAAAAACACATCAGAAAAGTAGTTTAAGTATCAACTTGGTCTCAGAAGTTTCGCCTAAATTTAGTCTAAATGAGTCAATAATTGTCATCATAGACTATATACAAAGATGAAGCACTCAACATATTACAATATAGCAGAATAAGTCCTGTCTTATAAATAAAACAGCCAACTGCTGATAAACACACACACACACACACACACACTCTCCTCTGTGAGTACAGTAACTGCAGTTCACGGGGTTTGAAACATGACACCTCTCGCTGAACACACACACCTCCATGAATAACCTCCATCAAGTGATAATTAAAATGAGAAACAGAATCGGTGTAATAAAGAGGGTCTCGTTTATATTAGCAGAGGGGTTTACAGTTACACGACAACTAATTCAATCTGAGACCTCGCTCAGGTGTGTGAGTTTGTGTGTGTGTGTGTGAGAGAGAGTGTGTGTGTGTGTAACAGGAGGGTGTGAATTGACTAATCGTTTACCCTCTATGATTACACTTTGATACACACATTCACACAGTTGTGCATTATTGACCTATAGCATTCGTTTGTTTCATAATTATGGTCTATAGCGGGCAGAGACTCCGCTGAGATTCAAAGGAAAGAGCGATCCATTAATCACACACACACACACACACACACACACACACACACACTGCAGTTACAGTCTTATAGCCAAGGTTATTATCGAATCTCATCTGAATGAGGTATACTGTATATATATATATATATATATATATATATATATATATATATATATATATATATGGGTTTGTAAATCTAAATGTAATTCACATCCATCTTCTCATTCTCATTATAGAGTTCCAGTGAGAAAAACCCTCGGCTCATAGTGAGAATCACTGGAGAGTCGTCCGGGGAAATCAGGCCTCGGCACCTGTGATCACACTCATCACTGATTCACTTCAGATCCAGTTCAGTTTACACTCCTGCAGCCCTTAATTCACATTCACACTGCGGTATAACCACACATCTGACCGACACAAGAGGCTTCTAATGGAATAATGGAGATCTTCCTCTCTCATACATAATTAAATCGCCTGATCGTTAGGCCATTAAAGAGGTCTGATGTACAGAGAGAGACTGTGGTTTAGATTTAAAAAACAGAAACTGAATTATTTATGTTTTTTAATCTTTCATTCGTTCAAACATCCATCATGTAGGATCACTTTCTATTCAGCGGATCGCATTTCAAGATTTACTTTAAAAAGCCTAATAATTAAGTGTAAAGTTTTTCTTTTTGCATCATGAATTTGTCTTCATAACAATTAAGCATATTTATCCCAAAATGCAATTAACTCTCAGTACTGTGTTGCATCCAGATATTGCACTTTTGAGTTTGTTTTTAATTCTCATTAAATCTGAATTGATAAAAGGACCTAGAATGAAAACTACCATGATGTACAAATAATTTAAATGGTCAATAATTTTTGTACTGACAAAAGAGTTAAAATTTTAAGTTTAGTCAACATGAAATGTGAAGTTGACAACTCGAATATTTAAGTATTTTCTTAACTATTTAAACCTAGGAAAGTTATTCATTTTTCATGATACATTTTAAGTTTTTTCTTTTCTTTTTTCTTTTTTACATCACATTACAATAATTTGGGCTGGGTGCTTAAACGTCATAACAATAAGTTTATTTTAAAAACAACAACAACAACAAAAAAAACATCTTGGTTCCAAACTAGTCTTATTTTTCTTTATGCAAAATATATATTTTTTATCTTTTTATTTTTTGGTGAAACAACCTGCTTATTCTTGACAGGTCTTGTGTTTCACTGAGTAGTAAATGTCTCACATACTGTCTGCACACACACACACACACACATTCTTGTACATCTATCTTTGTGAGGACATTCATTGACACTCTCGCTCTTTACCCTAACTCTACCCATCTCAACTAAGAGCCTGACCCTAAACCGACTCTTAACCCAATTACAACCTGACCCTTAGTCTTGACCCTCAAACGGGCCTTTAAAGGCTCTCAGAAAGTGAGGAAAGGCCTAAATGTCCTCACTTTACTCTCTTTGTCCTCACTCCACACTCACACGGGAGATGGGGAAAAGAGAAATGGGAGAGTTTAAGGGAAAATAGGTTATTAAAAGAAGAATGATTATGTCATCTGATCTCTACAAGGACACCAACTCATTCCCTCTGTCCTGTCCTCTATCTGTCTGTCTATCTACATGTCTCTCTCTCTATCTATCTATCTCAATTCAATTCAATTCATTTCAATTCAAATGTGCCTTATTGGCATGACAGGCATTTCAGTGATTATGACTTTTAATGTATATCTTTCATTGTTGATATTCTTTCATCCATCTGTCAGTCTCATTTTCCTTTTTATGATATTTTGATGTCTTTTATGACGTGTTGTAAAGCCCTGCTGCTGTATAAACACTGCTATATAAATAAACCTCGACTTTGACTCAGGGTTACTATAGTCAACTAAAACTGAAACTAAACCCATAAAAAATGTTACTTGAAAAATGAAAGTATTATGTAATCATTTAAGGCGTTTCTCTTTATATAGAAGCTTTCGACAAAGTGTTCTTTAAAATTGCATGAAGAACCCTAGAGTTCTCTACAGAACCTTTATGTCAGAGTGTTAGCGCAGCTGGTGAGGAAGTGTTGCTCTTTCTGTCTCTCTGTACTCTCATCAGTAGAAAGTATCTGTTGTGTCGAGCCTCCGGAGACGAGCTGCTCAATGGAGCTTCTTTCACAGACCAGCGATTAATGCTGCTGCGAGCAGTTCTCTGTTCCTTTGTGTGTGTATTTTTACTCGTTTCCCCCTCTGGCTCCATTTCTCCCGCCAGTGGGATTCTTACGGCAATCTTTAACACAGCATGAAGGAATACAGCGAAATCCAGTTACATGAACGCTAGTGCCTGTTACTGCGGATACAGCTGTGTGTTTGTCAGTAGTTATCATTTTTTCATTATTGATAGTCAGTCTTCACTAGTACTAGTGCTGCTATTGATATGATCAAACCTCTAGCAGTGTTAAGAGTGTAGGCGCAGGGTTAGCAACCACATAGCATCATTCAAAACTCCCTAGAAACCATTCAGAAGATCCTAGCAAGTACATAGCAATGCTATGTTAACTCTCTGCATACAGCGGTGTGTTTCACCAGAGAGAGCAAACGTGCAGAATTTAGTGCAGCGATCACACCCCTGGGTGTTTCAACAAATAAAAGAGCAGCTTCCCTAAAAGATCATCTTTTTAAAGGTGTCATTCCACCTGTGTGTTTCTGGATGCGGTCGTTTCCTAGTCCCATCTGATATCTACAATCACCGCCTCACATGTCTGGGCCGTAAGCATGCTGAGGCAGTGTTCGTTGATTACTCATGTTCCCACTGCGGGAAGATGACCATCACAATGTTAAGATTGAGACTTCAATACCTTAAAATAGGTGGAGTCCCCTCTGTTCTTCCCTGTTCTGGTTTCTCTGCACCACAGAGGACCACTTTGGTTAATACACAGGGTGATTTGAGGTTTATAGTGGGAGCTCTCCCACCAGGCCAGTCCCCACAGGCCCCCCACTCCTCTGTCCCACCGCAGGCTATGGAGCTTCCGGATGAGGCTGTGTGTCCATCTCAGGGACCCAGTATCTCATTCAGAGCTCCCGTGGAGGTCGATGTTGACAGCTGCATCGTAGGCCAGACTTGAGTTATCTGGGGATGAAGACTCAACAGTGGTACCCCCTTCAGGGAGAGTAGTGCAGATCGAGTCAGATCCAGAGTTGACTGCCATGTGTTCCCGGGCCCTCACAAGCGTCAGGCTCAAGTGGAACCCTCCACCCTGCTCTGAACACATTTGCAGCTGGGCAATTGGTTTCTTGGTGCAGGACATGCTGAGAGCCCCTGCATCATCCTGCACCAGATCCTTTCTTCCCGGAGATGCATGAGGAGGTCACGAAGTCTTGGAAGGCACCTTTTACTGCCCAAAGCTGTTTTGCTGCTTCCTCCGCTCTCACTACTCTTGACGGTGGGGCAGCCATGGGTTACGCGGAGATTCCTCAGGTGGAATGTGCAACTGCAGTGCATTTATGCCTGCAAAGTGCCGCCACCTGGTGGAATCGCCTGTGCCTCCCATCCAAGGTTGCACAAGGGTTGTTCTGAGCCAGGGTTGATGCAGGAACTGCGTACGGCGACGGACCTCGCCCTCAGGGTGACAAAAGTCACCACGAGGGTCCTCGGTGAGAGTGGCACTGTTCGAGTCAGATCCAGAGTTGATTGCCATGCTTTCCTGGGCTCGAGTGGAACCCTACACCCTGTCCCGAACAACAGTAGTTGGACAATTGGTTTCTCGATGTAGGGCGTGCTGCACAGCATCGTCCTGCCCCGGTACCTTTCTTCCCGGAGGTGCATGAGGAGGTCAAAAAGTTGTGGAAGGCACCTTTTACTGCCTGAAGTCACTTAACAACTTCCTTCACCCTCGACGATGGGGCAGTCAAGGGTTATGCAGAGATTATTTAGGTGGAGCGTGCAATTGCCATGCATTTATGCCCACAAAGTGCCGCCACCTGGCGGAATTACCCATGCCCATCCAAGGCTGCACAAGGGTAGTTCTGAGCCAGGGTTATTTGCAGGAACTGTGTACAGCGATGGACCTTGCCCTCAGGGCAACGAAAGTCACTGCGAAGGCCCTCGGTGAGAGTAGTGCAGGTTGAATCGGATCCAGAGTTGACTGCCATCCTTTCCCAGGCCACCGTGAATGCCAGGCTGGAGTGGAACCTTCCACCCTGTCCTGAAAGCTCGCAGCTGGACGATTGGTTTCTCAGTGTGGGGCATGTTGCACAGCATTGTCCTGCCCCGGTTCCTTTCTTCCCAGAGATGCATGTGGAGGTCACAAAGTCTTGGAAGGCACCTTTACTGCCCGAAGCCTCTTCGCTGCTTCCTCCATTCTCACTACCCTCAACGGTGGGGCACATGGAGATTCCTCAGGTGAAGCGATCAACTGCGGTGCTTTTATGCCCGCAAAGTGCCACCACCTGGCGGAATCACTCGTACCTCTCATCCAAGGCTGCACGAGGGTAGTTCTAAGCTGGGGTTAATGCAGGAACTGCGTACGGTGAATGACCTCACTCTCACGGCGATGAAAGTCACCGCGCGGGCCCTCTGCCAGACGATGTCAACCTTGGTGTTCAAGGAACACCATCTCTGGTTGAACCTGCCTGAGATGAAGGAAGCTGACAAAGTCCACTTTCTTGATGGCCCCATCTCCCAGGCCGGCCTTTTCAACGACACTGTTGAGAACTTTGCCAAGCAGTTCTCAACAGTACATAAGCAGACAGAGGTGATCAGACACATCCTGCCCCAGCGTGATGCTGCTGCCACCAGACCACCGAGGGCGGCCCCTCTGCCTGCCCGTTGCTGAGGGCATCCCCCTGCGGCGTCTATATCTGCTCCGGTGTGGCCCGAGCAGCAGTCAACATCCAGGCTGCAACATCGAGCTGCCCGTTCTTAGCCGCCGCTAAACCCTCGAAGCAGTCGGTGAAACAACACCCCTGAGACGGGCAACCCAGAGATGGACAGAGCTGATCCTCACCCCGGAGGAGGGCTGGGTGGAGAATCCTCAGTTAAAAAGTTATTTTCTGTTCTGCCAGCGGTACCCACTTTTTTTTTTTTTTTAAAAAGAGCAGTTTCCTCAATTTCTAGGTCACATGATGTACGGCTTGACAATGAGTGACGCTTCGCTTCTTCACACTCATCCCCCTCTTCTTTCACCATAATGCAGGTGCACCATCATGCACCTCCAACCACACACACACACTGCTACATTAAGCATCATATACGAGCTGCTTGACCAGTGTGAAGCAGAGGTGATTCTTTTCTGCTAATGTATTTTAGCAGTGCATAAATCTCAGCGGAAGAAATGGACAGATTCTTTAATGAGCCTCTAAACTACAGTTAAACCACATCTGTTAACACTCTTTACAAGAGAGCGAGAGGGAGAGAAAGAAAGAGAGAGATGTACAACAACTTTCATTGTGCCAACTATAAAACTGACAATCTAACAGCTGTGATCTATTCTGTGAACACCTGAAGACATTAAACCAACATGCGATACATCCTGTTGCTATAGTTACAATATATAGTTTTCACATGACATCACATGCTTTTCATTTTAGAATGTTTTGAGTCACATGACTCAAGTTTTTAGAATATTTTGTAAATTAATAATGTAAATTAGGATCTACCACTGTTTTGCCTGCCGGTCTGTGACTGTGGCATCACTGGCTTTAGATTTTGGACTTTCCGATGACGTTAAATCCGGCCCTGTGAGACTCCGGCACACAAGACGATCAATTACAAATCCTGAACATGACGAGCCAGTCGAATCCTCAGATGAGTCAAGTGTGTCATCAGATTCATCACCACACAGTGACTCAATAACTCGGGTATGAAAGTCTAATAATTGGCTCAGAGTATGAGGGCGAATGAAGGGTCAGGTGGACTACAAATCCCATGAGGCCATGCGTTTCTGGGTCAGTCTTCTTCATTAGCGGGGAACCAGACATGAGTAATCAATCACAGATAAGTAGAGCAGAACAGAAAAGAGCAAATCTATCTGTCTATCTATCTTTCCATCTATCTATCATTGCAAAGTAATAAAAAAAGAAATTGAAGCAACTATTCATTTTTGATTTAAATGAAATTGTAACCACATTATTTCCCACTTCCATAACTATCACTCTTTTTAACCTAAACTATAATTATATTCATATTCATCTGTGGCTGTTCTACTTGCTGTGACACTGAAGCTGGACTCGTCTTTAATAATACCAGATCCACACTAATCGCGGAGTTCTTATATATCATGCAGCGCTGCTCGTCTGTTACACTTATTTCTGCTCTAAGTAAGTGTCTGCCAAGAACATGTTTGCAATGCAGGAGAAGTCTACATAAATAACATGAGAAATGTTCCAGAAATGTCTCAATTAAAACACATGCACAGACCGACTGCTGAGACCTACTTCTGAGGAAAACCTTTAAAGAGGATCTATCCTTCCTTTTCTCCATGTTCATTAAATCATTAAAAAGGTTTCTAAAGTCCCTCCAGCAGGAGTTCTTCTCTATATCAGTGTCAGTGTTTCTGAAACACCTCCATTGTAGTCTTGAGTTTTCTTCACAATATTCCTCATTTAAATAATTCATATGCAGAATAAAGAGGCGGGGCCTGGTTGAGTTAGTTAGCGGTTATGGTAAGGGGCGGGACATTTCCCAAACACCAATTACAACACACTGCTCCAGCTGACCAATCGGAGCACATTGTGCTTTTCAGAAGGAGGGGCTTCATAGAGACAAGAACTAAACAGAGCGTTACTGACAGACTGGGAAAAGAGGAGCTGAACAATGGAGAATATGAGGAGAATAATCAACCTGTTCTGGTAGAGCCCAAAAACAACATCAAGACTTAAAGGGTATAATAGGGCCTCTTTAAGAACACACACATTCTCAAACAGGAAGGACCTGTGCTGCTTGTTCAACTACCCCAGATTTCCTGCGAGAGAAGCTGCTGCTGCTGGATTATTGTTCATTGTTTATATTTGCAATTGTTTTTGGAGTAAAGTCCTCTGTGTCTTTTGTTCATATTAACGTGCGTGCCAGATGGTATCGAAACACTCTTATTTAACGTTTCCAGATTCACGTCTTCACCTGAGCTCAGCTCTGAACCTACAAGAACGAACCACAGCATCTACAGCTAAAACTTACAGTGAAATGATAGCTTGCAGTAACTTCGAGGTCAGCATGTTTGTGATTGTGGCTGATGGTTTTCAGACCTGACTAGTAGCTGAACCCCCCCCCCCCCCCCCCCCCAAAAAAAAAAAAAAGTTCATAACTTGAAATGTACATCTTTTGAAAGAATATAGGGTCATATAAGTTTTTCAGAAATGTTTTTGCCTTGAAATCAGTTTTAAACCTCTTCATCTCAGCTCACGCACTGAATTTCTATGCTTTTCTTTCTCCTCTGAATGGAGGTTTGATTAAGAGCACTCTGTCGAATCGCTCGCTCTGTTAATGAAAAATGAGATTTCAAAAGCTGCTTTTTCTTCCAAGTTCAGGCTTGAGTTTTTTCAAGTTAAAAAGCAAAATACACAACAAGAAAAAGCAAAGAACACACATGTACATACACAACATTACGACTAACAAGATTTGTTAGTTCAAGGAGACGAAGAAAGAAACAGAACTGCTTAAAAATCAGAAATGAACTTAAGGAATATGAACTTGTCTAAGTCTAGAGAAGAATTACTGACCTGGTAATGAACTATGAGCTGTTTTTAATGTTTTTAATGTTTCTCAAACAACATAAATATTATTTATATATATACATATATATGTAATGTACTAAATAACTATATAATATATACTAAATAAAGTCACAGTTAGAATCTATAACTGCAGTTACTTTTATTCACGATAACATGACTGATTATAATTAAGCATGCATTATATATATAGTCTTTAATCTGATTTATTGATGCCATTTATCATTTATGCAGTACAAATGAGTGTTTTCTGCTGTTGCACTTAGAAAAATCTAATTATTTTAGAAACACAGAGCAGTTGAGCCAATTAACTTTAAAACTAAATACTTGAACATCACATCAATTTAAACTGAAGAGTTGCATTGTTTGAATTAGCTCTGCACTTTATTTGTTTGATTTAAAAACTGTTGAGTTTGAAAAGCCAATCATGAAGAAATGCTGTTTTTGTATTGTGTTTTGTGTTGATTTAAAAGACAATAAACATGAAATAAACAGTTGACCTTAAGAAATCAGAAATGATGATGTTCACATCAAGAATTGTTATTCACTGCAGATACAAACATCTATAAATGAACAGGTCTGTGAAGTGATTAAGAAAAAATGACCGGTTATGTGAAACTGCTTAGAGATTTTACTGTCAATCAGGCCAGAACAACAATCATGGTAGAAAAGAGACAGACAGACAGAAAGAGAGACAGACAGGCAGAAGGATAGACAGATGGAGAGACGGACGAAGAGACAGACAGACAGACAGACAGACAAAGAGACAGACGGACAGACAGACAGAAAGACGGAGAGACAGACAGACAGAGAGACAGATGGAGAGACGGACAGACAGACAGACAGAGAGACAGATGGAGAGACGGACAGACAGACAGACGGAGAGACAGACGGACAGACGGACAGACAGACAGAAAGACGGAGAGACAGACAACCAGACAGACAGACAGACGAAGAGACAGATGGACAGACAGGCAGACGGACAGACGGACAGACAGACAGGCAGACGGACAGACAGACAGACAGACAGACGGAGAGACAGACAGACGAAGAGACAGATGGACAGACAGACGAAGAGACAGACGGAGAGATGGATGGAGAGATAGACGGACAGACAGATGGACAGAGAGACAGACAGACAGACAGACGGAGAGACAGAGGGATGGAGAGACAGACGGACAGACAGACAGAAAGACGGAGAGACAGACAGACAGACGAAGAGACAGACAACCAGACAGACAGACGAAGAGACAGATGGACAGACAGACAGAAAGACGGAGAGACAGACAGACAGAGAGACAGATTGAGAGACGGACAGACGGACGGAAAGACAGATGGAGAGAGAGACGGATGGAGAGACAGACGGACAGAGAGACGGACAGAGAGACAGACAGACAGACGGAGAGACAGACGGACGGAGAGACAGACGGACAGACAGAGAGACAGATAAACGGACAGACAGAGAGACAGACAGACGGAGAGACAGACGGACAGACAGACGGAGAGACAGACGGACAGACAGACGGAGAGACAGACGGACAGACAGAGAGACAGACAGACAGACAGAGAGACAGACAGACAGACGGAGAGACAGATAAACGGACAAACAGACAGAGGGAGAGACAGATGGAGAGACAGACGGACGGAGAGACAGACGGACGGAGAGACAGATAAACGGACAGACAGAGAGACAGACAGACGGAGAGACAGACGGACGGAGAGACAGACGGACAGACAGAGAGACAGACAGACAGACGGAGAGACAGATAAACGGACAAACAGACAGAGGGAGAGACAGATGGAGAGACAGACGGACGGAGAGACAGATAAACGGACAGACAGAAAGACAGACAGACGGAGAGACAGACGGAGAGACAGACGGACGGAGAGACAGACAGACAGACAGAGAGACAGACAGACAGACGGAGAGACAGATAAACGGACAAACAGACAGAGGGAGAGACAGATGGAGAGACAGACGGACGGAGAGACAGACGGACAGACAGACGGAGAGACAGACGGACAGACAGACGGAGAGACAGACGGACAGACAGAGAGACAGACAGACAGACAGAGAGACAGACAGACAGACGGAGAGACAGATAAACGGACAAACAGACAGAGGGAGAGACAGATGGAGAGACAGACGGACGGAGAGACAGACGGACGGAGAGACAGATAAACGGACAGACAGAGAGACAGACAGACGGAGAGACAGACGGACGGAGAGACAGACGGACAGACAGAGAGACAGACAGACAGACGGAGAGACAGATAAACGGACAAACAGACAGAGGGAGAGACAGATGGAGAGACAGACGGACGGAGAGACAGATAAACGGACAGACAGAAAGACAGACAGACGGAGAGACAGACGGAGAGACAGACGGACGGAGAGACAGACAGACAGACAGAGAGACAGACAGACAGACGGAGAGACAGATAAACGGACAAACAGACAGAGGGAGAGACAGATGGAGAGACAGACGGACGGAGAGACAGACGGACAGACAGAGAGACAGACAGACGGAGAGACAGATAAACGGACAGACAGACAGAGGGAGAGACAGACGGAGAGACAGAAACACAGTCAGACAGAGAGATAGACAGACAGACGGCGAGACAGAATGATGAAATGCAAACAGTGGAAAAAGTTTTATGGATTTTAAAAGAGCATTTTAATTTCCATGCCTGCAGTGAAACACAGATTTTCAGAGCGTATGGATTGTTTGCTTCATCTCTGATTATGTATTAGCCATATTCCTCAGTATCAGTAGCTGTAATAATGTACATATAGATCTCAACAGCATGAAAAGGAAACACAGACACAGCCAGGAAATCATCGGCCAGAAATACGAAACAAGAAAGGTGATTTGTGCGTGATGTGCAGTTTACAGTTTATGGTATCTAGTTATGATACTGACCACAAAACTCAAGAGAGTTTACTAAACCGTGTTCATAATGAACGAACACAACCACAGCACTGCAGAAAACACTCGATGAATCAAGAAAGTTTCTCCCAAACAAACACTGTCTGTCTCTGATTGTGTTTTTTTCTCTCTTCTATGATTCAGTCCGTCTTAGTGTTGTACTCAACTCTACTCTCATTTATAATACTTTGTTCTGAAATGTTCAGTTTTTGCAACTGAAGCCTGTCTGTATAATGCATTATAACCATATTCATAATTCATTATAATGCATATCAAAATGCATCTCATACACACTAAATAAATATATAATACATCAACTGTGAGTCTAGTGTTTAATGTCACTCTGCTGACGTGTAACATTTCTCTCCATCATGTCATCTGACATCTCATCTTCACAAAGACAATCTCTCTGCTCTTATCCACGAGAGAAAGAACGTCAACATGAGTGTGTGTGTGTGTGTGTCGCAGATCTGTTTCCCTGGCACACAGTGAGCGCAGCAGATGGCACAGTGTGTGTGTGTCGCTGCGTGCTCAAGATCTGGGGTTGTGAAGACGTACCAGAGACACTTAAAGCGTCAAGAGTTTCAGAGAGACTACACACACATACACACACACATTAATCCAGACGTCAGAAGGTTGTGGGTTTGAATCCCAGACGGTCTGATTCATCAACAGATACTGACATCCCTGGAATGAGACAAATTAATGCCAGAAAATGTCGCAGCGGATCACAAACCATCTGCTGAATAATCAGACAACAAGAGCTTGGAGAAACATGCCCAACATCAATAATCACACAAACCTATCTGATCACTGCAACTACTAGTGCATCATGTGATCCAATCATCTAGAGTCTGTGCAAAGTACAGCATCGACATGACCTATGACACAAAAACACATCAGTTTTCCAGTCAAAAACATCCTCAAAACAAGACAACTGGAGCGTTTTGAGCATGTTTGTTTGTTAGGATGAATCGCTTTGCTTTAATGAAGGAATAAAACGTAATAAATGTAAATATTAAATGCATATTTAACATTTAAATCAAACAAAATCAGTTTGTAAATCAGAAAAATGAATAAACTATATATCTTTTATTGTATTTTTTATATTTTACTGTATGTAAAATATTTTTTAATAGATTTATATTAATTTTATTTTAATAAAAATAAGTCTCAATTTTGTTTTATTTTATTTTTATATTTATTATTGATATTTAATATTATTGATACAATAATATTTTTACATTAAATTACTGAATAAGACAGCATTTTTTTAAAGAGCGGCAACAATTAAATGTGTAATTAAACAATACGTACGGTTGATAAATTAAAGCAATAAGCCACAACAGGCCGCGTTACAGTAATTTTACTACAGCTGAATGTCTTTCGAGAGATCGATATATACAGATAGATTAAAAGCATAAATGCTTGAGCAAATATAATGTAAATGCACTAAGATCCATTACTCTGCTGGACTGTCATTAAGAATATGTGTTTCCTTTAAGCTGGGAAAAAAAACAGAGCAACACAGTTTATTTTGATTCTCTTGACTGTGCAAGAATCTAAAACAACTGAGTCCTGAACGAAAACCCGAGTCAGTTCTCAAAGAACCATGTAAGATTATTATTTCTACTACAGAAAGATGCAACAGACGTTCCGCTTCACGCGACAGAGCGTAACGCTACTGCAATTTGTCGGCGGGGAGAGAAAGGGAGAGCGAAGAAGAATAAGAAGTAATTACATCCCCGGAGAGACATGGATGAAACCGCAGAGGATATGAAGGTCCGAGACGGAGCGAGCAGAAAAACATACTGATGGGAAAAGGAGAGCAAAAGGTGATGATGGAGAACATTTTCCACATCATCTGCGTTTCGTTTTCTCATCTCTCTCTCTCTCTATCCATAGTAATGTGTTCTTCTGGCATCAGGACAATAATGGGAATATTGTCACACATGAACATGGGAAACAAACACACACCAACCGTCCAAACACACAGCAGCACGACTGTTTTCAACATTGATAATAATCATAAATGTTTCTTGAGCAGCAGATCATCATATTAGAATGATTTCTGAAGGATCATGTGACACTGAAGACTGGAGTAATGATGCTGAAAATTCAGCTTTGATCACAGGAATAAATTACACTTTACTATATATTCACATAGAAAACAGCTGATTTACATTGGAATAATATTTCAGATTTTTACTGTATTTTTGATCAAATAAATGCAGCCTTGTGAGCAGAAGAAACTCTTTTAAAGCTGTTTTGACACAATGTGTGTTGTGGAAAACACTACAAATAAATCGACTTGACTTGATCAATGATTTAATCAGTGTATTGATCGCCACTGAAAGAATGAGTGATATTTTACTGTGTGTGTGAATGTTTTCATTTCACAATCTCTGAAAGAAGACGTCAGAAGATGACTAGAATCTATATATATATGTAAAGAAGCACGAAAATACAGGTAACAGCAGATAAATGATGTAATATCACTTCTCTAGTCTCTCACTTTCATTAATGACAACTAAATATGAATATATTCATTATGGACAGAAGGCTTTCAGAGTTCAGTGTTGAACTGAGCTGTATAATCAATGGAGTTAATTGACCATCAGCCGTCTGCTCTTAACGAGGGGGCAGAGAGAACAGTGGGCGGAGTCAGATCTCAGTATTAATGAGTTAATTAGAGAGACGATGAAGCTTCTGATCAACAGACACTGAAAACACGACGTACAAATGAATGTGTGAATGAAACTGTTATAATGGAACTGTTCCAAAAACTTCAAACACGGAGAGAGAATCAGCCGATCAGAGACACACACCAGCAGTGTGTAGTATGTAATCATATTTTGGGGACAAATTTGTACCAAGAAATGAGCTAAACCTTAAAAAATCAAAAAAAAAAAGTATAAAAATAAAGAGAATAAAGGTTTTAAATATGTAAAAAAAAAAAAAAAAAAAAAAAAAGAATATATCATGAAAGAATATATTGCATTATAGACAGGCTTCAATTAAAGGGGTGCTTGATTATGATTTCACTTTTTTAACTTTAGTTAGTCTGTAATGTTGCTGTTTGATCATAAACAACATCTGCAAAGTTACAACACTCAAAGTTCAATACAAAGGAGATATTTTCTTCTACAGAAATCGCTTTTTAAACAGCTGGTAGGGACTACAACAAGCTTCTTCCCAGGTTAGTGACATCACTAACCCTAAAATTTACATAAACCCCACCCCTGAAAACACACAACAAAGTGGGCGGGGCCATGTTGGGCTGCTTTAGAGAAGAGGAAGAGTTGTTGTAGTAGAGTGTTGTTGACATGCCGTCATTTTACGCCGGACTGCTTCACAAACGAGGGTCAATTCAACACAAAAGATTAACATGACGGCACATGCTAGTGGATGAGTTGAATCAACTCCACAGCAACTACATAAATTTATCCACTAACCATTCAGAAACGTCTAAAAGTTGTAACTTCTTCCTGAGTCTCTCCATCAGTGTCGACTCCGGTTTGAACAATGTAAGGCTGAACACTTTCGTCATTTTGGCTGCCTGAGATTCTCCAGCTTTGTTGTTGTTGAGCTGTTAAAGCTCCGCCCTCTTCTGGAAAGGGGGCGGGAGCAGCAGCTCATTTGCATTTAAAGGGACACAGCGTGTTTTTGCTCACACCCAAATAGGGGCAAATTTGACAAGCTATAATAAATGATCTGTGGGGTATTTTGAGCTGAAACTTCACAGACACATTCAGAAACTTATATTACATCTTGTGAAAGGGGCATTATAGGTCACCTTTAAGTATTTGCATATTAAAATCCAAAGCAAATTTTTTTGGCTGGGCAGTGTATATATAACACTTTAATTGAAGCCTGTCTATAATGCATTAGAGAAGTATTATAGTATTATAAATAATGATTATAAATTTATTAATAATTCCTTGTAATACAATTCAAAATGCATCATATCTTTTAATAAAAGTTATTATAATATATTATGTGTGTGTGTATATATATATATATATATATGTAAACGTGTGTGTGTGTGTGTGTGTGTTGTACCTCTACTGCATCGTGGCGTGTGTCTCTGAAGTGAACGTGCCGCTGCATTGGCTTTCTCTGGATCTCTGATACACACTCAGCGCTGTTAAACGAGAAGAACAGCGTGATGCAGAGAGAGAGAGAGGGTAAAAGACGAGAGACCAAACGTTAAGAGAACTGAGCGCGCTCAGTGGACGCCTGCTTAAACGCAGCTGTCTCACACACACACACAGATAGAGACAGCTGACAGCAGCAGTTCTCCTCTCATTCTCACTTTCTGTCTCTGTTAAGATGCAAATGCAGCACATCTGCGGTGTGTGTGTGTGTGTGTGTGTGTGTGTTTCTGACAGTAGATTAACCTCTCATATTGTCTGGATCTTCAGGGTGAGACACACAGCGGGTCACATGTGACACCGGACACAACAAACCCGAAGCACCTCCAGACAGGAAAGACAGATCTATTACTCTCTCTCCACACACACACACACACACACACACACACACACACATGTACGTCTCTCTCTCTCTGCATATATCTGTTTGTCTCTCAGTGTCACATTATCTAATCTTGTAACGGGCTCCTTTCATTCCCGATCTGTCCTCCGTTCGTTTGTGATCTATTTATCCCTCTCTCTCTCTCTCCGTCCTTCACCCGTCGTCCTCCTCTATCATCTTCTCTTTCTCTGAGGTGATAAAATCACTGCCTTGTTCACTTTATGCTAATGAGTCTTTCTGACACACAGAGAGACGCAGAGCGTTTAGGAAAGGAAAGGTGACGTACGTCTGCGTTTGACCGCTGCGGTCTGACCTGAAAACATCAGCCTCGTTTATTCACGCGCGTGTGTATGTGCTCCACGCGAGCGCTTCACACACGTTTAAAACACGCTGAGAAGACATGAACCTCCATCAGCCGTGATCTCAATCGCAGAAACCAAACTCACAATGCTTCAAATGAGAAACTCACACGTATACTATTAGTTCCAGCTTAAATATGATCTCCACACAAACACAAACCCGTCACAGCGTTTATTATTTCTACTGTAACTACTAATATTTTTAATGCAACAGTAATTTTACACTGCGACAGAAATCTTGTTTTCCAGCACAAACATCTAAACATTATTAAATCAAGTGGAGAAGAAAAATGACGCAAGATATTAACAATTGTTTACTGAAAAATTAAGTGAGTTTTTACATAAAACAAGGACAAATATCTGCAACTGGACTCAGAAAAATAATCTTGTTTTTCCTTTGAATTAATCATATTTTTCTGACCTTGTTTTAACCATAAACTCGCTTAATTTTATACATTTTTCAGGAAACGCAGCTTAATATCGTCAGTCATTTTGCTTCTCCAGTAAATGTATCTTTATTTAAGAATGCTGGAAAACAAGACAGAAACACTGAGGAAGAACATGATGTTTTGCAGTGAACAGTAAATGCTGTTAGTTTTTGATAACTAATGCTATACTTAAATTCACATAGTGAGACTGAACAAACACTTCAGAGAATGAAATGAGAATAATGTACTGGACACACACACACACACACACACGAGGGATCTTCAGTATCTCTCTCTCCCTCAGAGTCCATATAAGGGATTCTTTGGAGTTATTTCATGATTTGAAGGATTTACCTTATAAACTCCTTGAGGAACAGAAATCCAGAGCGCAAGCTGTGTGTGTGTGTGTGTTTGCGTTCTACAGGTTACATTGTCATTTAAGCTGATTGGCTGAATACCAGCACTGACTAAACTGGTTTTCCCTTTTGCACACGCCTACAGCAAACACACACACACACACACTCATATCAACACATTCTGCGTGAGGTTGTGTTTGTCTGTGTGTGTTTATTATGAGATAACATCAGAAAGTGTGCTGATATGAAATGAGCTGCGGTGAGGTCAAACACACACACACACACACACACACGTTTCTGATTTTGACCTGTTTCCTCTGTAAATCATTCATCTGTTTTCTGTCTATTAATCCTCAAGTGTTTCCTCTAAAGAAAGAAAACAACCTCAACTTCATCCATGAATGTGTGAGACGAGATCAAAATCCAGTCGAGACAGATGTGATGAGATCAATGGATGGATGGACAGATCGATGGATGGATGGATGGATAGATAGACAGGTGTTCCTACCTGTAGGGAGTGTAAGACAGCAGGTGTGTCGTCCGCTCTCAGGAACACTTGCTGTCCACGTCTGAAAGACAAACGAGAAGCATCAGAACGTGCTGCGCTCATCTCTGTCCAACTCTATCTGTCTCACACACACACAGTTCTGAAGCTTCACTTCTACCATCTTCTGCCCTGTGTGTGTGTGTGTGTGTGATGGCATGTGTGTAAACATGTCCTCATGCTGGCAGTGTGTTCTTACAGGTCTCTTCCTCGCTTCCTCTCATGAGCGTTCATGTCATTCCCTCCTGTGTGTCAAAGCTCCGCACAGACCAGCACACACTCACTCGCACACACACACACACACACTCGTGTCGGGTCTCACAGAGGTGTGCGCTCGAGCCCTCAGCAGGGAACACACTGACAGCACACACACACCACAGTCACTCTTCTGTCCTCTCTCTCTCTCTCTCTTGACTGGGGAAGCCTCTGATTTTATTGCTCATCAGGGTCCTAAAACCCTCTGTGTTTCTCTCAGCCAATTTACTCTATATACACATATATCATTTGTGTAAAAATTGAATTGAAATGTAATTTGGCACATTACTTTGGAGAATTATCCAGACAATTATGAGCTTTTATTTCACACTTATAATTCAGCACAATAATTTCTGAAAAAATAAAAATAAAAAAACAATATATTTTACATCTAATATTTGTTTTACACAAGTCTGTACTTATTTTAGGAAATTAGCACAAAAAAAAAAAGACTAAATATTGTAGGTAGGAAGAGTGGATAGAACAGACAAACGATAAATAGACTGAAAAGGTTGTTCTTTTTATTCATTATATAAAAATAGTACATTATTTTACAATAATTATTTTAGTAAATAATAGGATTAAATGATATCACATCAATACTGCAAAAAAGCAAAGCACTGCAAAAATGCAGTCTTATAAAATAAAGTAAATACTATTTACCAGTAAAAACTGATATAGATATAGATATATATATAAAAAAGTGCTGTCACTGATTAATTGTTATTAATCGAATCTAACATAAAAGATCGTTTGCATGTGTGTGAATATGTATCTACAGTATACACACAGACACACACACATAATATATATGAATATAATAATATATATACACACATATCATAAACAAACTGTTAAGTTAGATTCGATTAATTGTGATTAATCGATTTGATAACACATATATAGGGGTGTGTGTAAATAGATAAATCAAACAAACAAACAAACAAACAGATAGACTGAAAAGGCTGTTTATTAATTATATAAAAATATTGGATTAATTTTTTTTACAATAATCAATTTAGTAAATAAGATATCACAATACTGCAAAAAAATATAGAGTTTATATGTCTAAAGTAAGTAATATTTACCGGTAAAAAATGTGAAAAACAAAATAAAAAAAAATTATATCTAATCATTCAAAGTCACACACACACATATATATAATATATATAAATATTATAATATATATACTGTACATATATCATGTAAACAAACTTTTAAGTTAGATTAGATTAATCACGATTAATCGATTTGACAGCACTAATATATATATATGTGTGTGTGTGTGTGTGTGAGAGATATATATATTTTTATCTTATTAAAGTGATTTTGTAAATTTGCTTCTGCTTTTATGGTAAATGTGGTATATTTTTACTTGAAAATAATTATGAATGTCATCTAAGCCATTAATTATTTAGAAAATGAAGTTTGCCTGTACAGTTTGAGTTGATTTAATACTGGAACATCAGAATAGAAGAATGTACACCAAAAATAATAACGTTCAAGTCAAGTTCGGTTTATTTCTAAAGCACATTTAAAAACAGCCACAGGCCGACCAAAGCGCTGTACTGTACATTAAAAGCAGAAAGAATAAAGAAACATTTATAATCATCAAAAAGAACAAACACAACTAAAGATTAAAAGACAAGGAAAAAAGCTGCATTCTGAGACGAGATTTGAACATAGATAAAGTGGAAGCCGATCTGAATTATTCCATGAGGCACTTCAAAAGCTCTATTTCTTCTGGTCTTTAGGCGGGTTCTAGTTTACCCTCCGACCTTAGACCTCTAGCAGGAGTGTAGCGGTGGAGTAGGTTTGTCAGGTATGCAGGTCAAGATTATTTAAAGATTTGTAGCAGAATTTTGAACTTGATTCAAAATGAATCGGCAGCCAATGAAGGGATTTCAGGAGGGGAGGAACATGATCTGCAATGTTCTCACACACGTGCCACAGGAACATTCAGGGACTTCATATGTTGCCAGAGATGAACGAGATGAAAGAGATCTGTATATTTGTAGTATTTCTCCTGTCTATCTTTCTGTGTTTTATCTGCAATGAATCTGAGAAAATGATCTCTCTCTCTCTCTCACACACACACACACACAGTGAGTATTGATCAAGGGTTCCTATAAACAAGTCACAATTACAAGGAACATTAAACCTAAAGAAGAATTTCTCCACAACCTTCATGTGAGGAAAGGACAGTGTTCGATGAACATGATCATCTGATCATTGTCGTGTTCTGCCGGACCCGTGTGCACATCTCATCAGATCATCATGTGTTTCAGTGCTTGAGCAGCGACAGCTCATTTCAGCACTAAATGATTATTGATCTGAGGAGACTTTAACTGCAGCTACATCCATCCATCTGACAGGTTTAATGTCAGCGCTGCAAGAAATGATTTTCGCAAAAAAAAAAAATATATATATATCATTATTATTGTCTTGTTTTTTAGCACAAATATCTAAACTTTTTAAAATCAAGATACATTTACCTGAGAAGCAGAATAACTGAAGACATTAAGTCTTGTTTATTAAAAAATGTTAAAAAAAAAATTAAGTGAATTTAAGCTTAAAACAAGAAAAGAATATCTGCAAGTGGCATAAGAAAAATAAATGTAAATAAACAAGATTATTTTTCTGTTTTCTTCTTATTCAGTGTAAAGTCACTTAATTTTGATATCTTGTTCAGATATTTGTACTGAAAACCAAGACTTGAAATCTTTTCTGCAGTGTTTTTTTTTTTCTTCCTCATTTTGGCTGTGTGAGATTCTCCAGCTTTGTTGTTGTTGAGCTGTTAAAGCTCCGCCCTCTTCTGGAAAGGGGGCGGGAGCAGTAGCTCATTTGCATTTAAAGGGACACACAAAAACGGCGTGTTTTTGCTCAAATTTGACAAGCTATAATAAATGATCTGTGGGGGATTTTGAGCTGAAACTTCACAGACACATTCTGGAGACACCAGAGACTACATACTGTACATATTATATTTTCAATACAATTAAAGCATACTGTGACCAGGAGCTCCAAAATATGAAACAACAGCAGCATAAAATCATGTTTAAATATTTATATAATTATGGTGTTCATAATCACTCTTACATGGATCATGTTTGATGAAGTGTGCGTCAATGATCATTATTTTCCTGATTATCACTGCGAATCTGCTTTGAATCAGTCTGTATTGTATGAAGTGCTGTAGAAATAAAGTCATATGGACTAAATGTTATGATAGTAGTTTTGATCATTTTGTCTTCTTTGCGTCATTGTGGCAAGAGCGGATTGCAAAAGTAAACATGAAAAAGAATTTTAATTTAATGTCACCATGATATGTTTGAAAAACCGCTTCTATTTGACTGACAGATCGAAGTAAAAACACAGTCTCAGTATATTAGTGTCAGACGTGATCAATGTTTCCCTGCAGGGTTTAATTTCATTATGATCGACTCCCTCAGATCCGTAAAACCCTCACGCAAACAAACATATGCATTTATGACGGGCAAATAACTGCACCGAAGAAACTTGCTGTAAAAAAAAATTTCACTTAGAAATTGCAAGTAAATTTCACAAACAATTACAACAGCAAGTATCACATTAAATTAAACGTGAAATATTGAAGTAGAAAAACTGTACTTCAATAATCTTTGTTTTATTTACAACTTCAAAAATATTTTTGGTAACACTTTACTTAAAGCCTTTATCTATAATGCATTATAAAAGTATTTTAATGCATTAATTATGACTTGTAATGCACCATATAATGGTCTCATGAATAATTGTAACCACAGTTATAATCCATTATAATACTCATTTAATACACATTTAGTAAGTATAATGCATTAAAACACACGACAAACAACCAGTTTCAGATGGAACAAGAAATCTGCAAATATTATAGTGCATTTTAACTTTAGTTACAATTATTCATAAAAAAATATAATGCATTATAACATACATTATGAATACCTTTATAATGCATTATACATAAAGGCTTCAAGTAAAGTGTTACCATATTTCTTTTCACTGAGTGTCAGCAAGGTATTGGGTAAAAATGTGTGTGTGTGTACCTCTTGAGTGGTCCATCAAATCAGGCGACATATGGATCAATGTTCCACAAAGATCCATCGTTACAGGTTTACGGCACTCAAGAGAATATCACACACACACACACACACTCATTCATGTCGTTACCTGATCAGAACGCCGGAGCACTTTCATTTAACACTGAGTTTAATCAAGACTGTGTTCAGAGAAAAGGAACAGTAACCAGTAATTACAACAGCGCATTACCCTCTGGAACACACTCACACACACACACACACACACACACGCTCAAACATGCAAGTGAGCACATAAGGACAAGTTCACACACACAAATTAAAACAATGAAGAAACAAAGAAAGAGCAGCAATATAAAAAGGGGATTTTACAGGCTGGGTGGCCTCAACACTATAAACAAACACTCACACACACTCACACACACACACATATATTCTCACTATATCCTCTATATACTATATTAGTGAGGACATTGCATAGACTTCCTTTGAATTTATATCAGGTTATTCTATGAAATTTGTGCTTAAAATAAGAACAAATATCTGCAAGTGGGGTCAGAAAAATAAACTTAATTTGAAGGCAAAACAAGATGATTTTTCTGACTCCACTGACAGATATTTGTTCTTATTTTAAGCACAAACTCACTTCACCAAAGGCAGCCCTATGAACAGAACATGAGAAAATGATGAAATTTGGCACATTTGTAGAGATGGTCATGATTAGTAATTGGACCAATTTTGGAGTCTCTATGACCAACTCTATAGCGCCACCACAAGTTCAAAATTCACTTTTCTAAAGGTTAAACTTTTAAACCATTTGTTCTAGAGAAATATAATTTAGTTCACCCGACTTCTCTCTTCATGCTGATGCCATTCAATATCTTACAATAACACTGCACCCATTACAGTAGTGGATCAGATGATCTTTAGACTAAACAGATTTTTTTTTTATTAATCTTTGTTCAAAAGTTTTGATGTTGTGCTTGCGGTGGTTTTGGTGCTCGGCCCCCGAATCGCTGCTTGCAGCTATATTTTTACATATATTTTTCAATAAGCAAGTCTTAAAATCTTCAGTAATTTTGCTTCTCCAGTAAATGTATCTTGATTTAAGAATGTTTAGATATTTGTGGTGGAAAACAAGAACATCAAGTTGTTCTGTGAAGCTGCTTTGAAACAATCTGTATTGCATAAAGCACTATAGAAATAAATGTGGCTTGACTTTTCTTACATTTTTAAAACTGATTGTAACATTTTTAATTGGTAACATTTTAAATTCCAAAAACTTGATTCAAATGAGAAACAACATCACTGTCATGGATCAAAGTTAGATTTCTTCAGAGGTGTTGATGAGGTCAAAGAATGATGAGAATCCATTACTGCACACCTCAGATCAGGAAATGTTTTTACGTTCGTGGTCTCCATAGGGATTTTTATAAAATCCTCAATAAGGAGAATGTAATTGGAAGTCTCTGAGATGAATTACAACACTGCACACACTCGTGTGAAGCTAAATACTTGTACAAGACATCCCATGAAGCACTGCAAGTGGAGTAGTTAAATAAAAAACACATAAAACTATTGATTATGCTCATTCATTATGAGTTTAAACACAATATATTTAATTGAATTGCAAAACAAAGAGAGTAACTCAATTATGTTAAGTGCAATGATTCATGAAAGTGTAGTTCTTCACCGCGAATTTGTCAATTACATATGATTATTATATAAGAACAAAGTAGATCTGTTCAGAGAGGTTATAAATTGTCATTAAAATGATTATATTTAATCGGAGCACTTTAAACAAAGTATAAATTAAGATTAATGAATTATTGGACAATAGTATATTTATAAATGATCATGAATCTAGATTGATTCTGTTCATTTATAAGTTCATATACTAAACTTTATTGAACAGTGTTTCCTATATGAATGATGATTTCTGTGATCTTTTGACATTTTAAGAGCAAGAACAACACAGAAGGAAAAAGTCTGAACCGAACACGTCCGTTAAACCACGTTTACGCAAACACACAGATATAAAAGTGTCAGTGTGTAGTTTATGTGACATATATAATCATGTCATCAGTATCCTGCGGTGCAACTGCTGTACTTCCTCCAAAAGCTATTTCTTGCATATTGACTATAAATGCAAATCTAAATGCAAATTTTAGTGCATGGACAGACATGGAATATTTGTACTTTTAAAAATGCATTTGTCACATGATTAGGTGAAATATTTGAGCAGTTACAAGAGCTAAAACACACAGTTCCCTTTCCTTCCTTCCACTGTACATGCAGGGCAGACCGGGGCTAGTTGTCACACTGTTTACTATAAGGAATATTAAGGGTGGGTCTGTTTATGAAAACTTCTACATAAACACAACCTTAAAGCCTTGACAACAACAACAACAAAACTTATGTTATTAAAAAAAAGGTAATGGGAAAGTTTCACTCAACATATTTTACAGCTGACTTTTCAGCAGAATATAAACGGTAAAAAAATTATGATTCATGAACAATTACATTAACAAAAATGATAAAAAGTACTACTTTGGCCAACAGAAATGGTAAATAATCAGTTCTACAAAATTGTAAAAGATATAAAACACGGTGACAACTTGACCCAGAAAAAAAGTAATGAATAAATAATAAGGTTTACATTATTTCGATGGTCCACTTTAGACATTCTACTAATTATAATTAACTATAATTAACTCTCATCAGAGTATTAGTAGACTTATGTTAAAGTTAGTAGAATAAGTTGACATGTAGTTGTAAAGTAAATTATAATTAGTAGAATGTAACCAAAATAAGTGATATAATAAGTGTAGTTTGAAGAACATAATCCACAAAAAATATATATATATATAAAAAAAAAAAAATTACAACCATTTTACAACAGAACTAGATGTTTGAATCCAACATACAAAACCACTGCTTGAGAAAGCAAGTATTCATGACTCTGTGTTGTGAAATAGGTTCACTTCCCCACGTGACAACTAGCCCCAGTGTCCTATAAATGCAGTTTGACCTAGAATCTGGATGTTGATCAACCAAAACCTCATGTTATCCGTCAACTAGAGAAAGTCAGAAAGAGTGAAAAAAGTGAAAAAGTGAAAAAGTGAAACTTACTGCGACATTAAAGATGTGATGACGGACCAACACACACACACACACACACACTAGACTACATTCATGAGTTGTGACGGTCCTTTCAGTGTGTTTGTGAGAGAGGAAGCCCTAATGGTGACCTGGGGACTAGAGAGGAAATGGCTCATCTTTGCACACACACACACAAACACACACACCCTGTGTTTCCTGCAGGACGTTCAGTGTGGCGACAGAGGAAACACACGCACGAGAGTGAGAGAGGCAGGTGGCATGGAAACTATGGGATGTCAGAGTCGCCACTCTGACCCTGTCAATCATCTCCATGGAGACATCGTAACCTGGAAATAGACTTACACACACACCTCTGTGTTTGACCTCTTCACCCCATCAGATATTCCCGGAAAACACAGACAGTTAGACTCTGTTTGGATACACTGATCTAATGAAACAATGATATGAGATCTTCAGATAGAAGCCTTCAGAATCAGTGTGTGTGTGTGTGTGAGATCCAAAAGCCATTAAACTGCAGAGAGGTGAAAATGTGAAAGAAAAAAAGAAGCCCAAATGAAAGTATACAGCAATTATCGGGGTTCAATCGCTTTAAGGCCTTTAAGCACATGCGTAAAAAGGTATAATGTTGTATTTAGCAAGCATGTAACCACTTAGATCACAGATGGAAAAGACCATTTACAGCCAATACGGGCAATTTCCCATAGGAAATATATGATTGTTAAAGCTTTTTAACAGTTATCAAGGTTGAGGCAGAAACCTAAGACTAGTTTGCCAAAGTTGGTTTTTGAAATAATCTCCAATATTTAATGAACGATTCGATGGACAGCGGCGGTCCTAGAGGCAAAGTTGCTCAGAATGAGGAGTTCTATCATGTGATACAGATGTCTTGGACGTGTGTGAAAAATTGCTCGACACATGATCCTTTACGCACGTGAAAAACACGAAGGCGCCCCCCGGTGGCCGATTTCTTTCAAATTTCTCAAAGGCCTCTAGGGCCGTGAGTCAGACAGGCCCAGCGAGTTTCGTTCCGATTGGCCTCCGTTAACCTTGTCTGATAGCTGCTCAAACTTCATTGGCTGATGGCGGACATGTTTTTTTTAGATGTGTCAATGTCCTCATAGACAATCATGACACCTCAGACAAAGACACTGCATGCCAATTGTCAAGTCAATCAGACTAACAGTGAAGTAGTTATAGCCATTTTCATGTTTTTTTCCTGTTATAGCGCCACCAAGTGTCCAATCGCCGCATCCTTTTTCATGCGACCACAGAATGAGCTCTTACATAGATGTGCCAAATTTGGTGAAAATCTCTCATTCCCTTCTTGAGTTATAGACATTTTAGTAAAAGTAGCTCCGCCCACTTCGAACGTTTTGGCGGCCCTTATGGACCGTGAATCGAAATTTCAACTTTTTTCAGACTCCGAAGAATCTTGCTGTACTGGTTTGGTTCCGATCGGGCCAAAAACCGAGGACTAGTTCCCAAAAGTAGTTTTTTCCAAAAATCCAAAATGCCATTTCGCCAGAACGACGAGTGAATCCGAAGGAGTCATGTGCGATTTCGTACTTTTGACCGCTGTAGCGCCCCCGTCAGGCCGATCAGGGCGAGACTTGGTGACGTTGTAGACGGTGAGAGTACTTCCAGCCCTCAAACTTTCAAGTCTTTACGACTTACGGTTTGATCTCCCCGATCACTTTTAGGGGAGAATGCTGATCCTTGGAAAATTTAACAGTTTCAGAGCTACACGCTTGGACCACTAACAAGATATTTCTACACTTCTCTCTCAGAGTGAAACACCTCACACAAAACGGCTCTGTGGATGAGTTTCATGCTACGAGAGGAGCCACAATTTCCTAATTTCCTCTTTATTGTCTCCAAAACTTTCAACACTAATGAAACCTCAACAGTGTCACAGACCGCAGTGGTTCAAACCATTCCTGATGAGGAGATCAATATACTGGCTTCAAGTGATTGCCACAGAAAATCAATCCAGCTCATAAAAATGAGCAAGAAACACGTTTAGAGTGAATCCAGATCTACTGTGTGAACAGCACAAATGCACATCTCGTGTTTGTGTTCGATCTCTAACATGAATTATTCAGTATAAATGTGTTATTTGAGCAGTAAAGTGTCTAAATTGTCTTTTCTTTAGAGATCTCCATCTCCTGCACAAGAACTCACAGATTAATAATCACACAAAAAATAGACGGCAATCGTTGCGTGTGGTTGTTGCTTAGTAACCATCAGCGGTCAGGGAGACGCTCAATCACGTCTCTCTAATAGCATCTCTGGAAAAAACCAAACAAAGAAAGAGTTGTTTATTTCTGACCTGCTGATCTGAGTTCATTTCTAATTATAAAACAGACTGTTCTGACTCTAAATTCTGATTGGATGAGCTGCACCTGTGACACACCTCTATATTAATGTTGCTAGGCAAATAAAAACAGGCAAAAGTTACATTAATCAACTAAATGACATTGCAGAAAAACTGTTTATTCAGATTATTAATATTAATTAACTGAATGAATATAAATAAACCTGTCGTGGTATTTTATTTCATTTGAAATGGATAAAATTGTAAGCAAAAAAAAAAAAAAAAAAAAGTATTTTATCTTGTTAATACTAATAATATTTTTTTACATTTATTATACTTATTTTGCACTGCTTTGGCAATAAAATGCACATTAAAAAAATAAATAAATAAATAGAAATGTATGTTAAGTATTTCAAATATATCATTTTATCTTAATAAATCTTTAATCTTAATTTTTGTTATTTGAAAATTGAGGTATTTTACATTTATTATACTTATTTTGCACTACTTTGGCAATACAAATGCACATTAAAATGAATAAATATAAAGAAATATATGTTATTTTATTTCATTTTATTTTTTCTTATGACAAATTGCTTATGCTCTATGTAAATCGATTTGGATAAAACTAAGCTAAATAAATAAACGTAAACTTATCATTTTTATCTTTTTAATACATTTTTATCTTGTTAATACAAATTTACTCAATTTCTAAAAATTTTTGCATTTATTGTAGTTATTTTGCAATACAAAAGCACACATAAAACAGAATAAATATAAATGTATTTGTGTTAATTTTTTTTTAACAAATTGCTTGCAATTTTCCTTCTAAATAGATTTGTATAAAAGATTATAAGTAATTAAAGTTCATTTATCCATTTGCACAAATTTTTACATTTATACTTACTGTTTGTGCAATACATTAGACATTAAAATAAGAGAGAGTGAGAGAAACAAGTGATAAATGGTGGAATGAAATGGATGAATATGAAAGTTTATTGTCTGTAATGAAAGACATGATCAGAATCTGTCTGGATGTGTTTCTACAGGATGAATTATTACAGAAGAGCAAACAGTGTTGATCTGGAGCAAAATGACCCTGAACGTTCAGCTTTAATCTCTGATGTTGTTTGAGACGCACAACTGAACAAATAAAGCCTGATCAGAGAAAATCAGGCAAAACACACATCTGAAGAGAGACGGCGAATGGAGAGAAGACAGATGGAGACAGTCTCAGCTCATCCAGGCTGAAAAACGGAGAGATCGGAGAAATAGACCCTCGAGATCAGCAATTCTCAACTGGTTTGGCTTCGAGACAGATTTTACATCAACAGCACAGACTCTGCAAACTTGAGTTTCTTAACCAGTGTTTCTGTCTTGTTTCCCTGTACATTCATCGAAATTTTACTTCATCAGAATGGTACGAAACTTGGTAAAGGTTTTGGCACTTGCTATGTGAAAACACACACACACACAAAAAAAACACTGACATGATTCAAAAAGGTTAAATGGTCCTCAATAAAATAGACACACTTTCATTGTTTGCAGTCAAAAATGAGCGCATTGGAAATGAACGGGAGGTGAATTTCATCTAGTGGAAGTGTTTGGTACTACGCCCAAACAATATCTTACTGAAAGCTCATTTTTTGAGATATCAACCTCAAATTTGGAACACAACTTGTTTAGATCTATGACTTTGATTTTCTCACAGTTTTAGAGTAAAATGTGTTTTGGAAAATATATATTTCATACAAAAATTGAAAACAGAATTTTTGTGCATTTTTCATAATGTAATATTCTATAACTTTCACTTTTTAAACTTTTTTCACTTCAGCAATAATCTGTGTCTTCTCTTATAAAAGATCAAACTTCAGTCCAAATATTAAAGATTTAATCTTTTACCACAGTTTAAGTTGGAAATTTAATTTTCAGGTCTATGCTCAAAAATTGAATAAATGGATTATAACTAATGCATAAATATAATTTAGGACCATAAAATCCCATGAAGAAGTATTAAATAAAAAACATTACAAAAAACTAAAATATAATACATTCATTTCACTATAATAAACAAAAAATTAAAATTGTCATTTTTGACTGCTGATCGAGCATCACCAGAGGGTTGAATCAAAATACAATTATTTTTTTTATTATTGGTTCCCTAAAGAACCTTTCAGTGATCAGTTCTTAAAAGAACCAATATTGTAATAACCCAAAGAACCTTTTTCCACTGTAAAGAACCTTTTGTCCAATGGAAAGTTTCCATGGATGTTAAAGGTTCTTCATGGAATCATCGATGGCAATAAAGAGCCTTGATTTTTAAGAGGATAAGATATTAAGTCTTGTTTTCTGAAATTTATGAGTGAGTTCATGCTTAAAACAAGAATAAATAATGTCAAAATATCAGCCAATGGGGTCAGAAAAATAAACATTATTTTTCTGACTCAATTGGCAGATATTTTTGTCATGTTTTAAGCACAAGCTCAGTAAGCAAGTCTTAATATCTTCAGTCATTTTGCTTCTCCAGTAAATGAATCTTGATTTAGGAATGTTTAGATATTTGTACTGGAAAACTAGACAGAAATACTGAGGAAGAACATAGTTTTTTGCAGAATAATACAAGAGTCGTGGTGTTTTGTTGGATCAGGGTTCATAAACAAAGAAAATCCCCAGAAGTTGAACTCAAATGGAGACAAAAATAAGATGAATGAAAGACAGAGCGAGGGTCGTCACCTGCTGATAGAGGTATTGATCCGACTAATGACGTCCAGATGCCTGTGTGTGTGTGTGTGTGAGTGTGATCTCACAGGTCTGAAGCACCTGCTCGGACACGCATCCGTCAGCGCGTTGAGAAGAATCTGTCGGCACACGCTTGTGTTCAGATTCACATCCTTCATTTCATTTACACGCGTCACTCCGCAGCCCTTCAGCAGCGTTCATTCACAAACATCTCTATCTCAAACGCCTCCCTGCGGTGACAACGACAGGAAAACCAAATGAAAATCAAGTGTTTGAAAGCAGAAACCACAGCCGCGCCGCTCAGAAAGATAACAAGTGTTAATAGCTCAGTCATTTTCCCAACATGCATTGCTGGAGGGGCACGTCGGCTTATATTTGCATTTTTCATACCTTAGAAAAGATTCAATCTCTGTGTGACACACACACAAACACACGCCAAATATGAAGGATTAATGTGTGACTGCGTGTTCTGACATGTTCAGAGGGATGTGAAAACTCGTGTGTGTGAGAGATTCACTGCACTGCAACAAGACTAATGTGTCAAAGTATTTGATTATTAAAGTACAAGAATGATGATGATATGATCAAAAAACATCAATGCGCAATAATTGACTACATTTACTCATAATAATCATAACAGACAGTTCCTCTGATCAGTGATCAAGCTCATTAGCGGAACTATAGGCCGTTTATGGTTGCCAAGCAACATAACGATCAAAGATCTTCTAGGAACGACTGATTGGTGCATTAATAGAGAATTCAGCTGATGTGTGTGTGTGTGTGTGTCTTTATCAGTGTCTTTTTATAACCACTTTAAATGCAGGTCATCCAATCAGAATTTAGATCTGGAACTAAAAACTATTGCACAAAAGTTTAATATTTTTGAAAGAGTCTCTTCTGCTCACCAAGGCTGCATTTACTTGGTCAAAAATATAGTACAAATCTAAAATATTATTACAATTTAAAAACAGCTGTTTTCTATGTGAATATATAGTAAACTGTAATTAGGGCCGAATCCCTGTGAAAGGATTCTTGTTATCTTAAATACTGTTGCCATGGCAACATGTCAAACTTTTAGAATATTCTTGGGTGTTTTTGAGGCTCTTGGCATGCTTCAGATTGCATGAAACACACGTCAAAGTTGTCGGCCAGCAGCCTAAGAAATGGGCGGAGAGGAAGGGCTCTATAGCGCCACCTTTTGACAAAAGTTGTGAGGTTAGTCTTAACTACAGTCACCAAACTCGGTACATATATTGATCTCGTCAAGCCGGACAACTTTCTAATTTACAGTCATTAGCTCCGACCAACAGGAAGTCCAATATTTTGGTTTCAATGTGGATTTTTTGAATAATCATGCGTAGCATGTTTTTATTTACTCAGGCAATTGCCACCAAACTTGGTCAACATGAAGCAAAGACAATGAAGATGGTAAATTGCGAACGATTATAGGAACAGTGTTGCTATGGTGAGGGATTAAATTAATGACCAATAAAAAAGAAACCAGGAAGTGTCTCATATTGTGTAAAATCATTGTTTGATTTAAATTAAATTAAGATTGTATGTTGCCTGCCATGCACAGGTTTCCTTAAGCCACTGTGGTGGTGTTGGTGCCAGGGTTTGTGCCCGTCATCGCTGCTCGCAGCTATATTTTATTCCTGTGATCAAAGCTGAATTTTCAGCATCATTACTCCAGTCTTCAGTGTCACATGATCTTTCAGAATTCATTCTAATATCCGGATTTGCTCAAGAATAATTTCTAATTGTTACCAGTGTTGAAAACAGTTTCATATTTTATTTTTCAGGATTCTTTGATGAACACATAATAAATCTGAGCACATTAACTAACAAAGTTCGAGACATTCTTCATGTTTTAATTAATGTTTTGGCTAATTGGAGAATGCTTTCAGCTAACAGTAACAGTGAACTGCAAATCCATTCAGCAGATTCTCACAGAAGAGGTGAAACAGATTTTGAGTGAAACGAACATTGGTGAATATTTTTATTTTTGCAAAGTGCAAAAACACACATAGGACAAAACACAAACGTTTGACTGGAGTCTGATCGTATAATCCAGTGATGAGGACTCACGTGGAAATTAACATCTGGCTGAGACACACACACACACACACACACCTGCCAAAAACACAACATTGCCACAATCAAACACCCCAGGGCCTCTACATGCACTCGTCTCTCTGGTGCTGTTGTTTTTCTCATCAGAGTCAGTTCTGAGCTCTGGAGATCCTCCTGTGTGGGTTTGTGATTATTTTAGACTCGTTTTAACATGCACAACATACAAAACACCACCTACATCCTGCCTCTGTGTGTGTGTGTGTGTGTGTGTGTGTGTGTGTGAGTGTGTGTGTGTGTGAGTGTGTGTTTACCAGAAGCAGTGGCCGCTAAATTGGTTTGGTGAAAAATGTTAGAGCTGCAATAATAGTTAATTTGCCGTATATCCTTAAGTGTGTGTGTGTGTGTGTTTGCTAGTGATGTTTGTGTTGGATGGAAGAATAAATCTGTGGATAGAGAGATGTGGGGTGTATTATGGGTTGGATCACCGTAGCAACGTGTAGAAGATTCTAGTGTGCGGAAACCTGTGGATTCATCCAGAGACTCTGATGCACACTGACATCTAGTGGATGAACAACACATCACACACACTCTCTCTCACACACACACACACGATTATGATTGACGTGGGAGCATGACAAAGGCATATATTGTATTTTTAAAGGCATTATTTTGTGCACATTGACACTGAACTTTGGAATGTACAATTATATATATTTTTGGTAACACTTCATTATGTGGAACACATATTCACTATTAACCATGACTTTTCCCTCAATAAACTCCTAATTTACTGCTTATTAATAGTTAGTAAGGTAGTTGTATTTGTTAAGTTTAGGTATTGGGTTGGATTAAGGGATGTAGAATATGATCATGCAGAATAAGGCATTAATATGTGCTTTATAAGTACTAATAAACAGCCAATATGAAGCTAATATGCAACTAGTTAAAAGTGACATGCTGAAGTATCACCATATTTTTTCCTGTGGAATTAGGCATGAAATATGATGACATGAACATGTGAATGTCCATTTCTCCATCATCACACTTGTTTCATCATGCGACTGTACTTTATAATCCTGCTATCTCGCTCTGGCAGTTCTCCTGCGGAGCTGCAAACACCTGCTGGGATTTTGGGAATATTTTCCGACAGGTTTTAATAGAGCGACGGCGACACTGCAGCGCTGCAGACCTAGGGGAGCGTCGCAAACATTTTGATAACATTAAACGCACATTTACACGCAATCTAAATGTACAAGAGCAGATTACAGAAAATACACACTGAACAGAGAGAATCGTCCACATGTGAAATTCCCAGTGTGTTTTTCCTCATCATTTCACTGCGGCTTTGAACTCTGACACTTTGAGGTTTTACTGGAGACTTCGGCATCAATGCTAGTGAAATATTAAGAGCCTGTGAATGGGGTAAAACGTCCTTTTAATGAGCTGATCGTGACAAAAAAAAAAAAAATGATCGCTTAAAGCCCGGAGACTTCAGAAAAGTCGAAAGCTGAAATATGTAATAAACTCTGCAGGCAGTGGAAGCTGGTTTTAATTCCCCCTCCGGAGCAGAAATAGGCCGTGGCATTTCCCTCATGCTCCGTTCTGGAAGGACAGGGAACTGGATTTCTTTCATCATTAGCAAATTAATGCAAAGAAAAATCAAAGAACAATGTGACACTTCAAAGAGCTTCTCTGACGGTCACAAACAAACACTCAGATTCTCCAGAGAGGAACGACATGCAGAATTATTCAGAATTATCATCTCTCACTTCATAAAAACAACAGCGCTTTTGTTGAAGTACATGTACTACAATTATTTTTTATTTAAATTATTTTAAATAATTACATATAAACAGTAATACTGAGAAATAATTACAATTTAAAATGACTTTTCTATTGTAATATATGTTCAACTGTAATTTTAATTTACTAGCAACTTTTGTTAGATATAGAAACTTGTTTCCAATTTTAGTTAGGTGTGAACACCTTTTGATTTTTTTATAATTATGAAAATTACATTAACATACAGTATATTACAATAGAAAATGGTTACGTTAAATCCTAATAAATTTCACAATATTACTGTTTTTACTGTATTTTTGATCAAATAAACACAGTCTTAGTGAGCAGAAGAGATTTTCTCAAAAACATTTTACAATCTTACACACACACACACTCACTCACACTCACTCAATCACTCACTCACACACTCACTCACACACACACTCAATCACACACACACTCACTCAAACACTCACTCACACACTCACTCACACACACACTCACTCACACTCACTCAATCACTCACTCACACACTCACTCACACACTCAATCACACACACACTCACTCAAACACTCACTCACACACTCACTCACACACACACACACTCACTCACACTCACTCACACACTCACTCACACACACACTCACTCACTCTCACTCAATCACACACACACACTCACTCACACACACACTCACTCACTCACTCTCACTCAATCACACTCACACACTCACTCACACACACACACACTCACTCACACTCACTCAATCACTCACTCACACACTCACTCACACACACACTCACTCACTCTCACTCAATCACACACACACACTCACTCACTCACACACACACACACACACTCACTCACTCAATCACACACACACTCTCACACACACACACACACACACACTCACACACTCACTCACTCACTCACTCTCACTCAATCACACACACTCACTCACACTCAATCACACACACACTCACTCACTCACACACTCACTCACACACACACTCACACACACACACACACACACACTCACTCACACTCACTCAATCACACACACTCACACACACACACACACACACACACACACACTCACACACTCACTCACTCACACACACACTCACTCACACTCACTCAATCACACTCACTCACACACTCACTCACACACACACTCACTCACACACACACACTCACTCACTCTCACTCAATCACACTCACTCACACACTCACTCACACACACACTCACTCACACACACACACTCACTCACTCTCACTCAATCACACTCACTCACACACTCACTCACTCAATTCAATTCAATTCAGATAGCTTTATTGGCATGACAAAAAATACATTTTGTATTGCCAAAGCATTTAACCAACATAGGAAAAATATTTAGAACAACAGAACATCTGAGTAAAGCTTATGTAGAAAAAATATTAATAATAATAATAATAATAATAAACTAAATAAAAATAATTTTAATAACAAAATAATAAAATAAATAATTATTTAAAAAAAAAAAAAAATAGAAAAGATTATAATACAGAAATCATGTAACAACTGAACTTAGAATTTGAACATTATATACATTATATACATGTGTGTAGGTCTAATGGGGGTGTGTTTACTGGCTGTTTGTTTGTTTCTGGTTGTTCCTCAGGAGATGGCAAGATGCTACAAATCTTGCAGCTATATTGGAACATTTGGCTTCTTCGCCAAGAATGTAACAGAGTTTTTGGGTTGGGCTACAGGTGTTAAATTGTGGAAATATTTTATTAATTTTGGGGTAGTAGTGGTCTCTAATTTCTTGGTATTTTGGGCATTCTGTGAGGAAGCGCAGCTCCGTCTCCGTCACTCCCAGGATGCAGTGCGAGCAGAGTCTGTCCTCACGGGAGAGCCAGGTCTGTCTGCGCCGGCCCGTCTCTATGGCCAGACTGTGCTCACTGAGTCTGTACATCGTCAGTGTTTTCCTGAGTTTCACATCACTCACTGCACTCAGGTAGTTCGCAATAGTGTATTCTTGATTTAGTGCCGAATAACATTCCAGTTTGTGTTGGTTTTTAATGGTGTTTGTCCAATGGGTGACGTACTTGTCTTTTTCTGTGTTTATAATTTGTGTAAGCCGAATGCGTGTGAGTGTGTGTGAGTCCTGAGGTGGGTGTGAGGTCAGTCAGTCTCAGGGGACTCTTGCTTACGCTCAGCTCTTGGTGTTTTAGGGCTTTGTAATGGTATGTGTTGGGGTCGCTTGTTTTTAGGTGTTTCCAGAATTTGATGGCTCTTTTTTGGATGTTTAGAAGGAGAGGGTATTGGCCTAATTCTGCCCTGCATCCATTGTTTGGCGTCTTTCTTTGGACTTTGAGTATTCTTTTACAGAATTCTAAATGTAAAGTTTCAATCGGATGTTTTTCCCAATTTAAGAAATCAAATTTTATGGAAGGACCCCACACTTCACTGCCATATAAAACAATAGGTTCAATTATAGATTTGAAAAGTTTGAGCCAAATTTGGATTGGGATGTCAATTTTAATTGATCTTTTAATGGCATAGAAAGCCCTTTGAGCTTTCTCTTTGAGTTCATTCACAGCCAAAGTAAAGTTACCTGTTGGAGTTATTTTCAGACCAAGGTAAGTGTATGTTTTTGTGCTTTCAATGGTTCTGTGTGATAGTGTGAATGTGTGTGTTGGTCCCTGAGATCTGGAGCGTTTCTGGAACATCATTATTCTAGTTTTTTGGAGGTTGACTGTCAGGGCCCAGGACTGACAGTAATCCTCCAGCAGATTCAGGCTGTCCTGAAGCCCCTCTTTAGTGGGCGACAGGAGCACCAGGTCATCTGCATAGAGAAGACACTTTATTTCTGTGTCGTGTAGAGTGAGACCTTGAATGGGAGCATTTTCTATTATATTGGCCAATTGGTTGATATAAATGTTAAAGAGGGTGGGGCTTAAACTGCAGCCCTGTCTCACTCCACGCCCCTGGGGGAAAAATTCGGTTCTTGTGTTTCCAATTTTAACAGCACATTGGCTGGCTGTGTACATTGATTTGATCAAATCATAGAATTTTCCCCCTATTCCACTATCAATAAGTTTTAGGTATAATCCTTCATGCCAGATTGAATCAAATGCTTTTTTGAAATCAACGAAACAAGCAAAAATTTGTCTTTTGTTTTGATGTACATATTTATCAATTAGTGTTTGTAGTGTAAAAATGTGATCGGATGTGCGACATTTTGGAAGAAAGGCAATTTGACATTTACTCAGGGCATTGTGCTTCATAAGGAAGTCTCGTGTTTAAGATGCTGCAGAAAACCTTCCCCAGGTTACTGTTCACACAGATGCCTCGGTAGTTGTTGGGGTCTA
>CM075506.1:665000-695000 GCA_037950675.1 Hypophthalmichthys molitrix
TGATTTCTGAAGGATCATGTGACACTGAAGACTGGAGTAATGATGCTGAAAATTCAGCTTTGATCACAGGAATAAATTACTTTATAAAATATATTCAAACAGAAAACAGTTATTTTAAATTGTAATAATATTTCACAATATTACTGTTTTTACTGTATTTTTAATTAAATAAATGCAGACGAAACGTCTTTTAAAAACATTAAAAATCTTACAGTTTCCAAACTTTTGACTGGTAGTGTGTATATACTGTATATATATCTTAACTTCATTTTTTTCAAACATTAAATCTTGTAAAACTCACTCTAAAATACGCAGTGCATTTATTTATTTTATTTAATCGCAACCTTTTGGTTTAATTTCGATGAATCACACAGCTCTAGATTATTCAAAAATAGAGTTTAATTTCTGGATCAAGTATTTCTTTACTACTTCTTCCAAAAACAGTTCCTTCAGTTGATTCTTGGGTTTATATATACCTCGGACACACACACAGCTGGTTAAAGTGCGCTATCAGTTTAAGCTGTGGCTTAACATTGACATCTGGCAGCGGGACTGGACTGTCCTCACAACACACTCTTACCAGAACCCTCCGAGACCGGCTGGAGTCTGGACCAGACCCAACTCAAGCTGGATCAACCCCAGAAACCAACGAATATGTCCAACACTGACTGTGAAAACACTAGAAGAATTTACCCGATGAGAAATTCAGACAGAAAATCATCTATTCAGAGCTTCATTCAGGACGTTAAAAACCTGCTGTACTCCGATAGTCTGATTCACAATATATATCTGATTCATCAGCACCACAGAGTATCTGGAGAATAAAGCGACACTTAAATGTGTGAGAATGTAGTTATATTAAATCACTAAATATTATTACAAAGTGTCATTTATTGTAAAGAAAGATGCACAAATGCACTTTATAAACAAAATTAGACAAAAAGAAGAATTTACTTCATGCAGCCACTAAAATGACCAAAACTGCTGATTTAAAGACTTAAAAAATGAAGAAAAGTGAAGTTTATAAAGACAAAAGATCCTGCAGATTTAGACTAATCACATTCACATATTCATAAATGACGTATGTTTATATTTTTGAGATCACTGTACATCACATACACACCATTCAACAATGGAGCAAAGCTGTTCTCTGGGTTTAATTCATTAATTTGAACTCAAATTTTCAACATCTTTTCGGCTGTTAATGCTCAATTTGTTTAGTGGTTTTATTTCTCTCTTTTGTTCAGCTTTATCAGCGATGCACACACACACACACACACACACACACACACACACCTCGAGCTCTTTTCATGCACACAGAGCGTATGAACAATCAGGCACGTTTCTAAATCTGTAAGGTTCCAATTAAAAGTTCTCAATTGCCTTCGTCAGAGTAATTAAGATAAGCGAACACATTTCCACAGCAGCCGATGAGAAACAGACTTTCTTATTTTAATCTTCTCATATGCAGGAGAAACTCACACGGTTTGGATTATGACATTATTTTCATGACACTTGAGGCCATTCACCCTCATTCTCAGTGAAATACAGTATAAAATCATTTGGTTTGAACATAAAGACACTTCCTCTTAATAAAAAGCAGCGATCATTAAATTTAACTCTATATAATCGTACTTATATTCACAATACAATAAAGCAAATTTTATTTCTATAGCATAACTGCCACTGACCAAAGTGCTTTCCATAAACACAATATAAGCACTTACATACATCCACATGAACACAATTATATCCTGTTCACTCTGAAAGCCGTACTTAAAAGATACATCTCCAAACTACACTTGAAAGCATCCACAGACGGGGAAGATTTAATGTGCACTGGAAGAGGAGCGGTCACAGAAAAGGCCTTTGATTTTAATCTAGTTTTGGGAACATGGAGAATCATTTGGTTAGATCTCATATGTCTTGTGTTTTGAGGTATCAAAAGGTCAGCAATATATTTCAGTGCAATACCATGCAATGTTTTAAAAACAAATTGACCCTGAGAAATACCTATATATAAAGAATTACAGTGATCAATGCGTGATGAAACAAATGCATAATTTGACAATTTCCAAGTCTTTAAAGGAGAAAATCAGTTTCAGTTTAGAAATAATTCTGAGTTGGTATAACCCAGCTTTAAAGGATTAGTTCACTTCAGAATTAATATGTCCTGATAATTTACTCACCTCCATGTCCTCCAAGATGTTCATGTCTTTCTTTCTTCAGTGGAAAAGAAATTAAGGAAAACATTCCAGGATTTTTCTCCATATAGTGGACTTCACTGGGGTTCAACGGGTTGAAGGTCCAAATGTCAGTTTCAGTGCAGCTTCAAAGAGCTCTACATGATCCCAGACGAGGAATAAGAGTCTTATCTAGAGAAACCATTGGCCATTTTCTAAAAAATAAAAATTATATACTTTTTAACCACAAATGCTCATCTTGCACTGCTCTGTGATGCTCCACGCATTACGTGATCATGTTGGAAAGGTCATGCGTGACGTAGGCGGAAATACTGCGGTAGGGTGAAAAACTCCATCTCATTTTCTCCTCCAACTTCAAAATCGTCCGACATCATTGTTTTACCTTTTTTTTTTTATAAAGACCGTTTGACTTAGTCTTTGCACGTTGCACTTAGTACTTCTGCTTACGACCTTTCCAACATGATTACGTAATGCGTGGAGCATCACAGAGCAGTGCAAGACGAGCATTTGTGGTTAAAAAGTATATACATTTTTATTTTTTCTAGAAAATGTCCGATGGTTTCTCTAGATAAGACTCTTATTCCTCGTCTGGGATCATGTAGAGCTCTTTGAAGCTGCACTGAAACTGACATTTGGACCTTCAACCCGTTGAACCCCAGTGAAGTCCACTATATGGAGAAAAATCCTGGAATGTTTTCCTCAAAAACCTTCATTTCTTTTCCACTGAAGAAATAAAGACATGAACATCTTGGATGACATGAGGGTGAGTAAATTATCAGGAAATTTGAATTCTGAAGTGATCTAATCCTTTAACAACACCAGTGACCTGCTTATCTAGAGCTAAAGCCGAATCCATTATAACGCCTTAACATTATCTGAAACACTTATTGAGATAGAGGCCAGCCTACTTATAAATTGAGAACCTCTTGGATCAATAGGAATATATAGATGAGTATCATGTGTATAGATGATACAAAATATGTTTATGAAAACACTGAGTCTAAATGGCACATGAACAATGAAAATAAAATAGGTCCAAGGACAGAACCCTGAGGCACACCATTAATTTAGCTGATGAAGGGCACAAACTTCCTACGCAAACTGAAAAAGATTTATCTTTTAAATATGATTTAAACCAATCTAAGGCGGTACACTTAAAACCAACATAATCTTCCAATCACTGCAATTAAATGCAAATAGTAGCAAAAGCAGCGGTAAACAGAATAAATATTAGAATCAACAGCCAATAAAATATTGTTAAATTCTTAAGGAGGGCAGATTGTGTACTATGAAGGGAACTAAAACATCACTGGAACAGCATTTGCATCTAAATATGGAACAAGCTGTGATAAAACAACCTTCTCTAAAACTTTTGATAAAAAATGTAATTTTGTTATAGGCTGAAAACTGTACAATCTAAATGATGTTTTTTAATAAGTGGCTGCACTACTGCATGTTTAAAACAAGCAGGAACATTTCCATTGACTAAACTTGTTTAAAAAGAGATTGAATAGTAGTACCTAAAAGATCAAACAGATTTAACAGCAGCCGAGGATCAGACGGATGTACCGGTGGTTAATGCATTAAAGGGTTAAACGTCACACGCAGCAGCTTTAACCTACTGAGAGATTCATATGAATCAGTCTGTCTCTCATTACTGTGATGGTGCAACCCAGTCAGTCAGACCAGCAATTAATCTGAATCTAATTAGACACCAATTACTGCTGTTTAAACTGGCACACACACACACACACACACTATCACTGGACGTCAGCGCTGCCACTAGAACACAAAGAAAAACAAAGAGGACGCAAATGAAAATTAGACACAGACAAAAGCTGTAATGACACACACACTGGGTTTTTCTTCTGTGTAATTTCTAGAAATGGCATTCCCACAAGGAGAGAAAAACATGTGTGTGTGTGTGTGTGTGTGTGTGTGTGATGCTCTGAAACCAAAACACAGAAAATAGTTTTCATCTAGCCATAAACTAAATGAAATAAAAATAAAATGGTATATAAAAGTATGAAATAAAATAGTATATCAAAAAGTATTGTTTTATATAACATTATAACGACTACAGGAGCACCAAAATCACACCAGAAAAAATAAAACATTTTCTTCATGAATCATTTGTACCTGTGAAGATGTCAGCAAACGTCCCTGAGGAGCTTTGTCACATTCAGCTCACGTCAATTAAGTCCCAAAACTGCAGCTAGTGAACACACACACACACAAACACACACACTCACACACATGCTCTGACAGCAAGGACAGACAGGTGGATCAGTCCATGAAATGCCAATTATATAAGGGCAGAAATAGGAAAATTGGAAAGTGGTATCAGTGGTGTGTGTGTGTGTGTGTGTGTGTGTGTGTGTGTGTGTACTAAAGCCCTGCAGGTTATCAGTACAACTACACACACCTAGTTTGACAGGTAATTAATCACCTGTTTGTTTCACACACACACACACACAGTCATAACACACTTTCCTGCATTGAATTAGCTTTTCTTTATTTAAATGAATGTGTTCATGTTTATATAACAGTGTGTGTGTGTGTGTGTGTGTGAGAGAGAGAGAGAGAGAGAGAGGAGGGTAAATGTCAGATAAAGGAAGGTGACCTTTCTGTACACAACACCTAAGGGGGACAGTGTGTGTGTGTGTGTGTGTGTGTGTGTCCACACACTAATCACGTATGGTTGTTCTTTTAATTAAGTTTGTTCTGTTTTTATGGCCACATTATTAATGTCTGTAATATATAACTTAGGACAAAACGTGTCTGAATGATGTGAAAAACAACAAACCTCTGTAAACTCTTCATTATTCATCATGAGAGCTCATAATTATTCATGACTAATTATCATATCAGCACAACTGTCAGAAAAGAGCAACACAAGCAAATACCAGCGGACGAGCCTCAAAGCCAAATGATTATTCATATGTCGACATCCAGAGGCATTTGAACCCACTGAATGTGTGTGTGTGTGTGTGAGAAAGAGACAGAGAGAGAGAGAACGAGCACTTACCCAGAAAGAGCAGCTATAATCCAGAAAGAGAGAATGACTCTGAGAAAGAGTTAGAAAAGAAAACAAAACTGGACAGAAAGAAAAGCAAGAAAGAAGAAAAAAACTGTAAAATGGACAAAAAAATGAATGTAAGCGTGCAACAAAGAATTAATGCAAACTGTTGTACTGCATGCAAATAATAAAACACAACGAAACATATAATCAACATTTTGTGCATTTAATCAAACTCCACAGCAAATAAGCAAAAATTCATCCATCACTTAATAGAATCTAGTTGAATTAGATGAACACAGACGGGGTTTTCAAAATCCATGACAGAAACACACTAGACTGCATTAAACACAGGTTCAATCACGTTTGAGTTTTGTTCTGTGAATTACTGGCATGAAAACCAAGAAACTATGACACTCGAGACGCTCACAAAACAACTCAAATTATGAACACAAACCTGTTGAATTTTACATTTAGAAATTTTATTATATTATACTTACTTATTTACACTATAATAACATTTATTATTTAATTTAGTTATTATTATACATTTTAAGCGCATTTACTTTTGCATTATAATTTATGCATGAGTTGTGTGCAGTACTGCCACTTTAAAAACATGAAATCTTGTTCCTGAAAGAAAAAAGGCTGAGATAAAGAGATCATCTAAACCTAGTAAGCGACCTGCTAACCATCACAAACACATTCAAATGAGTCTATGATGCCCAAAACTGCTAAGAAGACAGAGAGATCTTCCTCCTGCATCCTCATCCTCGGCTTCATCCCCCTGCAGGTCCATCCATGAATAACAAGAGAGAGTGAGAGAGAAAGAAGCGGATAGAGGTGAAGGAGTGTGTGTGTGTTTCAGGGCTGCTAAAGACTGCATGAACTCCATATGCTTTCTTCTGTTTCTGCTGCTCTGAGTTATGAATTATACATTCCTAAAGAAACTCCACACACACACACACACACACACACACTCACATATGCCTCCACACATGTGCTGTTTTGTTTTGTCTGAATAATTCATGTGTTTATTATAGAGCAACTTTCTGCGCTGCACTTCCACAAACAACAGATTCATCAACACTGTCAAACTCCATCATTTCTATAAAACACATCCGACAAACACCAAACAATCAAACTCCTGAAGATCCAAATCAGCATCTGTCATCTGATACGATCTCAAACTGAATAAACAAGATAAATAGATATCATAAACAGATATGAAATCTCATTATCTGCATAAATTTCATCAGCTCTGACTCTGAAATCTGATCAAAAGTGACAAAAGACATTTATAATGTTACAAAATGTTTCTATTTCAAATAAATGCTGTTCTTTTGAACTTCCTATTCATCGAAGAATCCTGAAAAATAAAATGAATCACGGTTTCCACACAAATCTGAAGCAGCACAACTGTTTTCAACATTGATAATAATCATAAATGTTTCTTGAGCAGCAGATCATCATATTAGAATGATTTCTGAAGGATCATGTGACACTGAAGACTGGAGTAATGATGCTGAAAATTCAGCTTTGATCACAGGAATAAATTACACTTTACTATATATTCACATAGAAAACAGTTATTTTACAATGTAATAATATTTTTTACTGTATTTTTGATCAAATAAATGCAGCCTTGGTGAGCAGAAGAAACTTGCTTTATGATATGCTGCTGCATATGGTATCCAAAAATAAGCAGTATGAACTGCATTCTGAGCACAGCCTGTGTGTGTGTGTGTGTGTGTGTGTGTGTGTGTGTGTGTGTGTGTGTGTGTGTGTGTGTTAAATCGCTATGGGACACTGGAGTGAAGGTCACTCAATTAAACATTCTCAGAACATCAGCCACTACTCAGTTCGCTGAAAAATCCTAAGTCTCCATCCCTCTCTCCTTCTCCTGAGGTCTTTTCATTGTTTTTCTGCTCACATCTCTGTCAATGTGGCTTCATAAAACCATCCGAGCACATGGTGTGTGTGTGTGTGTGTGTGTGTGTGTGTGTGCTCACAGAGGAGCAGCTTTACTGCTGATGTCAGTTTTACACGCACATTAAAACACAATCATGAGCAGCGCTGTTCTTTAATCCCTATTAAGTGCACTTTACTAGCTACACTTTGACTCTTAATCTCCAGTAAACTCCCCACGGATGCGCACAGCTCCATGTATTTATGAGTTCAGCAGTTATTTATTCATCTGAACACATGTCGAGTTTTTGTGTACTGTACCAAACGATGCTTTCACAGAGAAGATGATGAAGACGATGATGACGAGAGTCAGTCAGGAGTGACAGGAAACAGACGAACTCTAGAGAATAACAACAAACATCCAACAAGAAAACCTCATTTTAAGGCTGACGTCTGTTATTTCTGCTCCACTAGCAGCACAAAACAGAATCCCAAAAACAATGATGTGTCCTGAGCACCCTAGCAACACCATGGCAACGTGCTTAACAACAATAGAACACTCAGAACACCCTAGCAACCCCACTGCAACGTGCTTAAAAACAAACCGCACTCAGCAATGTGCTTAACAACAAACAACACTCAGAACACCTTAGCAACCACACGGCAACGTGCTTAAAAACAAACACTCTAAACACCTAAGCAACCACAGAGCAATGTGCTTGACAACAAACAACTGTCAGAACACCCTAGCAACCCCACACATCAACGTGTTTAAAAACAAACAACACTCAGAACACCTTAGCAACCACATGGCAATGTGCTTAACAACAATACAACACTCAGAACACCCTAGCAACCACATGGCAATGTGCTTAACAACAAACAACACTCAGAACACCTTAGCAACCACACAGCAAAGTGCTTAACAACAAACAACACACTGAAAACCTTAGCAACCACATAGCAATGTGCTTAACAACAATACAACACTCAGAACACCCTAGCAACCACATGGCAATGTGCTTAACAACAAACAACACTCAGAACACCTTAGCAACCACATGGCAATGTGCTTAACAACAAACAACACTCAGAACACCTTAGCAACCACATGGCAATGTGCTTAACAACAATACAACACTCAGAACACCCTAGCAACCACATGGCAATGTGCTTAACAACAAACAACACTCAGAACACCTTAGCAACCACACAGCAAAGTGCTTAACTACAAACAACACACTGAAAACCTTAGCAACCACATAGCAACGTGCTTAACAACAATACAACACTCAGAACACCCTAGCAACCACATGGCAATGTGCTTAACAACAAACAACACTCAGAACACCTTAGCAACCACATGGCAATGTGCTTAACAACAAACAACACTCAGAACACCTTAGCAACCACATGGCAATGTGCTTAACAACAATACAACACTCAGAACACCCTAGCAACCACATGGCAATGTGCTTAACAACAAACAACACTCAGAACACCTTAGCAACCACACAGCAAAGTGCTTAACTACAAACAACACACTGAAAACCTTAGCAACCACATAGCAACGTGCTTAACAACAATACAACACTCAGAACACCCTAGCAACCACATGGCAATGTGCTTAACAACAAACAACACTCAGAACACCTTAGCAACCACATGGCAATGTGCTTAACAACAAACAACACTCAGAACACTCTACATGTGTGACACACAAGACAAGAAGTCCATAAGAGCTCACGTCTCTTTTGCATTTATTCATTATTAAACAGAGAGAGACAGATAGACTGAAGCATCTCATAAATTATTAACACCAGAAATGTGCATGTGTGTGTGTGAGTGAGAGTGTGTGTGTGTGTGTGTGTGAGTGAGAGTGTGTGTGTGTGTGTGTGTGCGTGTTTGTGTGTGTATTCTCTACACCTTTATAAAATGAGTTATTCTAAAGAAGTTTTTTAAAGACTTACTGAGATATCAATGATAATATGTGTTTCTCCTTTACAAAAATGTGGCATCAAAAAAAGAACTGAATTAAAATGATTGTGAAAGAATTGGACTGTTTAAGGGAGATCTCATATTCATTTATTCTGCAGTAACAGTGACTAATGAAGAAACTCTGATTACCATAGTACATTTTCTATGGGTTGTTTCCTTCAGATAAAGGAGGAAGACACCGTCTGAAGTTTAACACTAACATCACACACTAAAGGTTAAGGCATCCATGACCTTTGACCTGACATGTCCTGCTCATGACCTTCCAGAAACACACACCTGAGCTCAGAGAGTTTGATCAGCTCAGCGCAGACAACCAGATTTCTGCTTTTTGGTTTGAATAAATGCAGCCTCGGTGAGCAGAAGAGACTTCTTACCGACCCCAAAGATTTGACACCAGAAAGAAACGTTTACACACAGAAATCACATCACAGATGACCTGAATATTCCTGTAATCAAACCCACAGACACAGCAAGTTTCTCATGGATCTCTGGAGGATCAGAGGAAGAAAAGAGGAAGATGATTCAGTTCCCATCGACTCTTTCAGGGTCAATTTACTGCTGTGAAGTCAGACAGTTAATGAGCCAAAGCAAGACAGACAGAGAGAGAGACAGAGAGAGAGAGACAGAGAGAGAGACAGGCGCTATCACTGAGAGAAAGGTTTTGACAAAGAGAAAAATTGCTTTTGAGTATTTGCATATGTGAATTTTGTTCTACAGGAACTCTGAACTGCTACACTGAATGCTAATGCGCATATGCACTCACACACACACACACACACTCAGACGTTCTTCAGAAATGCACAACCCTTAAAGCTATTAGGGAGTATAAGGATGTATTTTATCTCTGTCTTTATAAAAAGACACTGTGTGAAATGTATATGAAATATAATAATTGCAGGACAAATGTGAAACTTTAAAGTTCCCTTGAAATCCAAAGTGAAGTTTTTTTTGCTGCAATATAATGACAAAATTCACATTTAAAAGTGAAGTTATGAATCTGACTGGACTGCTATGACAAATGGAGTTCCACCAGGTTCAGTCCTTGCACCTGCTCAGTTTGTATGCTCTCACTAGGCCATATAATGCTTATCACAGGTTTGCAGACGACACCCAGATCTATCTATCTCTATCACCGAACGACTTCATTCCCTGCCTGTGCCAGTGCTTCAATGACATCAACAGCTGGATGTGACAAACGTCCTTCGGTTAAATAAAGACAAAACAGAGGTCAGTGTATTTCACAGTAAAGATGAAGTACTAAAGCTGAAGGCATACCTTGACTCGAGGGGTCTAAAAACTAAACAAAGTCAGGAATCTTGGTGTCATCTTCTTTTATGATTTTTTTGTTTGTTTATTTTTTGCCTTGCCTATAGTGGATAATGAACAATTCAGACAGTTTAACCATGCTGAATGAAGTCTGATTTTGCATCAGAGTACTGATTATATGTGCAAGTCGAACCACAAACCATCCAATCTATTTGAATTCTACACAGAACGCTGTATTCTAAAGTGTGAGAGGAGATCAAACACTGCAAACGGTTAGACATCCTCTGCATTATAAACTACTGATGAGTAGAAGAGATGACATGAATTCCACGGTTTTAACGCTACACATCATTTGTTTTACTACAAAGGATCACTGTTTTGCTGTAGCAACAATTTTTTATTAAATATAAAGGAAGAATCTATTGGACTGCATTTTTAATAGAGCTGCGGCTGCACACATTCAACACGAGCTGTGTGTGAAACTGTTAGACAGACGGCAGTGAAGCGACACACAGCCTGAGGGGAAACAGATTCTGACACACAAACACACACATTCTGCATGCAAAAGGTGGATTTGTTTTGGCAGAATGACGACACTCCCGCAGGCTGTAAGACAGAGGGGTGTGTGTGTGTGTGTGTGTGTGTGCTTCACTGATGGTTTTTACACTAAAACTCACTAACAGACTGAGCTTGAAAGGACAATAAAACTAAATTACGCCTCTCTGTGTGTGTGTGTGTGTGTGTGTGTTAGTCATCTAATACAAAAAAGGCATTGAATCAAAACACCACATGACAGTCACACACACAGAGAGAATATTGTTTAATCTTTAAATTCCACCAAATGCACAACTATCTGTCAAGTCTTCTATTTAAAGAATTGTACATATGTATACATATATATATATATATATATATATATACATATATATATATATATATACATATATATATATATATATATATATATATATATATATATGTATATATAAACAGATTTTGTCATATGCTTTGCAGATACTTTTCAATAACAAAAAATGGGTAGATTTTCAATTTCAATAAGAAAATGAATAATATGAATACAGAAATAATGTTTGATTACTAACAAAGATTCTACGTACTGCATGTTGACAGATCTAGGGGTTGTGGAAACAGACGTATGAACACACACACACACACACTCACACACACTTGCTGGTCCGGGTGTTTCGGGGCTTGAATATGAAGTCAGTCACCTGTATGAAAGACCCATTAGTTGCTCGGCAACCGCTGAGAGTCAATCATAAAACCCTCTTTCTGGTCCAACACTTGCAGCAAGTGTGTGTGTGTGTGTGTGTCTCATCCTCACTGATCATTGATTGGCTAATGACTAAATAAGTGATGATCTCATTATAGTATGAGTGGGTGACATCATATCACAAACACAGTAATATAAAGGGTAACGTATGGTCAACCGGTCATTATCACAAAACAAACTCCATTTATTACACAACTACTTATATTAATGAATAAATGCCCAAGGAATATTAATTGAAACATGAAATTATAACAGCTACAGGATGACCAATGCATGATTATACAGTTCAGAGTCAACGGCCACATAATGACACGACTGACCAATTATAATCAAGTATACAGAGAGATTTGTGATGTCGAGACTCATCTGGTAAAGAAACAGCACATTTTATCAAGCAAACATTTCTAACAGCACATGAATGGATCTGAAACCCATATCCCATATCACCTGTGTGTCCGACTCTATTCTCATATTCGGTCTGACATGTCACACTTGTCTCAATGATCCCGTGAGTTTCAGCATGATGGGAATCTATATTCCCACACTAATAATCTCACATACACTGACTGTAGCCTTTAACACAAGACAAATCCTCTTCTTCATCTGATAGGCCTTTAAATGACATTTGGGACATGATTTATAGTATCTTATCCATTTCATATTGACCTCAGCGCTATATAAAGGTCACCTTCTATCACTCTTCTGTTGAGTTAAATAAATTGATGTTTCTGGAAGGAATGTGTTTTCTCTGCTTTTTACTCTCGTACTTCACCTTAAGGCATGACACTAAAGGTGAACAGGGTCAGAAATTAACTAATAGACATCACCATAAAGTTGATTGGGTACATTAAGAATTAAAAACTTTTTTGTATTATAAGTTTCTGAAATGTTCAAATATGCAAATGATTTATTATCTAATTAAATATGCATGAATTTGCAGAACATTATTGGATAAAGTCAGGTTCAAAATTCTTGTTTGATTTTGACGACACATTATATTTAAAGGTTTTTATAGAGGGGATTTTGGATCTCTCTTTTTATCGCTCCATAAATCAGAAAATACTGTCAACACAGGGGAAAAAAAAAATTTTTGCCATGTTTTTAGGAATAAAATGTTATAAAATTCAGGCAAATGATGTTATGAACAAACCCCACAGTAAAATCCTTTAGAATATAGATGTGAATAAAACTCTAAGTTATGGTGTATGTAAGTGCTGCTGAAGTGGAGAAAAAAACTCATTTTGAGAAGACGGCCATTAAAGATATGTATTGAAATTGTAATCTACGGACACAAATAGAGAATACTTAAAAGTCTATTTTGGATTTTTTTCTTTCCACTAGTCTGAAACAAAACATTATCAACAGCCAAATAACCTAAAATCTCAAAACTGATCTGTACATGAAAAAACAAGGTTTTGCCTGTAGTGTCTTGCCTTAAATCAAAATAAGCATCACAGGAGCTACTGGTCCAAAAGAAAGAAAGGAAAATCTGACCAAAACAGTAAACACACATACTGTCCATCTGTGATCATTTGAAGCAGGAAATAAATAAAAAAACAAACAAAACTGTACAGAGACAGAGCCAATAAAACAACATCGAATCACAACGTGAGCTGCAACAGCTTAATTCAGCCTCAGGGATCAATATATCATCTTCATTCTGTCATAATCTCATGACGATGTCAAATGCATATATGAATTCTGCCTGATGATTAATGACTGAAATTAGCCAGTTAAGAGAATATCATTAATGCAAACTTGCTTCAACAAGATGCACCACAGCTCTGCCTTAGGGCATTTACACCAGGTGTGCGTATGAGTGTGAGTGTGTGTGTGTATCTGACACCGTTACCATGACAACCTTTGAGTACGTCCCCAAATGTCCTCGAATACAAGTTTTGTCAGACTGACCTCATGTCTGGAGATAATAACGACCCAAAACTAAAACTAATAAACAAACGTCTGCTTGCCATAACTAATGAGCACATATAATAGACTGTTTTTATTAAAAGCTGAAGTGACTACTGATTAACATAAAACTATATAACAAACCTTTGAGAAAAAAAAAAAAATCCTTTTAATATTTGAGAGCATCACCAAATTTAGTTCAATCAGAACTTATAGTGATGTTCACTTATATCTCTGAACAGGATTTCTTATTAAGTGCTTATATTATGTAGACTAATAAACAAAGAACTTAAGAAGCAGGAAAATGGTTAAATTAAAACTTTTTAGTGATGCACCAAAATTACTTTTTTTTTGTGAAACTGAAATTAAAGTATTCATTTTGCCAAAACCAAAAATGAAAATAAAGTTTTTAATAATCACTTAATTATTCAAATTTATTTAATAATCAACACTCAAATAAAAACAGAACTGTATACAAACATTTAAATGAAAATTAGATAGTTTTTAATGACATAATTATGCATCACCAATTCGTTGTTGAAATATAAATGTTTTAATGGTTGCTACAATAAAAACTTGTTTTCATGACAGATTTATTCAAACATACATTAATTAAGATGTAAAAATATAACGAATATGCAAGTGCATATATTTATCAAAATGCTCCTCTGTAAAGTTATTTTTCTAGCTAAGTACTTATGGTCATTGATTGGCTTTTCTGAGGTAAATGTGACATTATGTGACATTATTGTTCACAAGTTATTGTTACTGACGCCTTTCCGTGGCTGAAACACTGACTGATCGATTACATGAGAGATGATCGGTTCACAATCTGCATCACGTTATTGACTGAATTTACTGATAAAACTGACGTCATTTGAAAGCTGAGACTTTGTTTCATATCAAAAGTATCAAAGCCCAAAGATTATTGTGATTATTGAATGGCAGGAGCTACAAATAATGTTTAGTGAAGTTTCGTTCAAGCATCAACAGAAAACAGCACAAACTGAAAGATCGATACTGGGATTTAAGAATCAATATTGGCTCATCAACACGAAGATCTAATCACGCCATTGCAGAAGTGCTAATTACAGTAAACGTCACAGTTTCAATGATTTTGGCCCTCTTACAGCATTTTTTCCATCAGGTCCATTTATAACATTAGTCAAGGTTTTTGCACAAAAACATCCTCACTCTTTTTATTTTACTTTACCTTTAAGACTTCCATATGTAAATGACTCTGTGATGATCTTTCTGCATGTGAAAAGAGTAACAATGCCCCTGCTAAGTTTCTGAATACTGAATAGGTGTTGACATGTAAATGTGGGCGGTCACAAGCGTCAGTGTCTGCCTCAGACGTGTTGTTGTTCTGTTTCCTACAATGGTACAATTCACGAGCGATGTGCAATGACCTGAGAGCCCGACCGGCACCAAAACACCCTCCTCACACTGGAAGAGCTGGAACACTTTCTCTTTTTCCCGGCTCTAATAACCTCATCTGGTCGCCACGGCAACATCAAAATGGACAGACGACATCATCGCAGGGCCGCATTCTGATGCTGTCCGTCACCACAGACGCTCCGTCACGCTTACAGGAATAAACTGGGTTCAGTATCATAATGTCATAATGTCCGTCATCACAGAAAATAATATCACGAGCAACAATCACTTTTACACTGATGCACTGCACAAACACACGCTGCTCCTTTCTGCTGTTCAATCTTCCACACACACACACTGGAACACACTGGACGATATATCGAAATACATTTTTTGTTTTGCTTAGTATTAGTCTTGTTTTCCATTAAAAAGATCTAGACATTCTTAAATCATGAGAATCAAAATGACTTATTAAGTCTTGTTTTTTGGGGAAAAAATCAATAAAATGAAGTGAGTTTTTTTCTTGTTTTAAGCACAAACTCACTTCATTTTTCAGTAAAAAAAAAAAAACTTAATATCTTAAGTCATTTTCCTTGAGAAACATAAAACATGATTTAAGAATGTTTAGATATTTGCACAGAAAAATACTAAGAAAGAATAACATTTTATTGTAGTTTAGTGCAACTGTCCAATCATGCAGGTTCATTAACGTGTTAGCGTTCAACTGTATCGCGGTATACATACCCAAAGCCGGCCCTCTCTATAAGCGAACTAAGCAGCTGCTTAGGGGCCCGCCGCCACCAGGGGGCCCCCAAGAGCAAATAAAATAGCTTGATTTTTACAGGCTTATTCTATCAGTTGCAGTTCTGGCGCCTCCGTCCCAATACTGTACAACTTGACGTACATTTGCATCACGTTAGCACAGCGGTAGAGTTACACTCACGGGACTCTGCACTTATTCGCTATCACAAAAGTTCATTATTTGCATGTGCTTAAAAGAACTGTCAGTTAAACATTTCATTCTGACATGCACTTTTTCTGAGCGCGTACACCCGAAGCGTGCGCATGCGCACACACTAACAGCCTGTCAAACATCGCCCGAACAGTGGACTTTATCTTTCCCGTCTGATTGCACTAATACTGTTAAATACACACAAGGTTTACATAAACACAGTTGGTTATGTCTAAAGTAAAAGTAATCATTTGAGAGAAAATCGGATGCGTGTCTGTATGTTAGATGTGTGCAGGTCTTAAAGTAACAGCCGCCTAATAGTAAACATGTTGCCCTTGTCCTTAAAGGGACAGTTCACCCGAAAATGAAAATTCTGTCATTATTTACTCACTCTCATTTTGTTCCAAACCTGTATTAATTTCTTTCTTCTGCTGAACACAAAATAAGATATTTTGAAGAATGTAGATAACCAAAGAGTTGGTGACCAGCAACCCACATTCTTCAAAATATCTTATTTTGTGTTCAGCAGAAGAAAGAAATTCATTTTTGGGTGAACTATTCCTTTAATGTTAATACATTTATTATTGTTATCTTCCTACAGGTCCATCTGAACTGTTAATTTTATGTCATTATTTAAGTATTTAATTTAATTTTGTCCATTTATTTTTTATATAAGAAAATATTGTTTATCTTAAGCTATTTTAACCGAGGGGCCCCCAAATAAAATTCTGCTTAGGGCCCCATAAAAGCTTGGGCCGGCCCTGCATGCATGTATACTCCACATGGTTCAAGAACAGTTTACTTTGGGTATGCCTTTTTTAGGCATTTTAGGCAAATTTTACAGGAATGCTAAGGGGTTAAATAAATACATGCAGTCAAATTTTTTACGTTTTTCCCAAATTGTTCAGCCCTAAAAGGAAGGTTCACAAAGCCTCCAGAGTAAAAAGGCATTTTTCATAGTCTATGTAAATTATTTAATGTAAGAATTACTCCCCATCAAAATTCTAAAACGATTAATTATTTCCAAATATAGCAATTCAAGTCATCTGGAGAAAATTCCTGTAGATTTTCATATCGCAACATACTGAGGGAAAACAAATGTCAGTTTTTATTTTGAATACTCATAACTTATAACTTATTATGTCCAAAAACAAAACACACACTCATATTGCACACTTTGGTAAATCTGTGTATTGTGGATGAAAAAGAGGCTGTCATCACGCAGCTGTCTGGAGAGGGACGCCCTCTCACACACTCTTCAAACTGTGTGTGTGTGTGTCTATGTGTGTGTGTGTGTCTGTGTGTGTGTGTCTGTGTGTGTGTGTGTGTGAAGGGGCTCTTTATCAAGTGGAAAGCTGTGGAAATGAGTATGTGTGGGAGGAACAGAGAGAGATCTTTTGTTCTTCCATACTTTCACAACTTTTCCTCTATTATTTTTCATCACGCTCCAGCTAAATCTATACATAGATAGATAGATAGATTAGATGATAGATAGATAGACAGACAGACAGACAGACAGACAAACAGATAGATAGATTAGATGATAGATAGATAGATAGATAGATAGATAGATAGATAGATAGATAGATTAGATGATAGATAGAAAGACAGACAGATAGACAGACAGACAGATAGATAGATATAGATAGATAGAGAGATAGATAGATAGATTAGATGATAGATAGATAGATAGACAGACAGACAGACAGACAGACAGATAGATAGATAGATAGATAGATAGATAGAGAGATAGATAGATAGATAGATTAGATGATAGATAGATAGACAGACAGACAGACAGACAGACAGACAGATAGATAGATAGATAGATAGATTAGATGATAGAAAGATAGATAGACAGACAGACAGATTAGATGATAGATAGATAGACAGACAGACAGACAGATAGATAGATAGATAGATAGATAGACAGACAGACAGATAGATAGATAGATAGATAGATAGATAGATGATAGATAGATAGATAGATTAGATGATAGATAGATAGATAGATAGATAGACAGACAGACAGACAGATAGATAGACAGAGAGATAGATAGATAGATAAATAGACAGATAGATAAACAGACAGATAGATAGACAGAGAGATAGATAGATAGATAGATAGATAGATAGATAAATATAGATTAGATGATTGATAGATAGATAGACAGACAGACAGACAGACAGACAGACAGATAGATAGATAGATAGAATTTAGCGATAACTAGATTGGAGCTGATAACCGATTATTACCCAAACGATAGTTTTTAAAATGGATACTGAATGAAAACAAACAAAATACTCCAAGTAAAGTAGTGCAATACAGCAACGGATGCAACCCGGAAAAAACTATCAGTTTCTAATTATATATTGTTCCAGCAATCAGTTCCGATTAATCGACAAAACCAATCAATCGGTCCTCTAATCACTATTACTGTAAAGAAAATGCAGTCATGTTCTCCAGTTGTGTCAGTCTCGCTGTACATTTACTGCCATTATAATGTTTTGCTGATGTAAAGCTTTTTTTAATAAGTCGATAAAACTTTTATCTTCAGAGAGAGTAAATATAGGTGGAACCTCAAACCTTTACATTTCAAGTCAATGTGGAACACTGTTAATCTTCTGTAGCGTCATATTTCTCAGTGAAAGAAAAGATATTAAATGTAGTTGATTTTATCCATTAGAGTCATTACACTCGTTTGTGTTTTTCTTTATAATAGCGTTCACTGATGAATAATTCACAGTAAGACCAGGAGCATGAGTTAGGAAAGTAAAGAGAGTCAGTGTTGACTTCAAACACGCTGACTGATACAAACCTTATCAAATGAAGGAGAGAAAAGCAAAGAGAGCGAGACGGAGGTATAGTTTCAGAAACGTGAGCAGCGCCGACTAAAATAGACTCGGAGAAAGAGACAGATGATTCATTCTCTCTCTGTTTGGGCTTCTGCTGAGAATAAAGTTTAGAACAGAAACACACCTGCATCAATAAAACACACACACACACACAAACACACACACAGGTTTGACTATATCAGAGAGCACGTCTCATAGACTTCCACTGGGTCAATGATCTTTCGTATCTCCTAATCTGACCCTAAATCAATCAACCCTCACAGATCATCAGATTTACAGATAAACATCATCTGGATTTGTTTTGAGACTTTTCACACATCAAATGTCCTCACAAGACACTTGTGATGATGTTTCACTACATTAGGACATTTGACCGACACAATGAACTACATACACACATAAAAGATCTCAACAATTGAAGTGTACTCAAGCTACTCAATTTGAACTCAAACGTTTCTCATTGAAGGATCTGAGCTGCAGTTCACATCCATTTTACGGGTGAATCCGCTCAAGAACATGTCCAGCTCATACTTCACATATAAACTTGTGTCAAGACCATCAGATTTTTACAAGAATCACCAGAGCTGAGATGATCCCTCACTGAACCGACAACGAAATGTTCCCTGAGCTGAAAGAGCAACCAATGAGACATAAACATTACTCTTAAATCTCTGTTATACTCACAATAAAGTACCATGGTATAACTGTGGTACTTTGGACACTGATATTAATGCCTTCCCAGCAAACAGGGAATGCTCTCAGAACTTCTGGAAAGAGCGTTTTCCTAACTTCAAGGGAACATTAGCAAAACGTTCTTGTTTGAAGTAACTTTGACCATCATGGTACTGGAATATGGTTCATTCTGTAAGTACCATAGTAGCAGCATGGTACTTTGCGCACGGAGTACTAAGTGAACAAGTGTGTGAAGCTGGCTGTGATCCGGATGTGATTTCACGAAGATCTGATCTGATGCTGAAGAAGCACAACAGACGCGACGCGAACGCGCCGTTCTCATCATCAACCGATCTACCGTCGCGTCGCGTTTCTGATCAGATTGAGTTCGGTACTCACAGTTCGGACGCCGCCGGGTTCTGGTACTGTTGGCTACGGCAGAGCAGCGAGTGTCCGCACGCCTGACCCATCGCGCATCGTGCCGGAGGCGCCGGTACCGGGAGTCACTGATGACAGCGGTGATGAGGAGGATCTCCCGCTGCTGGTAGAAGAGAGGAGATGATGCTGATGATGAGCTGAGAGAGAAAGACAGATGCGCGCCTGTATGTCTGTGTGTTTCTCTCTCTCTCTCTCTCTCTCTCTCTCTCTCTCTCTCTCTGACTGAAGTGGGTTGGGCGCGTTCTGTAATAGATCCGCGCGCGCGCTCGTGTGTGTGATCGATTTGAAAGGCGTTTCCTTTCTGCGACCCTTTCACTGTAAGAACAAACATCAGCAGCAGTTGCTAAAGTTTCTGTGCACTAATTCACATCATCTTCGTCATATGGAAGCCCATTCCCGCCACATGAGAGAAAAATCATGCTGAATCTTAATTATGACATAAATGAAAAGTCAAAATTGTGACAAACTCTTATTAGTTATATGACATAAAAAGTTGAAAATATGAGATAAATTAGAAATTACTAATTTAGAAATGAGTCCTAATTATGAAATTAAAAGCCTATGTCATAATTGACCAAAAACTCGAAATTGAGTCATAGTTATGAAATAAAAAGTCAAAATTGTGACATACTGAGTCATATTTATGAGATGAAAAGTAAATATTATGAGTGCTAGCTATAATTAAAACAGAAAAAGTTGAAAATGTGAGTCAAAATTAATGATCCTTGCCAGGAGTTTGATTGACAGGTGATCTAACCAGTCATAACACCGAATCCGCCATTTTGTCCGACAAAGCAGTCAGGAGTTAGTAGATTAAAGTCGGTGGACTTGAACTTGAAAAAATGGTGTGTACTATCATCTTTCCGCGATTGAAACAACATTCCTTCTGATGTTCATTCATGTTTATTTGATGCTATAAATGAACTAGTAGAAAGAGATGATCGGTTTACGAGCCGCTTGAGCTGAGGCGCTACAGCGATCTGTCACGACACATTAAAGAGCCACAAAACCGTATTTATTGTTTAAATTTCTTAAAAAAATGACAAAATTTGAAATTTGAGACTGTTTCATTTGAAAAGTAACCTGCTCTGTCTTGTCTGTCACGCGTTGTCAGTGTCCTCTTTGCTCCGCGATGTGTTTTTCACTGCGTGAGAACATGATGTGTGGCGAGAGAGAGGCATGGCTTGTCGGACATAGCAACAGTAACTAAAGGGGGCGGGTCTTTGCTAACGGTCAATTATGACAAAATTCTAAATAATACCACAAAGTCATATATATGAGATGAAAAGTCAAAATTATGACATACTAGTTATAACATAAAAAGTTTAAAATATGAGATTAAGTCAAAATGAATGACAAAATCATAATTATAAATTAAAAGTCAGAATTATGACATAAATTGAAAGTATGAGATGAAGACAAAATTAATGACATACTAAGCATAACTATGGCATACTAGTTATATGACATAAAGAGTTGAAAATATGAGATAAAGTAGGAATGAATGACATTCCAAGCCCTAATTATGAAAATAAAACCCAAAGTTATGACATACTGTCATAATTATGACCAAAAAGTCTAAATTATGACACACTCAGATGTAGTTATTAAAAAGTAGAAATGACGGTACTAAGTCATAATTATGAGATGAAAAGTCCTAATTATGATATGCTAGTTATAATTATAACATACAAAGTTGAAAATATGATGGTCAAAATTTATGACATACCAAGTCATAATTATGACAAAATTCAAAATAATAACAGAGTCATATTTACGAGATGAAAAAAGTCAAAACTAATGACAAAGTAATAATTAAAAATAATTAAATGTCAAAATTATGACACACTAAGTCACTTATGAGTCAAAAATATTAAATGAAAAGTCATAATTATGACACACAAAGTCATTATTTCATAATGGGTCTAGTCATAATTATGTCTTAGTATTTTGACTTTTTGTCATAATTATGATTAACAAAAGTATGATTTTTTCTTATGTTGCGGAAATGGGCTTCCATATTCATCTGCTCAGACCTGAAAGGAAAACTGTGTTTATTTATGATTATGATTTTATGTTTAGCTAGGTTACAAAAGCTTGTTGTCTGGTCTGATGGGCTTTTTATAGTTTGTGGTTATAATTAAAGAGATTGTTCACCCCAAACTGAAAATTAAGACATCATTTACTCACCTTCAGTGAAAAACAGGTGGAGAAAGAGTTTATAGAGACCATATCTGGAGAAAAAAACAACAACATAAAAACAATTGAAAAGATACTGTCTTCTAAAGTCATATATGATAGTTTATAACGACAAACAGACCCAATTTTGTGCTGTTATCCACTGAAGATCTTCACCTCCAGCTTTAAACAACCATTCAATAGTGAATCTGATGAGGGGTTTATCTTCTCTATAACATTAAAATATATTTTCAGTAATAATCACTGCTGGCTGGAACACACACACACACACACACACACACACACACACAATGTCTGTCAACTCAGTAAATGAGCAAATCCTCATGGAGTCTCAATCTGGGCCGATTCTCTCAGGACGTCACTGTCAGTCACACAAACACAATCACATGACAGTCGTCAAACACAACTGCACAAACACTGATACACACTCCTGCTCACACGGCTTGTTTGTACTGCAGCAGAGCATCATGGGAACGGGCGCAGAGGGAAACATTCACATTCATCATCCACTGACTTACCAAAAAGACTGTTCTTATTAACCAAAATAAAGCTATTAACATCATTTTTGGTTATTGAAATAAAGCTGAAATAACTAAATATAAAACACTTTACAATGAGGTCTAATTATCTGCATGAGATTATAGATTCACAAATGAATCATTTCAATTAATGCTCTTTTTGAGCTGAAGAGGAAGCTTCATGTTTCTTAACGAAAAGGGGAAAAAATAATTTCTCATGATATAATTCCTTTTAGAAAGCAATTTCACAGGACCTGAATGAAGCCTGAAGGACAGACTGATGAAATAAAGGCGAGCAGCATCAGGTCTGAATCCTTCATCATGTTATCAGAGGACAGTGTTTATCTGCGCTCATGAACAGAATCAAAATGAGTCTGCAGGAAACATCTGATCGCATGATTCACACGGGACGCTCGGAGAGAAACCATCGCCTGAGGACATTCGCTCGCTCTCATTAACTGATAAACGCTCACACAGCAGCAGAGCTTTCAGTGGGAAATATGATGGACGGCAGCTTTACACTGCAAACAAAACCAGCTGAGATTGTGCTTAAAACAAGGTCAGAAAAACAGACAATTCAGATGGAAAACAAGATTATTTTTCTGACCACATTGGCAGATATTTGTTCTTGTTTTAAGTCAGTTCTCAAGTCTTCATATCTTCAGTCATTTCTCTTCTCCAGTAAATGAATCTTGATTTAAGAATGTTTAGATGTTTGTGCTGGAAAACAAGACAGAAACACTGAGGAAGAACATCAGTTTTTGCAGTGTAGAACTGAGATAGCCAATGACAGTGATCATAACTTACCTGTGCTGGATCATAACTTACAAGGCTTTCCTGTAGCTCAGTGGTTAGAGCATGGCACTAACAATGCCAAGGTTGTGGGTTCGATCCCAGGGATTGCACATACTCAGATACAAATGTATAGTATAATGCAATGTAAGTCGCTTTGGATAAAAGCGTCTGCCAAATGCATAAATGTAAACCTGGGACAGCCAATCGGGTTGAAGTCCTGTTTTAAAATTGCACTGCCATTGGTCAAATCAGTGTTTTGATCCATTCTTTACACGGCTTCTATAAGGTTAACCCTCCAATTGAGTTGTGGGTCAGTTTGATCCACGCTCGATCTGCAAACTGCTTGAAAACACTGGTTAAACAATTTATTTCTTCTTGAAATTTGGAGACTTTATCTTATTTATGCTCATGAATATGCATGTTAACTTTCAACACATTGAAGAGTTTTGGAGAGGCTAGGGTTAAATCGATAATATTGTTGGGGTCAGTTTGTCCCACACTTGATCTGTAAACTGCTTGAAAACACTGGTTAAACAATTTATTTCTTCTTGAAATTTGGTGACTTTTTCTCATTTAGGTTCATGAATAATTCTGCTAAGTTTCGACACATTGAAGTGTTTTGGAGAGGCTAGGGTTAAATCGATAGTGTTGGGGTCAGTTTGACCCACGTTCAATCTGTAAACTGCTTGAAAAAAGGGTTAAACAATTTATTTCTTCTTGAAATTTGGTGACTTTTTCTCATTTATGCTCATGAATATGCATGCTAAGTTTCAACACATTGAAGTGTTTTGGAGAGGATAGGGTTAAATCAGTAATATTGTTGGGGTCAGTTTGACCCACACTTGATCTGTAAACTGCTTGAAAAAAGGGTTAAACAATTTATTTCTTCTTGAAATTTGGTGACTTTTTCTCATTTAGGCTCATGAATATGCATGCTAAGTTTCAACACATTGAAGTGTTTTGGAGAGGATAGGGTTAAATCGATGGTGTTGGGGTCAGTTTGACCCACGCTCAATCTGTAAACTGCTTGAAAAAAGGGTTAAACAATTTATTTCTTCTTGAAATTTAGTGACTTTTTCTCATTTAGGCTCATGAATATGCATGCTAAGTTTCAACACATTGAAGTGTTTTGGAGAGGTTAGGGTTAAATCGATGGTGTTGGGGTCAGTTTGACCCACGCTCAATCTGTAAACTGCTTGAAAAAAGGGTTAAACAATTTATTTCTTCTTGAAATTTGGTGACTTTTTCTCATTTAGGTTCATGAATAATTCTGCTAAGTTTCGACACATTGAAGTGTTTTGGAGAGGCTAGGGTTAAATCGATAGTGTTGGGGTCAGTTTGACCCACGTTCAATCTGTAAACTGCTTGAAAAAAGGGTTAAACAATTTATTTCTTCTTGAAATTTGGTGACTTTTTCTCATTTATGCTCATGAATATGCATGCTAAGTTTCAACACATTGAAGTGTTTTGGAGAGGATAGGGTTAAATCAGTAATATTGTTGGGGTCAGTTTGACCCACGCTCAATCTGTAAACTGCTTGAAAAAAGGGTTAAACAATTTATTTCTTCTTGAAATTTGGTGACTTTTTCTCATTTAGGCTCATGAATATGCATGCTAAGTTTCAACACATTGAAGTGTTTTGGAGAGGTTAGGGTTAAATCGATGGTGTTGGGGTCAGTTTGACCCACGCTCAATCTGTAAACTGCTTGAAAAAAGGGTTAAACAATTTATTTCTTCTTGAAATTTAGTGACTTTTTCTCATTTAGGCTCATGAATATGCATGCTAAGTTTCAACACATTGAAGTGTTTTGGAGAGGTTAGGGTTAAATCGATGGTGTTGGGGTCAGTTTGACCCACGCTCAATCTGTAAACTGCTTGAAAAAAGGGTTAAACAATTTATTTCTTCTTGAAATTTGGTGACTTTTTCTCATTTAGGTTCATGAATAATTCTGCTAAGTTTCGACACATTGAAGTGTTTTGGAGAGGCTAGGGTTAAATCGATAGTGTTGGGGTCAGTTTGACCCACGTTCAATCTGTAAACTGCTTGAAAAAAGGGTTAAACAATTTATTTCTTCTTGAAATTTGGTGACTTTTTCTCATTTATGCTCATGAATATGCATGCTAAGTTTCAACACATTGAAGTGTTTTGGAGAGGATAGGGTTAAATCAGTAATATTGTTGGGGTCAGTTTGACCCACACTTGATCTGTAAACTGCTTGAAAAAAGGGTTAAACAATTTATTTCTTCTTGAAATTTGGTGACTTTTTCTCATTTAGGCTCATGAATATGCATGCTAAGTTTCAACACATTGAAGCGTTTTGGAGAGGCTAGGGTTAAATCGATGGTGTTGGGGTCAAATTGACCCACCATTGGTTTCCATTCAATTCACCAAAGATCAACACTTTGAAGGTCAGCAAAGAGTCAGATAAAACAACCTTTACTGTAGCTTGTTAAAGACTAAAATATAAAAGAAAAAGAAAAGTTAGATTTAAGACTCAAAGTTTACTTGAAATTACTGCTTGTTTTTTGGATTCCAGTTACTAAACTGAAAAGAAGTGTGAGAAATGTATTTTACCATCAAGGGTTTGAGAACCAGATTTGCAAATAGCAATAAATACTATTTACAATAAGTTAGATAACATTCATAATTAGTTAAAACTGAAATAATTATTTGCACCTCAGTGTGTAATCACTACAATTAGGCAAATGACCAAAAAAAAAAAATATCAAGGAAATGTTTATTTTGTGTCTGTGTAGCTATCCATCTTTTAACACAATAGGACTTCTTTTTTTTTTAGTCTGTCAAACTACAATAGAGGTTTTGTTTTTTGTGATGTTTTTGGCGAATTGCATGGAAATCAATGGGTGTCGATTCCCAGCTACCAAAATATGTTCCTATTACATTATGAAAACATTATTTCTGATTGTTCTCTGAATGTTCAAAACGTCCAGTATTCTAAACATTTTAAAAACTTTTTTTTTTTTGGTTCTTCAAACATTATGGGAACATTACTTTTGAATGTTTTCTGAATGTTCTGAAACAAGTAGTAACAATAAAAAAAAAAAAAAAAACGTTAGACGAATGTCTAACTAAAACATTTCAGGAAAAACATTGACAGAACCTTGACAGAATGTTTCCTGTTTAACAACAGGAGGATTAAAGTTTAAATCAAGGAAATAGACACATGTACCTTGATCAAACACACAGAGGATAGAACAGGAGTGTCTCACATATAAATGTCAAACCTCAGAGTGAGACAGAGTCAACACTGATCACAGAGAGAGATTCACCGTCATGACGCTCAAAAACCTGCTCTATTAAAACACGTGAGCATCATCACAGCACAACACAAGCATCTTCTCCAATGTCAGATTATTTCAAATCACGGACACCCTCATGGGCATCTGGAGCAGATAAACATCTCACACACTCATCTTCATCTGTGGCCACCTGTTACTGGAGGAAATGATGCGATTATATCATCAAATACATGCAGACGCTGAGAGAGAGAGAGAGAGAGAGAGAGAGAGAGAGAGTCAGGAGGATGTGAAGACAGGGCAGCCGGACGGACAGCAGTTTTGGGAATCATAGATCAGTGTTCATTTTCTCAGCTAAAGCCTTAACTTACTAAAACCTTAACTAAAATGAAAACAGAAAATACAAAAGTAAAATCAGATTCAAAATTATAATATTAAAAACAATAATAATATCACAATGATAATAAATAACACTGCTTTTTGAACACATTGCATATTTTTGAATAAAACTGAGCTGTTTTTTCCTCCATATTCTCACTGTATCAGACTATATGAGCCATACAAGCCTGATGGATCAAAAATGATTCTCAACAAAACACACATACTGTACGCAGACTTTTTTCCCTTTTTTATATGTCGTCTAAAGGTTCAATAAACTGTTCCATGTCATATTCATGCACGTTATTTCAGGCTTTACAGGGTTAATGTAAGGATGCATTAAAGCAGTAAGGAGCCATAAACACACACTAAAAGCTTTTAAACTCATGAAACACGGCGCTGAAGGTCAGAGCTTTGATGCACTGAGGGAGCGTCCATCAACAGCCTCTGACCTCCAGAGATCCACCGTCACAGCAGATATCATGTGCTTTCAGATCAGACGGCAACATGAAGGAGCTGAAAATACTCTGAAAACATTCTCACGTCATGAAATACAGCAAGGTCTTCATGCGAGGAAAGATACAAGTAGCTAAACATTTATTTTTTTGCCAATTTCTACAATTGAAATGCTAAACGACCAACAATATCTAGTGATGGAAACTACTTGACTTTTATTGACAAATTTCAGCATTTTGAATTAAAACTATAGATTGTCATTTACATGATTCATGTAATTCATAATTGAATGTGAAGAGACAAGAAACAGTAACAGATCTGTTTTCTGCATATTATTTGCAATTAGTTCAAATGTATTAGTGAACAAGAAATTATGATTCTTTTTGCTGTTATGTACACATGTATGTATATATGCAGGAATGGATGGATGAATGTATGATGTATGGATATATGTGTGGATGTATGCATGTACGTATGTAGGGATGTATGGATATATGTATGTACGGATGTATGTATGCATGGATATATGTATTTATGTATGTACATATGATGTATATATGTACAGACAACCTTATGTATTGATGCATGTATGTACAGATATATGGCTATATGTTTGTATATATGGATGAATATATGGATATATGTATGTATTCATGAATGTATGTCAGGTGTATGCATGTATCATATATGTAAGTAAGTATGGATGGATGAATGGATGTACAGATATATGTATATATATATATATATATATATATATATATATATATATATATATATATGTATATCAGATGTATGTATGATGTGTATGGATGCATGCATATATGTACGAATGTATGTGTGCATGGATTTACACTACCAGTCAAAAGTTTGGACACTGTAAGATTTTTAATGTTTGTAAAAGAAGTTTGGTCTGCTCACCAAGACTGCATTTATTTAATTAAAAATACAGTAAAAACAGTAATATTGTGAAATATTATTACAATTTTGCTGTGATGCTGAATTTTCAGCATCATTACTCCAGTCTTCAGTGTCACATGATCCTTCAGAAATCATTCTAATATGATGATCTGCTGCTCAAGAAACATTTATGATTATTATCAATGTTGAAAACAGTTGTGTACTTTTTATTCAGGATTCCTTGATGAATAGAAAGTTCAAAAGAACAGCATTTATCTGAAACACAAAGCTTTTGTAACATTATACACTACCGTTCAAAAGTTTGGGGTCAGTAAGAATTTTTATTTTTATTTAAAGAAATGAAAGAAATTAATACTTTTATTCAGCAAGGATGCATTAAATCGATCAAAAGTGACAGTAAAGACATTTATAATGTTACAAAAGATTATATTTCAAATAAATGCTGTTCTTTTGAACTTTCTATTCATCAAAAAATCCTGAAAAATAAAATATTGTACACAATAAATGTGTCTTGAGCAGCAGATCATCATATTAGAATGATTTCTGAAGGATCATGTGACACTGAAGACTGGAGTAATGATGCTGAAAATTCAGCTTTGATCACAGGATTAATCACAGGATTATAAAATATATTCAAACAGAAAACAGTCATTTTAAATTGTAATAATATTTCACAATATTACTGTTTTTACTGTATTTTTAATTAAATAAATGCAGTCTTGGTGAGCAGACCAAACTTCTTTTAAAAACATTAAAAATCTTACAGTGTCCAAACTTTTGACTGGTAGTGTGTGTATATATGTATGTTGGATGTATGTATGTATGATATATGTCTGTATATATGTATGTATGGATGGATGTATGTATGTATTGTTGTATTATATCAAGGAAATTCATTTACCCTGCGTTCTTGTTTTAGATTTTAGATGCCTGTTGCTACAAATTTGGCCAAATGTATTAAATATTAGGCATCGCTTACAATATTATTGTTATTTAATTATTTTTGTTTGTTTCTAAGAAATGCCCTATACTGTATGGGCAGAGATGTGCAGTTATTGTTAGTGATGTGTGTGTGTGTGTGTGTGTGTGTGTGTGTGTGTGTGTGTGTGTGTCTGTCCATGAGAAAGAGGAGCAAAACTGGACTGCCAGCACACAGATGTGTGTGTGTGTGTGTGTGTGTGTGTGTGTGTGTGTGTGTGTGTGTGTGTGGTTCTACGCGTGTGCTCAAGGACACAAAGGCCTGTGGTTCTACTCCTAGAATCTTATAAGGACATCAGCCATCTTGGTTGAGTTTACTGCAGTTCAAGGACATGAGAATGCAGACCGCCTGCACCTGTGAGGCCTTGAGAAGGATCTGGGAAACTTTGGGGAAAGTTACAACTTACGTCAGTCAAGAAGATGACTAACATCTGTGATCGACAGCAGGAGTATAAAAGACTGATGAGCTGATTGGCTCTTCAGATACGGATACATCAGCACCACCGACTCAAAGCGTGATTATTGTATTTTATACTTTAATGATGAAGTTTTATTTGCCTTTACATTTTTGTTTATTATAAATTAAAAGTAACCAATTAAAAGAA
>CM075506.1:700000-770000 GCA_037950675.1 Hypophthalmichthys molitrix
TAAAATCCTGATAAAACTACAAAAAAAAAAAAAAAATTTAAGCTGAAAGGGCCCTCGCACCCCGGCTCACCGCCACCTGGTGGCCTTAGGAAAACAGTGAATAGAGGGCGATATTCATCTAAGCAGATAAATAGAGGAGAAATATGGCAAAGTCATTTTGATGTGCCACACTTCTTGCTACCAACAGGTGGCGCTTTGACTGTAACTGAATATTGCCATGTAGATGAGTTCAGGCCAGGACTATTATCAAACGTGAAGTTTGGAGCAGATCAGATATCGTATGCCTGAGTAACGACAACTTCCTGTTTCATGGCAAAACATCGAACTTTGTCAAGCCGCCACGGACACGCCCTTCAGTGAAAACTCAAGATCTTCACAATTTAACATCTCAAAGGCCTTTAGATTAGACTGACCAAATATGTTGATCTGATTAAAGTTCTAGGATGAGTTCATTAAAGTAGAACGTGTAGAAATGGCAAAAACTGCCAAAATTTTGCAGAGAAAATTCAAAATATCTCACTTCCTGTTGGTTTTCAAATTTTGCACCCACAGGCTTTTTTGTAGGTATTGGGCTGTTACATGTGTCTACCGAATTTCATACCTGTACGTGAAACATAGCACGAAGGGCGCTTAATTTAAATTTTGTAGGTGGCGCTATCAAGCCATTTTGCCACACTTAATTCTCAAACCCATATCAGACGTAAATTTTCTCCACTTCTGATGCATGTGCAAAGTTTCATGAGTTTTCGAGCATGTTTAGGCCATCAAAAATGCAATTCATTTCGGAGAAGAAGAATCGGCCGAGCGATTACAGTAGAGTCCTCACACCATCAGTGCTCGGGCCCTAAAAAAACTAATGTGAGAATTCTGGGAAAGTCAGTTTGTGTTTTATTTTTTATGGTAAATTGTTTGATGACTTCCACAAACTGTATATTTATCAGTTTTTTTTTTTTTTACTGTAAAATGGCATGAAATGTACAATTAGATCTGTGATAAATGGTAACCAAATATGATTAAGATAATGTTTAAAGCGTGTGTAAATTTGGTGAATGGGGGGCTACAGCAAATCATTTTTAGGTTCTTATTTGCTCCAATAGCAAAGAAAAAACCCACAATAGTGTTTCCAAGACTTTCCAAAAGAAGAACAAATATGAAGAGATTGATTACGCTGGTCAGAAAAGAGAAAGATGTCAAATTTGTTGTTACTCCCTAAGAACTTTAAGTGAACATTCCATTTCATCATTCTTCAAACATTATGGGAATGTTACTGGTGAATGTTTCCTGAACGTTCTGAAACAAGTAGTAACATTTAAAAACGTTAGACAAATGTCCAACTAAAACATTTCAGAAAAAACTCTCCATGAACAATGTATAAATAATATTTTTGTGCTAACGTTCTGAGAACATTATTAAAGTTAACTTTCAAACGAATGTTCTATTAATGTTACTGGAAAAACGTTTGTTCATAACTTTGAGAGAACCTTGTCAGAACGTTCCCTGCGAGCTGGGATAGGGCTTAATGGTTAGTATTCACACACACACACACACACACACACACACAGCCTGTGGAAAGCGATCTGTGGAGAGATTATGCACACTTTCAGAAGTTGTTTTTCATTGTGCACCAACAGACCCGCATGAAAACAACTTACATAAGCAGAAGCGCCGTCTACTTCAGAAACCAGTGAAAAGAAGGCCTGCGGTGACACGTCTCTCTCTCTCTCTCTCTCTCTCTCTATCCATCCCTCCATCGAAACACATTCTCTCCAGAACAGTGTTGATGTGGAATCAGCTGGAGGGAAATTTATTCTCTCAAACACACAGATGCACGCATACACACACACACACGGGCAAAAATAATCCTGCATTTGAAAGCAATAAACATGGAAAAGCACCTGCAGTTACTCAGATATGTGTGTGTGTGTGTGTGTGTGTGTGTGTGTGTGTGTGTTTCATCTTTATGCCTGAAGTATCAGCAGAACTATTTTAGTTCTTCAAATCCTTCATATTCTAAAAGCAGAAAGCAACATGTGAACACTGTGTGCGTGTGTATCTGGACTAATTTGATGGACTGTCTGAATGAATTATGTGGCACATGAATCTCATGACAACACAGTTTAACACCTGTCATACACAGAGACTGAAGTCAGCTGCATTTCTTTCTTTGTGATTATTTTGTGCACAAAATGCTGATCGACTTGTCTTTCTGTACAAAACAAACACTGTAAAAAATGAAAATCAATAATTAAGCAATAAAGGCAAGACACTACAGGTGAACACGGTAAAAATATGAACTAACAGATTTCACTATACTTCCCCAGTTGACTAAATACAGTACATTAAGATAATTTTGTATTACAAAAATTCAGAAATATTATATTTCACTATGCAAATGAGACATTATCTAATTAAATATGCACTAATTTGCATATATTTCCATAACATTGCATAAAGTCAGATTCAAAATGTTTGATTTTGTTGACAGTTATTTTTCTCTTTTTATCTCTTCATAAATCAGAAAATACTGATAACCAGACAAAAAAACAAACAAACAAACAAACAAACAAAAAAAACGTTTTCACCATGTTTTTAGGAATAAAATGTTATAAAAACCAGGTCAATGATGTTATGAACAAACCCCACAGTAAAAACCTTCAGAATATAGATGTGAATAAAACTCTAAGTTTTGGTGCATCTAAGTGCTGCTGAAGTGGAGAAAAAAACTCATTTTGTAAAGATATGTATTGAGATTGAAATCTACAGATGCAAATAGATAAAGTACAATAAAATAAAATTTTAAATTAAATTAAAAGTGTATTTTGGGTGTTTTCTTTCCACTTGCCTGAAAGAAGACAAGTTATGGAAGTAAAATAGAGCTCAAAACTGACTAGTGGATGAAAAAAAAAAAAAAAAAAACATCAATGGTTTATCTGCACTGTTTCGCCTTAAATCATTTAGATAATTTAACCAATTCCAACTTCATTTTTTAAGTTACACAAGATTCAACTCAATTAAATCAGTTTAGTATGAAAAAAAGTAGAAACGACTTGTACAGCCAATTCTGTTATACTTAATTTAAGGCAGTGACTGAACTTACAGTAAGTATGTTCAATTTTTTTAGTGTAAAATTGTGTCATGAAATACAGCATCAATGTCACACAATTCACCCAGAGAGATACGTGTCCCATTCATCACTCATTCACCCCGTCAAACTCAAAATGACCATAAATACAGCACACAAGTAGAAGTCATGTGACTTAAGTTAACCACATATGCCTGCCAGAGTATGACTTCTGCTTGTGTGCTGATCATGTGAGTGTACACCAAAACGTCTTGTCAACTTGTTTTTATGTAGTCCAATGATTTTTAATACAGTTTGTTTGATTTTATTACCTTGATGTTTTAGACGTCATGAATCTACATAGACATATTTTAAAAAAGAACAGAAAATATAAAAATAAAATCCGATCAATTCAAAATATTAACAAAAACTTTAATAGTATATGAAGTAACATTGGTGCAGACGACCTGGCTCTTCATGAACTAAATATGAATGCACAAATAACTGAATTAAAAAATGCACAATAAATGCATGGAGATATCAATACAAGGGTCAATACTGAGAGAAAGAATCACTTTCTGTCAATATGCCTGTATATGATTAAGATCGACATACGAAGAGAAGAGCAGAAAGCATGAAAACAGTTGCTATGGTGATACGAGGGTCAGACGGTGATGTGCTAATGAGGAGCTCGGACCGCGTCCATCAAACCAAGAAAAAAACCCTTTCAACGGGACACAACAGCTCTGACTGGGATAATGACCGAGACGAGCGATGAAACGAGCTGCGAATCCATGCAGACGACCCGCTGCGACCACAGAAAGAAGGTCAGGCTTCACTTCATCGTTCCTGTGATGCATGATGATGTCACACTTAAACACTAAAACGTGCTTCTCACTCCTGTGATTTTGTACATAAATAGATGACAAACAACAAATTGGAAAAATAAATAAATAAAAATCCATAATACATGACATTTTGCATGAAAACGAAGGCTATTTTTAGGACCGTTAAGTTTTGTATTGTGCATCATGCTCATGACAATTAAACCCCAAATTCTCATTATTTTTCTCATTATTTCTCATGTAATACAGTAATGAAAATCTAGCCTGGAAAAATAAAAAATTAAATGAGTTTAAATTAAATTCTGTATAACACCACCACTATAAACAAACACAACTCATATTCACAGTTTTTATCTGTATAAATGATTTAATTATGATTAAATACTATCACAACTTTTGGATTCGCTTTTATCTTTATATTTTTTTATTTTACTTTAAGTTTTAGCAATTTTGTGATGTGCTTTTTTGCTTTTTTTTAAAAAAAAAAAAAAAAAGTATAATTTTTATTTCAGTTTAAATTTTTTTCAGCAAGGTTAATTTTCAGTTTTTATTAAGTTTTACATCTTATTTTATTTCCGTTTCAATTAACAGAAATGTTTTTAATAGTTTTAGTTAATGATGATAGCTCTGCATCAGAATGATGTCAATGCAAAAACCTTAAAATGTTTTGCTTTATTTTATTTCAGGCGAAATATGAGCTGCACTCATTCTCAACAGGTTCATTTCAGACGGATAAATGGCAGGTTGGACTGCTGATGTTCATATGTTTTCTGTTATATTCTGATATATTTCCATCTTGTGTGTGTGTGTGTGTGTCCACAACATGTCAGTTCTTTCTGAGCAACAATTCAGAGCAGAGAATCAAACGCAGAAACACTGAGAGAAACTCCTGTGAGAGTCTGACAGATTAAACATGTTTGACTGAATCTCATTTAGACTGCTAACCTAACATGGTAACATCTACATTAACTGGTTTTAAGTCAAAAATATTATTTAATTTGACTGAATCACCCAAATACATTCATTTATACCAACAAAACTCATTTTTATGGGTTAAATCAAGGTAGAAATAGCTCTCTAAGACAACATTCGCAGGTTACAACTTTTTACAGTGTAAACGGATGCTTTCACAGGTTTATTATTAGTGAATTCACTGTTTATTATTAGTAAATTTAAAAAAAAAAAACATTAAAAACATTTTTGTTACTTTAAATAAAACAAATGTTAACTGAAATAAAATAAAATGAATATATATAAAACTTGAACTTATTTATCAAGTTGCCAAAGCAACATGTCTCATTTTCATTTGGTTTAAGTTGATGAAATAAAATTATTTCATCAAAATGATTAAACTAAAATAAAATTATTATAAACTAAATAGACATATCCTTTTTTTTTTTTTAAAAAAAGGACAAAAACTAAAATAAAAACGTGACACTTTGCAAGTTTTAATTTGTTACAATTAGTAATAGTTAACATAAATAGATCTACAGCTTCTAATTATCTTAATGTTAATGCCAACATTTACTAGTATTACAATCAAAAGGTTGTATCTGTTAACATTAGTTAATTCACTGTGAACTAACATGAACAAACAATGAATGACTATTTTTATTAACTAAAGATTACTGTTAGTTCATGTTAACGAATGCATTCAATCTAATGTTAACTAATTCAACTTTATTGTAAAGTGTTATTAGAATGAAAATGGGAAATTAAGAATTGGGAAAAAATTGAGAAAATGGGAATTGATTCAGAAAAATTAGTGCATTTTCTCTAAAATCTCAAAATCTTGTATCAAGTCCAAATTTAAAACTATTGACTGTCTTAATTAATGTTCCTGGTCTTATTGTGTATGGTTCATCAGATGTTATAAATATGTCTTCATAATACTAATACTGTCACCTCAGTGGTTCATTTGAATGTTAACCAATACTCAACAGCTGTTCAGTTTTTCTTGCATGTGCTGTAATTTTCACGTAATCAAACGTAAAATCGATTATTGAGTCATCACACAAACACTGAAAAACATTGAGAATTATGATATTTTTACACACTGATCAAATTTAACAAGCGAAACAAAATATGTACAAAGATTTAATCAAAAGCAGGTAAAATCTCAACATGCTAATGTCAAAATCATCATTTAATTCGACACCCTGTTTTAAAAGAATAGTTCACCTAAAAATGAAATTAACTTCTTCCACATTGATCATTTCAGGAGAACATGTAAACTAATCTATATTTTCCAGATGTCTCGTCTAATTACTGATGGAAGAATGTGTAATACTTCAACTTTAACACAAGTCTTCATTTTTAGTAGTTAAAACACTAATGAGCGTCTGCTCACTAAATGAACACATCTGACGGGAAATAACTGTGCAAACTCATTGACGCCGCTGATTTAATTCCACATGAAACTCTCAAAATGAGACACTAATTGAATGGAATCACGTGATCAGATAAAACGAGCTTCATTCATTCACAACACAACAGATTCATTAACGAGTCCCAGTGTGTGTGTGTGTAAACTAAACGAATGTGATTTTACACTTTTCTCTTATTTAAACATAAAAATCAGTCTCATATGGAATGCTAAATGTGTGAAACATCATGATTAAATTATAAAGTCTAATCATATGAAAAAAAGTTATATTACATCAATATCAATTAAACATCATCACTTCATTTTCTACAGGATTCAATATGAAACAGAAGCATGAAGTACTCGGAATACACACACACACACACACACACACACTCACACACTCACACACATGGACTGATCCGTGACCTTTAAAGTATGATGTGATTCATTTCTGTTTGATTGACATTAAAACAGGAACATGTGGCTAAAATAATTTATAAAGTCTGTAAAAAGGATGAATATTAAACAGAAATCACATACGAGTCGGGACGCCTCTCGCATTGACGCCAAAGTCTCTGAACACACTTAAAAAACCCCCACACAAATCCATCCCATCCTTCCAGATCATGTGACCCACGTGAAAACAAGTCCAGTAACAGTCTGATATCCCAGAATGTGCGTCTCAGGAGAGAGTGATCCATTAAACCAGTGACAGCGCTGTGAAAGGTCAAAGTGCGTGTGAAACTACTTGAACATCAAACGCTCATGTACCGGAGGAACGTCAGCGTCTGCAGGGTCCGAACCGGTCCAGATCCGAGCGATCGATCGCCGTCGACGAGACTGTGACGCCTTCAGATCCTGGAATCATTCAGACAGGGTTTATTAATGCTTTAGAGCTAGTGTTGATTGTTAGCTCATGAATTAAACATTACATTTTGAAGTAGTCCTTGCAAAACATACTCTAGTAATCAGTTTTTATTTACAACTTAGAAAAATAGTTTTTAAAGCTAGTCATTCAGTTCAGATCAGATCATGCCGATTTTATTTGAATGAGTTTGTCTCTACTGTAAATATCTGAACGGAGCGTGTCAGAAATGATGAAACGCGTCTCACCTGAACGCCGCTCACTTCGTCAAACATTCCTGAAGAGCTGCAGGAAAACAAATAAATGTGAAATTAAATTTAAAAAAATTAAATTTATAAATACTGCATAAATATCAATATTTATGTGTACAACTTTAGACATGAAACACTGACCAGCTCTTTTTTATTGTATTTACTGCTGTTACTTAATGTTTCATGTCTGAAGTCACACAAAAACATTAAAAATTAATTAATTAATTAAAATAATAATAAATAAATGAATACATTTATACAACTGTAACAATTATTTGTTATTATTTTTTGAGGTTTACTGTGTTTACTGCTGTTACTCAATGTTTCATGTCTGAAGTTACACAAAAATATTAATAATTAAAGATAATAAATACATTTATAAATATATAAAATAATAAATAAATGTATAAATATTATAATTATTTGTTTTTATTAATTTTTGAAGTTTACTGTACTTACTGCCATCACTCAATGTTTCATGTCTAAGGTTATATAAAATATATTTTTAAAAAATTGAATATTAAAAGAATAAATAAATTTATAATTAATTAAAAATTTATAAATATTATTCCTTTTTTTGTTATTTTTGTATAGCTAAACATTGACAAGATCTTTTTGATTTTTTTGTGAAAACCAAAACATTCATTGTATTTGTGTTTGTGTGTATATATATATATATATATATATATATATATATATATATATATATATATATATATATATATATGCACAAATACAATACTTAATATATCTATATATAAAGAATATTAAAGAATGTTAAATCTAAATGTCAAACAATGTTTAATCCTCTTTTCAGAATGTTTTTTTGCGAGCGTCACACATTCATCCACTGCAACAGAAGACAGTAGAAAATATTCCAGCGTCACGTTCATGTTGAATTCATGTTGTCATAAACACACACACCCTGTTATAAAGAGGACAGTCCTGTGGAATTATGGGTAAGGATTCAAGAAAATCACCCATTATGTTAAAGATTTGAGTACTAACCCAACACCTGCCCCTCACAGATGAAACACCAGTTATTATTAACAGTTTTAGACATTATTTATAAACCTTTAATATAATTCAGTCATCAACAGGTTTGACTGTATGTGTGATGTCATTCTCCACCTCACAAATACAGTCAAACACAACGTTAGATCAGATCTAGAAATACTTCCACTTCCTCCAAAGTAAAGCATTAGCACACAAGAGCTCATGTGCGGCCCACATTCACACAAACATCAGTCATCAAGAGCCGTACAAACACCTCACAGGAGCGCTTCATACGCTCCTGACCGACTGCACACTGTGGGCTGAACATGAAGCTCAGTGAATCAGAAGAGTGAGGGCTCATGGGTAATCACACAGCATGATAAATACTGTCAGACCAATGCACAGGATACGAGCGCTTGCATCTCACGGTTTACTGTGTCTTCAGCTGCTCAGAAACCTACTGAGCTCCCTCATTATCTCTGTTTCCATCCAAAGTTGTGAATTTAACTCATGAGCAAAACTGGGATATTAAACTCAAAGCTGAGCTCAGTGGGTTTGGGAGCAGGGACCCGTGTGATTGGCTGTGTGATTGGCCGGCCCTGTTGTGATTGGCTGATTAGACTCACGGCGAGAGGATCGGCTGTGAAAGCGGCGACACTATTCCTCATCTCGTTCTCACTGCCGCGCAGAGGAATCAGAGACACGTTACCAAAGCGAGCGTCCAAAGGTGCCGAACGACTCGTGGCGCGAGATTTCAGCCACTCCGCCGGCCACACGCGCCCGCCGTTCTGACAGACAGAGAGAGAGATGGTTCAGATGTGTAGGAAGGTTAAACGCATGCGTTTCTCCATAATAACATCACTTATGAATAGGAACATGTTGGCGTGATCCTCTGGGACTGACCTGTATGCTCATGAACGTAGCGAACCATTCCCTCATTTCATTCTGTGTGTCGCAGCACAGGTACCTGTGACAGAAACAAACACATGAACACACACATGGCTTTGTCCTTTACAGCACGGGTTCCCAAAATGTTTCATAAGTCGAACCCCTCAGACATAAAATATTTACTTTTTTTCAAAAATTTAGAAACACTTTTGCATGTTCATAATTCTCTGATGTCAGTTAATAGTCACATGACATGCAAGTTAGATGAAATATTTCATTTTTGTTTTAGAATCGTTTTATTATGGGTGGATGGAGGGTTGCATGGATGGATGGATGGATGGATGGATGGGGGGGATTGAAGGATGGAAGGATGGATGGAGGGTTGCATGGATGGATGAAAGGATGGATGGATGGATGGATGAAAGGATGGATGGATGGATGGATGGATGGATGGATGGATGGAAGGATGGATGGATGGATGAAAGGATGGATGGATGGATGGATGAAAGGATGGATGGATGGATGGATGGATGGAAGGATGGAAGGATGGATGGATGGATGATGGATGGAGGTATGGATGAATGGATAGAGGAAGGTATGGATGGATGGATGGATGCATGGGATGTATGGAGAGATGGAATGACAGACAGATGGAATCCAGCTTTGATAAGTTGTATCACTATTTCAGATTTGTTTTGATTCCATGTTTCTTTTAACGTTACATTCAATGTAATTATTTGCAGCTTTTAATCAACTTACAAACTTTACTCTGCTTTAGAGGGTAAAGTCACACCATATTAACATTATTTACAGAGAATATAACTGATACTGACACTTCTGTCTGTGTGTGTGTGTGTGTGTGTGTGTGTGTGTGTGTGTGTGTGTGTGTGGGTCTAGAGGGCCTAAATGAACCTTTACCCTTGTTTGTCTGAGTCAGAATCTTGTTCAAACACACACACTAACACACACTCAGTGATTTCTCACCACTGCTGTTTCTCCTGCTTCTCCTGTTTCTCACTTTCATAGATGACTGTGAGACCCCAACTACAGACAGAGAGAGAGAGAGAGAGAGATAATATCTGTTATGATTTCCACAGATGATCATGTCCAGAATCTCAAATGCACCTGTTAGTCAATCAGATTTCATTATTATATCTGTACACCTGCTTCCTCATCTGATTGGCTCTGAGTCATTAGTGCTGTATGAATCAGATCTAACCATTCTCTACATCCACTTCTCTTATTGAACAGTTATTAAATATGAACAGTGAAGCGCTCAAGATGATTTAGACACTTTACAGCTCAAACAGAAGAAACTGAAGGATTCCTGTAAGAGCTTGAACAGCACGATTCTTCACTGACCCTATAAATCCTGCTGCAGCATCTTTATAATCTTTAAATGATCAACATGATCTGATAAACCTGTCGCACAAAACCTACTACATGCACTCTGTCTTTTTTAGCAAGTAAAAGTCTTGCACTAGATCTCATATTTTTGCTCAGTTTGAGTCTCTGAATAAAACTGAGCTGTTTGTACTTCCTCCATATTCTCACTATATCAGGCTATATGATGGATCAAATATGATATAAAACATAAAACACCTACGCAAACTTTTTTTTCTTTCTTTCTAAGGATTTAATAAACTTTTCCATTTCAATCATTGATATTTTTCGGACTATTATTTCATATGTCATGCTTTTCAGGGTTATACTGTATAAACTCTACAACACTGAATCAGCAGAGTGTCTCTCTGATTGTGTGCAGACTCACACTGACACCTGCTGGTCAGGAATCACAGCGCACAATCGGCACATCCCCAGATTATTCATGAATATTCTCTAAATGTTCAAAACATCTAGTTTTTTAAAATGTTTTAAACATGACTTTTCTTGGTTATGCGAACTTTAAGGGAACATTTCATTGTATCATTCCTCAAAAAATATGTGAACGTTACTTTTGAATGTTCTCTGAACGTTCCGAAACAAGTAGTAACATTTAAAAAACGTTAGATGAACGTCCAACTAAACCATTTCAGGCAAAATAAAACATTCCTTCAACGATGTATAAACTTGAACCTTTAACACACACACACACACAACACATGCAAATATTATTTAATTATATTTATAATCAATATTTCTAGTAAATTCTTCACTAATGCATTCACCATCTTCAACTCTATTTGTATAGAGCTTTTCAAAACACATATCGTTTCAAAGCAACTTTAGAAAAAAATCCTGATATTAATGCCTTAAAATGCTGTTTAGTTAGAAAGCTCACTAGGGTTTAGTACAGTTTTAATAAAAATTCAGATTTAATCTCACCATGTGGGTGGGCGGAGCTTCTTTTTAATGCCGTGATAGACTTTCAGACACTTGACGGGCCATTCTCTCTCTGGACGGTTACTCTGAAGAGAAAGAGGGAGAAATATACCTACTAAAAAACACACACACACACTCCACGAAAACCCAAAACTACAGGAAAAACCACCACCTGAGACCCATTAAACCAGAACAAGACAGACCAGTGACACTAAACCTCTACCTACACACACACACACACACACACACTCTCATTTAATTATCATAGACTATTTGTCAGTTTGTATATAATGTGAATTATAATGACCACAGACACCCAAACCCTAAAGAAACCTTATAAAGCAGTAATGTTGAGCGTTGAGGACGTCAGCACACTATAACTAGGTGAACCCGTTCTCTCTCACACACACTATCTGTACTCACACACTGCAGCTCTGGGCTTTGCAGCTTTTGCAGATTCTGTGTATGAGAGAGTGACAGTAAAACATCAATCAGACACTCACTCTTTGCTCTCACACACTGACTGTATTTACACGCACATCACATTTAGGATCTATATAGTGCAGCCGTATTCAGAATATGATGTTTTTATATGTTCTGGCATCAGAATATTGCAGTAAACATAATTGTTGTAAGTCTGGTGTACATGACATCAGCGCTCTGCATGTCACATGACAAGAGGTCAGACAGGTCATTTACATTCTGAGGATCAGAGATGATCTGCAGGGACAACAATCATGAAGCAACTACATCATGAACAGGTTTTTGGTGCAAATAACATTAGTTCAGGTTTGAATTTGCCGTCAGGGAGAAAATTAAAAGGATTATCATATTATCATATACAGATGTTTAATATGACACACGCTCTTACCCTGACTTCTTTATAGAGTCTGAGCGAGGTGCTGGTCAGGATGAAGTATCGGTCATTGAAGCTGCCGGTGCTCAAACCCAATCCCAGTAGACTCCTCTCCTCTCTGAACTTCATCATGCCGTGTTTGGACACCTCCACTTTACTGGCTGGAGGAAACACACACACACACACTCTCAATCAGGAAACAATAAACAAAACACTGAACATGTCACCTGATCTACATGAGCACATGTTCTAGTGCTTCTAAATAAAACTGATTAATAATGCATTTATTATTTAATACAGTTTATTCATCCCACGGCCTTGGAAAACCTGGATGTACAGTATGAATAATTGAAAACAGAAATATTACAATACACAGTCTTGTTATGCAAAGCTCTAAAATTGTGAAAAATTCTGAGTTAATAATGTTTTAAAATCTTGATCCTTAATCATCATCCAGTAAATCATAAATGACATGGAAGTCATGCAAATCTGCACTGTTTCAAAAGAACATCCAGCTCTTAAACTTCTGCAATCCTGAAATGTAATGTTCAAAAAAGTATATAGATTAAAACTGCAGAAAAGTATATTACAGCATATTAGCCTTTGAATATTGTTGTGGACAAAAAAAATTCGGTCCGAGACTATAGTCTCTGAAGCGGTTCACTTGTGGTGAGAAAGCAATCCAACAAACCAGGCTGTGTCACAATGTATGATGGGTAAGTGCATCATCACCACTGAAACCCAAAGTTGCTCTTCTCCAAAATAGATACATAGTCAGAATATTGGCCAGATGAAGGAATGATTCCTGCTCAAAATGACAAACAGGGCTTCTGCAGATTTTATGAAGGTAAATTTAAGACCTTTTTAAGACCCCCTGCGTATGGATGAGGGAACATAATCAGCTGCGCTCTGACCAATGAGAGGACAGTTTACTTGCATGTGACTTGCATTAACAAACTTGGGTGAGTTTAGAAATATTGCCTTCTGAAAGAGAACCGAACCCAAGAAGAAAATGCAACATTGCAACAGTTTTAATCCCTGTTTCGGAACAAAGAAAATTGTCTGAAAATGCCCTAACCTCAGTACACACACACACACACACACAGTCTCTCTTACCCAGGTAGACCAGCATGGCCTCCATGGAGAAGTGCTTCTTCACCAGCAGGTGACTGTCGGTGCCCAGGGAATGGAAGATGGGCAGAACTCTCTCCTGATAGTGCAGCGGGCGCTCTGAGACACACAGACACATGAAAACATCCTCACAAACCGCTGATGGCTGCATCAGAGCGAACTGTAACCGGCGACGCTGTCACTCACCCGTCTCCTCCTTCTCGTTCACCTCAAAGCAGCACCAGTAGTCCTTCTCCTTCACGCTGATTTTCCGTCTGTCCAGAATCTCAAACGTCAGTTCTGCTGCCGTCATCGCGGCGGGAATCTGCCCAAAGTCACAGTTCACACTTCAGAAACATCCTCTGACTGTCTCATGAATGAAAAGCAGAACTCGTCTCCTCTACTAAAACCATTTTAAAATATTCACAGTGACTTCATATCTAAGTGTCATACTGTTCAGATCAGTCAAAGGTACAACGCACCTTTACATGCTGTTCGGTTGTTTCCTTCTTCTCCTCCAGGTAAACTGTACAGATAAAATCACCACTGCCCTGCACACACACACACACACACACACTTTAGCCACAAATACAAAACCCTCTAAAAAAATAATTATAATAAACAACACATGAATATCTAGACTTTAATATATACTAATTAAAACATGAGTGGTGCTTCCTGTGTTCCGGGAAGTTGATAGGGTGTTAGGTGTTAGATGATGCTATGTGGTTGCTAGGGAGTTCTGGGTGGTTGCTTGGTCGTTACAGATTATGCTATGTGGTTGCTAGGGTGTTCTGAGTGGTTGCTAGGGTGTTGTAGATGATGCTATGTGGTTGCTAGGGTGTTTTGGGTGGTTGCTAGGGTGTTGTAGATGATGCTATGTGGTTGCTAGGGTGTTCTGGGTGGATACTAGGGTGTTGTAGATGATGCTATGTGGTTGCTAGGGTGTTGTTGATGATGCTATGTGTTGCTAGGGTGTTGTGGGTGATGCTATGTGGTTGCCAGGGTGTTCAAGGTGGTTGCTAGGGTGTTGTCGTTGATGCTATGTGGTTGCTAGGGTGTTGTGGGTGGTACGGTGTTCTGGGTGGTTGCTACGGTGTTCTGATTGATGCTATGTGGTTGCTAGGGTGTTCTGGGTGGTTGCTAGGATGTTGTAGATGATGCTATGTGGTTGCTAGGGTCTTGTAGATTATGCTATGTGGTTGCTATGGTATTCTAGTTGGTTGCCAGGATGTTGTAGATGATGCTATGTGGTTGCTAGGGTGTTCTGAGTGGTTGCTAGGGTGTTGTAGATGATGCTATGTGGTTGCTAGGGTGTTGTAGATGATGCTATGTGGTTGCTAGGGTGTTCAAGGTGGTTGCTAGGGTGTTGTTGATAATGCTATGTGGTTGCTAGGGTGTTGTGGGTGATGCTATGTGGTTGCTAGGGTGTTCAAGGTGGTTGCTAGGGTGTTGTCGATGATGCTATTTGGTTGCTAGGGTGTTGTAGATGATGCTATGTGGTTGCTAGGGTGTTCAAGGTGGTTGCTAGGGTGTTGTTGATAATGCTATGTGGTTGCTAGGGTGTTGTGGGTGATGCTATGTGGTTGCTAGGGTGTTCAAGGTGGTTGCTAGGGTGTTGTCGATGATGTTATTTGGTTGCTAGGGTGTTGTGGCTGTGTCTGTGATATTCTGGTCTCTGTGTGGCTCTGTGTGATTTTTTTCATCAGTTTTACTGTCAATCAGGTGAATTGTACATCTGATCATTTAGTGAACATGCAAATGTGTTGTTAAATATGTACTTAAAATTTCAAGTAAATATTTTAACTCAAAAAAGTTTGTGAAGTTTGTGTTTAAATCATCGACTGTCGTCCTTCGAGGATTTCACAATCTTGTGATCGCAAGAATGAATGCAAATTCAAACAAATCACTGCATTATTTCTCTTATTTCCAATACATGATCAAGAAAAGGAAAGCTAAGCTCCAGTTTGAAAACGATCAAGATTTAATTTCCAAATGATCTCTTCAAACCATTCATTCACAACTTTCACTTGTCTTGTATTTTTAACGTGTTTGACTGATTTCAGTAATATGGCTCAACATAACTGCACTTACTGTCCCTAATATCAGTCATATAAATACATAATGATTACTGGTGTGTTTCAAGGTAAGCACAATAATCCCAACTCTTACCGTTCCAGCTTTAGGCGTGAGGTTGTCTCTGAGCTTTATGATGTATGTGATCTCATCTAACTGCTTCTTCAACTGCTGCTCGTTCACCTGAAACACACACACACACAGTGCAGTTCTTCCTCTAGTCTCCAACAGATGGCGCTAGTGACTGTATGAACATCTCATCAACTCGACAACCATGAAGAATAACAAAAATCTCCTAGGAAAAAGGAGAAATTTTCTATGCAGGTTTCTGCAAAACCAACGCAAACATACATCGAATATAGTGACGTAGTGTTGGATGAGATCCTCGATGACCCGACCGGCGCTGTAGTCCTTCCCGTCCGCCTGGAAGAGAGTGGGTCCGAACACGATGGCCAGATTATGAAGATTCATTTGATTGAGATCCGCAAACCTCTGGACACTGCACGCACACACACACACACACACATCAGAAGCTGTGAAAGAGATGCACAACACTTCTCTGAAACCAGAGCAGCGAGGAAGTTCTGTGTAAGAAAGAGGAAGTGTGTCTGTCTCACCAGTATAAATGATTAACTAGCGCTCGTAGTGTCGCCTGATTCACTCGCGGAAGATTACTGAACAGAAGTTGGTACTGACAGATACGACTGCTCTCATCTGAAACACCTGAACACACACACACACACACACACATATATTAATCAACAGGGGAATCATTAAATCATGCTAGCAACATGCTAATCATGTAAGCAACGTGTTAAATCTTAATAGCAACATGCTAATCACGCTAACAATGTGCTAAATAATGCTAACAAGATGTAAAATCATGCTAGCAACGTAAAATCACGCTAACATGCTAAAATTATGCTGGCAACATGAAAAAAATGCTAGCAATATGCTAAATCATGCTAACAACATGTTAAATTATGCTAACAACATGTTAATCATACTAACAATGTGCTAAATCATGGTACCAACATGGTAAATCATGTTAGCATCATGTTAAATCATGCTAACAATGTGCTAATCATGATAGCAACATGCAAACATGTTAAATCATTCTACTACAATGTTAAATCATGCTAGCAACATACTAGCAATGTGTTAAATTTGCTAGCAACGTGTTAAATCATGCTAGCAAAATGCTAAATCATGCTAACAACATGCTAATCATGCAAGCACTGTGCTAAATCATGATAGCAAAATGTTAAATCATGCTAGCAACGTTAGCAATATGCTAAATCATGCTAGCAACATGTTAAATCATGTTAGCAACATATCTATCTATCTATCTATATTCTGACTGCATTGCCTTCAAAACATTCAAAATTTAAACTTTAAACTAGTTCAAACTGAAAACCTTCAAATTTCAAGCTTTTAAAACTTTTTCAACATTTCTGGTCTGGCTTTCTCAAGCCAACTTTAAAGTTTGTCTTCACAAACTTTTTTTGATCTAGGTCAATATGATTTTGTGGTAATAACCTGTAGTGCTGAGCCAGTTGTGCGCCTCCTGGCCAAACAGTCCCTGCTCGATGTCTCTGAAGAAGCGCTTGAGGACGTTGGAGACGTCGTCCACCTGATGTTCACCTTCCTTCAGCCACACACATCTGGCGTCACGTCTGAACTCCTCCAGCAGGGCGGCGATCTTACTGTTCACGCCGCTCTTACGGTAGATTCCCTCTGAGGTCAGACCTGTAGGACACACACAACATCAGAGACACTCTGGGGCAAAACACTGGTGTTTAACGGACAAGATCTTTCTGTTACTGAGAGCATCATAAGAGTTTTCTGCATCTGAAAAATATCTGATTATTCATGTCTGGAAGAGCTCTGAAACAGCCTGGAGAAACTGAAAAGAAGAACAACAAGTGATTGAAACTCAAAGAAATGAGTGAAATTAAAACATTGAAGTTAATGCATGTGAACTCATAATGACATTTTAACACTTCATTTTAATGCAGCATTGGTGAGCAGAAACATCATACCCCAAACTTTTGAACGGTAGTGAGCATGTATACAGTCTTTGTGTCATGACTTTCACTCTTTTTAAATGTTCAATATGGAATTTAAAGACATTATGGACACACTGTTCATTTTTATTACAATAAACCTTAATGTAAAGAACTCAGTATTTAGTTTATGACTGTTTTTAAGTTCTGTTTTAGTCACCTGACTTACAAACGCTTCAGACGAATCATTAAAATGAGTCATAGAGCTGGCGTCTGTTGTGACATTTACTGTATTGATTTCCTGTCGTCACACATCTATGAGACATCGCTCATCTACTCTGAGATCACTGTTTAGCAGTAAAGATAGTTAGTAAGACAGGGTGATCACATGATCACTGAGACACGAGAGGAATCTGTTGTTTAAATGACGTTTTCATGATGTGTATAAACATAGTGTGTGTGTGTGTCTTCTGTTATTCTGATCTCAGTCACATGAGTCTGTGGTCAAACATTTACATGATTTTTCAGAAACAATTTAATTTAAATGGATTTGGTTTAATTTGCCCCTGATTCTTTGGACAGAAATGAAGACATGCTTGTTTTGTTCCTTTCACAAAAAACACAGAGAGAAGAATTATAGAATAGATTAGAATAGAATTGAGTGAGGTTGAATATAAAGCAGAATAGAGCTGAACAGAGCAGAACAAACTTAAAAAGTTTGAATAGGGTCAGACAAAATAGAGTTGAGAAGATTAGAACAGAAGTAGAACAAAGCTGAATCAAGTAAAAAAGAACTGAATCAGGTTAGAAAGAGTTGAATAGAGCAGAGCAAAGTAGAATTAAAGAGTGTAGAATAGAGCTGAATAGAACAGAAAAACTGAACAGATTTGAACAAAATAGAGTTGAGAAGATTAGAACAGAAGTAGAACAAAGCTGAATCAAGTAAAAAAGAACTGAATCAGGTTAGAAAGAGTTGAATAGAGCAGAGCAGAGCAAAGTAGAATTAAAGAGTGTAGAATAGAGTTGAATAGAACAGAAAAACTGAACAGATTTGAACAAAATAGAGTTGAGAAGATTAGAACAGAAGTAGAACAAAGCTGAATCAAGTAAAAAAGAACTGAATCAGGTTAGAAAGAGTTGAATAGAGCAGAGCAAAGTAGAATTAAAGAGTGTAGAATAGAGTTGAATAGAACAGAAAAACTGAACAGATTTGAACAAAGCAGAGTTGAGAAGATTAGAATGGAAGTAGAACAAAGCTGAATCAAGTAAAAAAAGAACTGAATCAGGTTAGAAAGAATTAAATAGAGTAGAGATCAACACAGAATTAGAGTGTAGAACAGAGATGAACAGAGCAGAAAAACCGAACAGATTTCAACAAAATAGAGTTGAGAAGATTAGAACAGAAGTAGAACAAAGCTGAATCAAGCAAAAAAGAACTGAATCAGGTTAGAAAGAGTCGAATAGAGTAGAGCAGAGCAAAGTAGAATTAAAGAGTGTAGAATAGAGTTGAATAGAACAGAAAAACTGAACAGATTTGAACAAAGCAGAGTTGAGAAGATTAGAATGGAAGTAGAACAAAGCTGAATCAAGTAAAAAAGAACTGAATCAGGTTAGAAAGAGTTGAATAGAGCAGAGCAGAGCAAAGTAGAATTAAAGAGTGTAGAATAGAGTTGAATAGAACAGAAAAACTGAACAGATTTGAACACAGCAGAGTTGAGAAGATTAGAATGGAAGTAGAACAAAGCTGAATCAAGTAAAAAAGAACTGAATCAGGTTAGAAAGAGTTGAATAGAGCAGAGCAAAGTAGAATTAAAGAGTGTAGAATAGAGTTGAATAGAACAGAAAAACTGAACAGATTTGAACAAAGCAGAGTTGAGAAGATTAGAATGGAAGTAGAACAAAGCTGAATCAAGTAAAAAAAGAACTGAATCAGGTTAGAAAGAATTAAATAGAGTAGAGATCAACACAGAATTAGAGTGTAGAACAGAGTTGAATAGAGCAGAAAAACCGAACAGATTTGAATAAAGCAGAGTTGAGAAGATTAGAATAGAAGTAGAACAAAGCTAAAAAAATAATTGAATCATGTTAAAAAGTGTTGAATAGAGTAAAGCAGAGTAAAGTAGAACTAAAGAGTGTAGAATAGAATCATATAGAGTAGGGCAGAATAGAGTTGAGTACCGTATTGCGTGATGAAATGAATGCAGCGCTCCACGATCACGGGGATATCGGCCTCCGTCAGCTGCTGCTGACTCAGCGTGTCTCCAGAACTCCCAGCAGCCCTCTGGATCGCTGCCGCCCAGCCCAGGAAATCCAGCTTCCTCTCGCCCTCGATGTACAGCGTTCTGCAGGGAGACGCTCATGTTAGTCAGCCGCCCACCCTCACCCATACATGAGGCTGAACCACTTTAACCTCCTCCTGCTCACCTGCCTCGCTCCACCAGAACCAGAACCTCATTCTCCGGCTGGATCGCTACACACACATACACACACATTATAGACACATTTTTCATTTTTTATTACAAAAAACCTTAATGTAAAGCTGCTTTGAAACAATCTGTATTGTATAAAGCACTATAGAAATAAAGCTGACTCGACTAAATGCCTCTGATTGGCCACTGGATTCATGCACTCAACAGAAACATGTGTGATTGGTTATAATCCTAAATGCTGCAACAAAACGACGCATAAAAACACATCTTTAGTGCAATATGAGATCATCTAAATGTACTGCAGACACTTTTCATGTCACTTCCACCCCGCTGTCACTCACAGAGCTCCTGGAGCTTCTGCAGGTCGATGGTCTCGTCGGCGCTGCTCTCTTCCAGCCGGATGTGCAGACTGGACCCCACCAGACAGAACCAGCCCAGCCTCGACATCTCCCGGTTCAGCCGGTCCTTGTACCGCAGCCGGCCGATGCGCTCAAACTCCTTCAGCAGCAGATCCTCTGTACCCGTGGGAATGAACGACTGTAAACCGCAGAGAGAGGGAATGAGACGCTGTTCAAAACCATCGACCCGTATCAGAACAGTTGTGACATTTACCTTAGCGATGGATTTGACCCACTCGCGCATGGACTCCGGATGATCGGTGCCGAACAGATACAAGCGCTCGGCGTCCGAGTACAGCTCAAACGTGTGATCATACCTGGAGGAAGATACGAGATTATCATCAGTCCCTGCAGAAGAGGATAAAGTCCCTAAACACACGCTGTGCTCCACATTACCCATGAGTCTCGGGAGGGTTGACGGCCAGACAGACGATCTCCTTCATCTTCAGCCCTCCGTTTGGCGTAGCGTTTTTGTCACTTTCATAGTAGCTAAAATTCCCGTCGTTCAGCACACACCAGCGCCGGCTGAACTCTGACGGACACAGAATCACATGTGAATCAAACTAATGCGTCGTATTGCCATCAACTTAGACAATTGTTTAGTGCAGGTCACTGATTGGCTCACCTTCTTTTCCCTTCTTCTCTGTGATTGGTCGAGCCATGGAGGGGGTCTTAAATAGGAATCCATTATGCGTGATGGAGGGCGGGGCCATGTAGTGCACCGTATCGATGGCAACCTTCACCTCTGACCTTGGGAGTTCTGTAGTTCAAAAGGGAAAAGTGATTAAACGATATCAGCTGTCACAGTGACGGCCTCCGTGCACTATAACATTTTTTTTAATTTTAACCGTAAAAGACTGTAACCACAAGTTATTTTACGAATAGTTCTAATGGGACAATTCATGTCATTTTACAGTAAAATTCTCTTAAATGTTCCGTTTTTTAAATCATGGAACATTTTCTTTGGAACATTTGGAACAACAGTTTGGAACGTTTTCTTCTACAAATATTTGCAATACTGACGTATTGAGAGAATCAATCGATCCACACATTAAAAAAAATGATATTGAATGTTTTAACTAGTGAATTTCTTACTGCACACAAAAAATTACCTGACGTTCTCATTCAAACAGAAAGAGCTGATATTGACAGAAACATCACTATATTAATATTTATACAAAGGTTCTTTCTGGTTCTCGAATCTGATTGGCTGAGAGTCGTGAGATATTCCCCCAGTATCAGCACTGGAACCATTTCACCGTTTGTATCACTCCACTTGCGGCAACTGTCGAGCAAATCCACCATATTTTACAAATACTACCGTTATTGTGTCACGGAATGTAGTTTTTATGAGTTATTTAGGTGAGAAAATGGTCATTTAGTCCTCAAATGTGTGACTCGTATATAAACAGTGCCTATTTTACTATTTGTTTAGATGTTTTCGGAGATACGAGGTCCAGGCCAAAAAAAAAAAAAAGAGATTTTAGTAAATTAACTATATTTTACAGTAAAGTTCTGCCACCTAGAGTAAATCCCTCAGGTGAGACGCACCTGTGTTGCGGTTCTGGCTCAGGAACTCCACCTGCAGCTTCTGTCCGTGGTGTTGGGCGAGGGCGATCGGGGAGGGCAGATCGGGGTCGCCGGTGTCACAGCTCACATCAGCGCCGCAGAACACCAGAGCCAGCGTCTCGCACACATCGCTGGACTGAACGTTGATGCACAACGCCTGCGAAGAGAGAGAGACAGAGAGAGCGCACCGGTGAGGTCACGGCACGGGAATCTGCAGCAGCTCATCTGTGGAACATGTGTGTGTCAGTGACGTCCTACGGTCGCTGAAAAACAAACCTGATTCACAAAACGAAGTCAGATGTTTCTGAGAACGTGAGTGTTCAAGTGTGTTCATACAAAACCAATCAGAGAATCCACACAGGAAGAGACAGAGAGAAAGCAGGCAGGCTACCACACTGAGACGGTGGGTTTTCTGAACAACTATTTGACTAGCTGGTCGTAAGAAAGCCCTGTATGATGTGGCTGGTTTAGAATCATCATGATCCATGAACACTGAATGTATTGTTGAATTTGTCTCTGTTTACACCTGGTATTAAGATGTGTTTTGGTCGATCAGATCGGAAGTAGACGAGGGAAACACATCCCTGTTTACACCTGGTGTTTTAATCCATCTCTTTTGTCCACTATCAACCTCTTCTGTCCTGATTTCTTCTATGAGTGGGTATAAGTATGGGTCTGTTCAGATCTTTCAATCTAATGGATGTAATAAGCTCATGCAATTCACATATGAATGAGACCGGAGACAACGGAAAAACACAGAGAGCAGAGTTAAATCATTTTAAAAGTACCTTTTTTTTTTTTTTTTTTTAAAAAAAGGAGAGCGAGACTGTAGTGATTGCGTAAGTGAGAGGATGTTTGGACAGCTGAAAATCAACCTCCATAATCACAGCAGGACACAGACACACACACACACTCAGATGGTCACACAAACACACAGTAATCTGTGTAAACGACAGCTCATTTAAACACAATGAACGAGTCTCTTCTCAACAGCACAAACACACAATATAAACCACACAGACGACAAACTCCAGAAATATTCCGAGTTCTATAAAACTTCTGTTGATCCAAAAGTCCCGAACGTTGAGGCAATAGGAGGAAGCAGAAACTATTATTCCTTCTGTGATAAGAGTAAAAGTGGTCAAAGATTGTGCTGTTTAACTGTACGTGTCACAAAGGCTGAAAAATGACCAGGAGGAACTAAATAACCACTGACATTAAACAAGTGACTAATCAGATCATGATGCTCGCAACACCTCGCTCAAGGGTTTGAGTCCCACATACTACTTGTAGAGCTGGAATACACTATAAGACACTGGAATGTAAAGGTAAAAGAATGAATGAATGTAAACGTAGGGAATAATAATCAAATAAACAAGTGTGTGATACGAGACTGCTCTAAGATCAGCCAACAAGCTTCGTGAATCTGTCCTTCTGTTTCCTGTGTGTGTGAGAAACGTTCATGTGTCTCTTCTGAATTCCCCTGCTCTGCTGCAGACCACCCACCCAATATCAACACACACACACACACACACACAGCTTTCAGCTTTCCAATTCAGCATAACTGTCTGTGCGTCTGCAAAAAGTGCTATAAAACCACACCCGGACTACCCAAACCAGACAATGAGTGTGCGTGTGTGTGTGTGTGTGTGTGTGTGTGTGTAGGAGGACACACTGTGATGATGAAACAGATAGAAAATAATTCTAACAACACAAGCAGAAAAACACAGACACAACTTAGAGACAGTAATATTCACTCCGGAATAATCAAGAATACAGAAGCAGTCTGCAGCCAATAAAGCAAACCAACATCAGACTGTGAATTCAGTGACAGATTACTAGTAAATCTCAGTAATTACACTTAATTTGCTGGATTTCCATCCTCCCTCCACCCAAACAAAAACAAAGTTACTGAAGTCGGCTTTAAAAGGATATACGTCTTTATTGTGCCGTATATCTGAGTGAAATGGTTTTGCAAACAAGAACAAATGTAGGGCGGGGCTTGATTTTGTCTGTGGGGAATTGATTGGATGGTTGTGGTTTGCTATTGGTGGATCTCATGGGAGTGACAGGTTGCCCCGCCCTCATCATCAGAGAAGAGAAGCTGCAAGAGATGATGTTCTGATTCAAGATTACCAGGAACATGAATTTAATACAATGACAAATCGAGCTGCAATATTCCATAAAAAACAAGTTTTGATTTCATGCTAAGAAATTCTTAAAGAAAAAAAAAATGCTTCAAAATCTAAATATGAAGTTCTAGATCAGTTAAACTCAAGATCACGTCCTCTGAAAACGAACCCTACAGTTGCACGAAAGAAAAGAGCAAATCACTATTCAGTATGCAAATGACTACAAGAAAAAGACCAATGAGAATCAATCTTTCAACGCTGACAGTTTGATTCTGAATTGTAAATAACACATGTCAGAAACCCCTGCAGCATGTGTGGACGTGTGTTTTTGTTTATGACATGTAGCACTGAGATTCCAGAGGACTGTAATGGAAACACACACACACACACACACACACACACACAGAGATCTCTTACATAATCTACAGTGTGTATTTCTGCGAGATGAACTCAGACAAACATACTGAATTAATCTGACGGCAGGCAGGAAAAACTGAAGAGATGAAAGAGAAATGTTACATACAGCGATCAGGATGTTGTCATTACAACTTCCACAGCAGGACACACACACACACACACACACACAGAGAAAAACTGCAGAAAGAGAAGAAAAGTGTGTCAGGCAGGAGAGAAATTCCACACAACACACACACACACACATATGACATGACATCATACTGAAAGACACAATACAAACACACACATGACAGCATAACATTAACAAAGTACAGAAACACACACGCATTCATCGGGCCATAAGTAAATCAGTGTGTGAGTGTGTGTGACACAAAGCCGCTCATTGAGGAAGGTAAAACTGCTGCTGCAGAAAGAATGTGAAGAGAGACACACAATCATCGTCTCCTGCTCATTCTCTCGCTGAACACTGTTGGGTGGGTCTGTCTCGGCATTCCTTAGGCTTGCAGCACACACACACACACACACACACAGAGAGAGAGAGAGCACATGTCTAATGTGATGTGTATGTGTTCCAGTTACTCAACTGACATCACATGAACATTATAGAAAACCTTCCACCGACCAAACGCACACATTCACACTTAATACACACACACAAACACACATAAACACACACTTAAAACACACATACACACTTAAAAACACACATAAACACACACTTAAGTTCCAGTTTGTTAAAATAAACTTAAAATACACAAACACACTTAAAACACGCACATTTAAAATGCACACTCAAAACACACACTTAAAACACACACTTTAAAACACACACACTTATAGCACACACATACACACTTTAAAACACACACACTTAAAACACACACATAGACACTTAATACACACACACTTAAAACACACACAGATGCACTCAAACACACCTGAGAAAACCAAACGCATTTTAAATGCATCATCAATGCCAGAAAATACTGCAGCAACTCACCCAGCTGTTTGACAGGAAGTTTAAAGTTCAAAGGTCACCCCTCGATCTCACTGTGTTGTATAGCCCTAAGCGCAGTGCAGAGCCGCACACAAACACACATAGACGTGAATCACAGCCGACTGAATGACAGAATGAGAGAATGAGGGGTGAATGAGAGCAGAGAGGGGCTATGTGGGCGGGGCCTACAGAAGAGAGGGCGGGGTCAGATACACCACTGCACTCGAGCCAGTGATTATGACACGTGAGCTGTGGGCGGAGCCTAGTCACAGTCTGATCAACAAACCCACATGCAGACAGACAAACTGTCCCTCTCTTTCTCCTTCAGTCTGATTCTTTTAGTAAATCTGATGCAGGAATGATTAAAAAAAAATCAAAAACATTAACATTTCTGTTCAAACAAAAATTAGATTATAATAATATCACTAATAGCAATACATCAACTTTTAAAGGGAGGAGAAAACATGTTTTTGATCCTGAAGAAAAAACAGAAAAAATCTGTCTGTCTTCAGCCTGCTCTCATTCAACTCGTCTCTCTCTCTGTGAGTGAATGGTCTCTTTGTCTGTGTGTGTGTGTGTGTGTGTGTGTGTGTGTGTGAGAGTGTGTGTGTTTTAGGAAGCAGATCACATCACACTGTGATTGGTTTTATGTTGTTTGGTGGACTGCAGTAAAAGCTTCCTGTGTGTGTGTGTGTGTCTGTGTGTACAAACAAATTAATCATCTCATCAGAACATCACACATATTATATATATATATATATATATCTCAGTGTGTTCATCTCATAGACACAATGTCTCATATACTGTAGGTGAAGATACTAGATAAAGCCCAACACTAACCTTGAACCTTACATTAACCAGGATATTATACACTTATACATGTCAAAAATAACCTTGTGTCACAATAACACACACCACAATAAACCAACTAACAGAAGATTAAATAAAACTGAAAGATCACAAACTGAAAACTCAACAAAACACCCAAACTCAAATGATGGGCAGCAACTACACTTCTGTCATTATTCATAGCTCATACCATGACAATCTGATGTTTAATATTCACTTATAACACATCATTTTTAACCAATGATATTCCACTGTGGGCGGAGCTACATCACTACAGGAACAGGGTGTTTTTGTAATAGGATCTTAATACTCTTATGATCTGCACAGTAATCACAGTATGCATTTGATAGGACTACCACACATAAGATAGTTTTAAATAATAATAATTAAATAATATTGATGCATTGAAAATTTTCTAAAGTGCCAGTTCACATAATTTAATTAGAACTGAACATTTTCAATGCAGCAAGTCAACATAAAATTTTGAGATCTGACCTCCAAAATCTTTAATGTGTGTTTGTGATGGTAAGAAATAGCAAAGCAACCAAACAGGTGTCGCACTTTACCATCTAACAGGGGACCAAAGGCATTTTGTTCAATAAAATCACTGCAACATTGAAAATGTCTTTCCAAAACAATTCCTAGTGATATAAAACTTCTGAGAAAATTAGAAACAGGAATACAAGCAGACTGTACGTCTATCCTTCACAGCCTTGATTTTATTTACAAACAATTAAACATGCTTCCATCCCAACTGCAGTCTACACTCATTACACATGCTGGATGTTTAAACTTCAGCGGTTCAGACTTACGTTATTCAGCTCTCTCTGGTTGCCGAACAGCGGGTGATATCGGCGGTACTTGCCCTCGCGGTATTTTGCCATGATGAAGCGGCGTCTCTCCTCGCTGCTGCTGTTTATGGTCAGTGCCTCGCTAGGCGGGACGTTCGCCGCCCAAAACTGATTGGCTCGCTCGTTTCCTAGAGCGAGGAACAGCTGCGGGCATGAGGATGAGACGTGTGAAAGATGAGCGCGAGGGCATCAAGAACCACAGAAATATCAGGAAAACACGGGACGTACCTGGATGAGATCTTCAGTCCAAACCTTCTTGTCCATTTTGAGACTCCGTACTTTTGATATATTCGGACCGAGACCACGATGCTCTCCTGTCACACACAGACAAAACTAGGGCTGCATGATTTGGCCAAAAATGTGTGATTATATATCAATTTTGCTATAAAATAATATTAATAATAATAATAATAATTATTATTATTATTATTATTATTAATATTAAATAATAATAATAATAATAATAATTATTATTATTATTATTATAAGTATTATTATTTTAAAACAAAAGAAATATTTATTGAAATAAAATCAATGAGTATTTAAGAAAAGTAATATAATAATAATAAAAATAATAATATTTGACATTACAACTGTAAAATTACAGTACTAATATTGTTTAATTTCTTCATTTTCAAATGTTAAACAATAAAAAATTGTGATTTTTCAGATAAAAATTGCAATTGTGCTTTAAAACACAATTTTAAAAAAATGTCCTGGTTTGCTGTGCCTGAATATAGGGCTGCATGATTTGGCCAAAATTCTGTGATGATATATCAATTGTGCTATAAAATAATAATATTATTAATAATCATAAAATGTATTATTGTTATTATTATTAATAATAATAATAATAAATAAAATATAAAAATTACCCCGCCCCTGAAAAAAAAGCATATCACAGAATATCTTGTGTGTGAAAAGCTACACAAAAAAACTAACTTTTTAATTATGTTGTGGTTATGATAGTAAAGCTGAATTTGTTGGCAAAATAGTAATGTTAGTAGTGTTATACAAGCTGTGTTTGAAAAAAAAATTATGCTAGCAAACGTTAGATTTGGTGAAAATAACACCAACTTTAAATTAAAACAAAAGTCGGCCACGTCAGGCTAATTAACAGTTCCAAGCTTTAAATATTACTGAAATATTGAAAGTTTATCATAACATTTAACAGATTACTGAAATATTGAATGTTTTACATAACATTTATTTAACAGATGCCATAAGGATTTTATGACATAAACATTTTTGATACCATAGAAATTTCATTATTCTCGTCACCAACGTCAATATCAAAAAACTACAAGCCTAAATAAATAAAACTCAAGCTCACTGAAGACAAGTAAACAGTTAGTTAAGAATAGGAAACTAATTACAAGCAATAGGACATACTACATGAGAACAAATAAATAATAAATGTTCTAAGAACTGTATAAATTAATCAAATGTATAAAAGCACAGTATAGTCTTCATTGTGTAAATTAAATAATTACTCTTATTAAAGTTACAAAAGTGGAATAGTCAAGTGCAGTGAGAGACTTTTTTTCTCTTTTGTTGTTTGATTAATATGAATGACAGTTTGTGAAGATGTTTGCCGCATGTTTCGCTCCCAAATGTGTGTTAAAGCAGCTCAGAGCAGACGCAGATGGAGTTCGTGTCATTTACTGTGAATCGAGTCGCTCTGAGATGCTGAAAACATCATGAGCTGCTCGTGTGTAAACAAACTCATTGCTACGTTTCACTCTGAACACACAGCAATTGCAATTCCGGTTTAATTTTGATTAATTGCACAGAAAATGGTGAGGTTTAATAAATCAGCTAGTAAACAAAAGGTTGTAAACCAGCTTTGCTCATGACCGGTCAGCTGTGGTTACTCATGATTGGTTGTTACCTGCACATCGCTTGCAGAAAACCACGGCCAGGTTGATGGCCGCCCACTCGGGTTTGGCAGCGCTGCAGTCAGCACACATCTGATTGGCCGGCTCCGACCAGATCTGCTCAGCCACTTCATAATTGGACAAGGCCTCTTTGATGGAGTCGCGCATCGCCTCCACCCACTGATCCTTCAGCTGGTCTGTATCCGCTACAAAACTACAGACACACAGACGCGTTATAGCGCTCTTCTCCATCATCTCATCGATCACTGCTTACATCCGAATTTCATTTCTTTGCACTTCTGTGATATGCGAGTTGAAATGATTCATTTCAGTAAGTTGTTCTGTATCTGATGTTCATTCATGTTTATTTGGTGCTGTAACTAGTAGTAAAGAGGAAGAGATGATTGTTTCACAAGCCGCTTCATACGTCTTATTAAACAGTGCCAAAATGACATTTACTGTTTGAATTTTAAAGTTGAGTCTTTGCTTCATATTAAAGTATCAAAGCACAAAGATTTTTGTGATTATTAGATGGCAGGAGCTACAAATGTTTAGAGAAGTTTTGTTCATGCATCAACTGAAAACAGCAATAAGTAAGAGATTTGGGATTTTATAAAGCATATCATTACCAATTAAAAGAGAAATTATTATTGTCAGTCCAGCACTAGTGTCACACAGCTGATGTGATTAATATATCAAAAATAGCTGTTTCGGCTGAAAAATTCAGTAGCTGAAATTTCAATGCATCCCTAATTAATTTAGTATTTGTTAATGTTTTAAATTGGCTTTTGTTTTATTATATTATTTCATTATATTATATTTATTTTGGTAGTTTTGTTATGTGCTTTTCTCACTATTTTTATTTAAATATTTCTATTTTCAGTCATTTCAACTTAAACTTAATTTATGCAAGTTTCCAATGTAACATTCTAATTTTAAGTTAAATTTTTTCCATTTATAATAAGGTTTCATTTGTTAACATGAACTAAGAATCAACAACACTTCTACAGCATTTATTAAAAACATTATTATGTTGTATCTGTCAACATTAGTTAAGCTCTGTGAACTAACATGAACATGAACATTTTTGTCTACTAACATTAACAAATGCTGTAATGCTGTTAGTTCATGTTAGTTAACGCATTTAAATAATGAGGCCTTATTGTAAAGTGTTCCCTTTTCATCTAATATTTATATTTCACTTCAGCTTTATTGTAATAACGAACATGTTTCAGTTAATAATAATGACACTGGCAGTGTGTATTTGGCTGGGTGTGAAATTCAGTGTGGTGTTAAACTGGTGCATCTGTTGAGTGCGTTCACACACAGATGCCACATCTGACCTTCAGATTCACTTAGCAGAGACAAAAAACGAGCAAACGAGTACAAATATACAAAACCACAACATCTGTGAGAGTCAGCACACACACTGTATCACACTGTATCATCTCTCACACACACACACAGTTATTTCAGCTGGCCGGATGAACAGAGTCTCAGTGACTCAGTGATGAAACAGATGAACAGAGCAAAGATTAACTAAAAGATGAATGAAAGCATGACAGATGGGAAGAAGTCTAAAAGGATAGAAAGCAGTCATTTAAATGAATGAGTGCGTCACCTGAATATGCGGTACGGTGTGGTCAGATCAAACGCTCTTCGATCCATCTCCTTCACATTACCAACATTCATATCAATAGAGGTGATTCCGATTCCCAGACGATAATCCTAAACAAAAACACATATGCTTACTTGTAAATGGGGACACATGAACACTAACAATACAATCAGACAAAAGAAACACACACACAAGCATCCAGGAAACTGCAACTTTATAACAGTCCACGTCAGCAATTAAAGGGGTCTTGAATTGAAAAAAAATCAACTTTTCCTTGATCTTTTGACATGTAAGAGGTCATTGCACTATTAAAACATCCTGTAAGTTTCAGAACTCAAAACTTCCTTGTTAGCCCAAAAGTAGCTTTCATTTAAACTAAGCTGTGAAGACGTCTGGTTTTGAATTTTGTCACATTATGAGGTAATGGTGCAACGAAAGACCGCCTCTGCAGAAACATATCAACGCCCACTTCTCTGGCCACGCCCACTGGCGCATTAGTGAGATGAGGAGGAGAGAAGAGCGACACAGGAACAAAAATAACACTACCTTCCAAAGGATCCTAATGCTGAAAGTAATTTTTTTAACAATGTGCATGTCTCAGTTGAGCTTTGTATTCGGTATTTCACTGTGGATTCTTTGGTAAATCAGTCGCAATTTCGGCGCAGGCTTTGCAAACAGACTTTTACTGTAAGATATGATGAAAGAACAGGTGAGAGTGCAGAAATCGATGAGATCACTGCATTCATGTCTGTTGTCGGCTCCAATGCTCATCACTACAACCTGGAGTAGATCTAAATATAATGCTGTATTCTCGACAGCTGTAATAGTAAAAACATTACAGCTCCACATGTAATGCTCATTTCATATGCAAAGATGTTAGCCAATCACAGCAGTGGGCGTTTACATTGACGTTTCCCAGCAGACACGCCACTTAAAACAGGAATGTGCCTCAAAACTTCTGACACGGCCAGAATTTCATCGGAGGGAAAATATGATCGTAACGGTCATTAATCGGCTGTCGATTCGCGATCAAAGACTACAGATTTCAGCCTAGGATCAGAGGAGTCTTTTAGGATGTGCAAAATTTGTAGCCAAAAACATGGTTTACCTCAGTGTTTTTGTAGAGGAAGACTTTATCTGCGCACACCACCGTGTAGAGTTTGGAGCGCAGGCCGCGCAGCTCCAGATAACCCTTCATCTCGTAGTTCACGCAGGGGTTGAAGGTCATGTCCAGACTCGTCCGCGCCTGATACGCCTTGACGCAGTTCTTCAACACGGCCACCCACTCGTTCCTGTCCACTGACACACACACACACACATTTCAGTCATTTAATTAACAGATCAGATGTCCTGCATACTGTGTGAAAGTGACACAATCACACTAGTCTCATGTTTAAGTCACGTGACTGTAATACTAAAACAGTGTTTTGTAATGTTTATATACGTGACTTATCAGCATCTAAAGGATTAGATCACTTCTGAATGAAAATTTACTCTCCTCCATGTCATCCAAGATGTTTGTCTTTCTTTCTTTCTTCAGTGGAAAAGAAATGAAGGTTTTTGAGGAAAACATTCCAGGATTTTTCTCCATATAGTGGACTTCACTGGGGTTCAACGGGTTGAAGGTCCAAATGTCAGTTTCAGTGCAGCTTCAAAGAGCTCTACATGATCCCAGACGAGGAATAAGAGTCTTATCTAGAGAAACCATCGCTTATTTTATAAAAAAAAGAAAGAAAAATGATATACTTTTTAACCACAAATGCTCCACGCATTACGTAATCACGTTGGAAAGGTCACGTGTGACGTAGGCGTACCGATTAAGCGTCTACAAAGCGAACATGCAAAGACTAAGTCAAACGGCCTTTACCAAAAAAGGTAAAACAACAATGTCAGACGATTTTGAAGTTGGAGGAGAAAATGAGATTTTCGCCCTACCGCAGTACTTCCACCTACGTCACACGTGACCTTTCCAACATGATTACGTAATGCGTGGCACATCACAGAGCAGTGCAAGACGAGCATTTGTGGTTAAAAAGTATATAATTTTTATTTTTTAGAAAATGGCCAATGGTTTCTCTAGATAAGACTCTTATTCCTCGTCTGGGATCATGTAGAGCTCTTTGAAGCTGCACTGAAACTGACATTTGGACCTTCAACCCGTTGAACCCCAGTGAAGTCCACTATATGGAGAAAAATCCTGGAATGTTTTCCTTAAATTTCTTTTCCGATTGCTTTGATCTGCTGTTGATGAATTATGACAATGTTTGCTGTATAGTAATATGTTTTAGATGATTGTAAGAGTGTTTTATCTTCCTCATATGTTTGAAAGAGCAGCTGGAAGCAGTGAAGACATTTCAAAATAAGGGTCCTGGTGTATTTCGGGCATGTTTATAATTATAAAAAAAAACCGAATTATGCAGAACATATTTTTTGCTGGTTATATTTGGTATAAACTGTAACTGGCATTTATAATACATAATTCCAAAATTACTAAATAAAAAGCTGTACACCTGGTTTTTGCTTGTAAAAGTCTCTTTGTATGCCTTTTATTAAGGACAAACAAATTATTATTTTTCAAATTAGCAGCACATTGCTGCATATCAAGCCCCTTGCTGTGTGTGTTTGTGAGGTCTTTGTTTCATTAGACCACAAAACCTCACAGATCAACTGTGAGTTTCTCATTCGCAAACACACTTTATTATCCGCTCTAAACAACAACAACACACACACACACACACATTAAACACTCACAGTCGCTCTCGGCTCGGAACAGGAAAGTGCGATTGTGCGTCACGACTTCAAACTTCTGATCGCCCACATTGACCACGCCGGTGATGGACATTGTTGGTATGATTCTCTTTGAGTAGACGTCCTGCACACAAACAATAAACACAAATGTGTGTGTTTAATCGGCCCATCAGCAGCGGAAATAAATGTCAGTGGTGATAAAGGACATGAGTGGTGAGACACGTTCATCATGTCCGTTCACATGCCATTAAGAGTTTCATTACTACTAAACCACTCTAAAGTCACCATTAAATAAATGAACAATTCTTGTTTTTATAGAATATATTGTAAATGATTTATCGGTGCACATAAAATACATGTTCATGGTAATCTTGAATCAGAATAATTTTACAACCATCCAATCACTTCCCTACAGACAAAATCAAGCCCCGCCCTACATTTGTTCTTGTTTGCAAAGCCGTTTCACTCGGATATACGGCACAATAGGGAAGAAACGATGAGCGCAACTTCCCTTTCATGCCGACTTTATCAAATTAAAGTCACACACCTTCTCAGTGTCGAAGTATCTCAGGTATTCAGCATCCAGTTTGACCCACCGTCGCTGGTAGATCAGAGACCTGCACACACACGTGTATATTAAATAACACGGATTATTTATATAGCACTTTATACAATTCAGGGCTCGCCATTAAGACTTGTCATGTGCTTGTCAGAGTAAAAAAAAATAGGATTTTTTTTGTGAATATAATTTATTCTGAAGCAATATTCCCATCAGTGTTCTATAAGCTTTGACATATCTGTGATATTTACCCAGAGGGCATTTTTTACCTTTATAAAGGGCTTTTTATAATGTATGCTTCATCTTTCATTTTACATTCTTAAATTTGATCAATAAATTCAATTTAATAATAAAAAGAAAAAAGAATAATAAAACACTGTTAGCATTCAAATTAAATAATTTACACTGAAAAATTACAACTGCATTAAATAATGTTATGAGGTTGTTTTAAATATGTTTTGAATACAAATAAGAAATTTCGGAAAGAAAAAAATAGATGTAAAAAAAAAACGTAATATACTGTAAAAACAATGCATTCTGGGTAATATTTGTCGTTTTTGAGAACGTAACCTATAGGCTACTTTCTCGAAAACAACAAATAATATTACCCATGATGCATTGCAATATACAGAAGTAATATACCGTAAAAACAATGCATTCTGGGTCATGTTTGTCGTTTATTTGTCGTTATTTATCGACAAATAAAATTACCCAGAATGCATTGTTTCAATGGAAAACGATATTTTACTGTGTAAATTTGTTTAGTTTTTTACAGCTATTTTTAGAGTGTACTTTTAAACATGAAACTAAACTGCCAGTAGGTGGCAGCAGGCGACCGTCTTAATGAGGGAGTCATTGAGTCATTAATTCAAACGATTCTTCATTCAAGAATGAGGCAGTTGTTTATGAATGGGTCATAAATTCTTTGACTCAACCGATTCGTTCAAAACACTGAATCATTCAGTAAAGTGTTGCTGTGGTTCTGCTGTGATGTTTGGAACTATTTTCGCTGCTGAAATAGAACAAAAACTGTCAATATTGCGTCTAAAATTTAAGTGACTTAATATTAACCACTTGTTTATTGAACTGTTGTATGAAATCAGTGTCACATTCACTTGTCCGGTCAGGCAATTGAATGTTTCTTTCACTTGCCCTTCAAAGAATCCACTTGTTCCAGACAAGTGTTAATGTCGAGCCCTGCAGATTGCTTCAAAGAAGCTTTACACTAGTTATGAAAGCCAGATTGCAGCAACTTCAGATATTTTGTTCTTTTGAACATTTGGAATGGAAACATTGCTTTATTTGCAAATGTTTTAAACCATATTCGAATTTTGCACATAAGTTAAATTCACAACTTTGGATAGAAACATAACTACACACACCCTTGAGGAGGATTCTTGTCCAACCAGCCCATTTTAATAACCGGGATGCTCGTGGAGGCGAAATCTTCCCGAGGAGGTGAAGCACTAACACAACCTGTGGTTGGCAGGTAGATGCTGTTCTGACTGCTGGAGATCGAACCGAAATCATCAATCCATGAACCCCGTCTGAGAGAGAGAAGGATGGGAGAGGTCAAGAAAAGAAGGAAGTGTTACACTATTATATTGCAACATGACATGAACTTCCCATATTGCCAAATACACTAGAGCCTTACAATAACAGTTCAGGGACGTACACATTTGCGTAATCGCCGACCGCAGAAAAAATAAAAATACTTTTGTGCAGCTGCATATAGACTCACTTCACGGATACAGATTCGTAACAGTTGGTGTCATCATCCAGTAGTTCATCGTCGCTGCACAGGCTGCTGTAACGGGGTTTCGTCACCTTGGGAACCATCAAGGACATCTATTGGAGGAAACAGTTCAATCATACAGCGTCTGTGCCTACTGGACAAATCTGAGGTGTTGAGAAACGCTCGTTACGCACCTTGCTGGCCATGTCTACGAGTTTAGCGTCTCTGCAGGGCTCGCGGTCGTCATATTCATCCGAACTTTCCCCTGAATCCAACTCTACAGTGAGCAGAAGAACAGAGTGAGGGAAAACAAGACGATTAACCAGAGATGACATAAATCAAATGAGACACTGCATGTGTTTAGACCATCAGACTACTGCATTTGTGCTCCATTATATAGTATATTTCTGTATCCCAGAATGCAATGGGTCCAACTTGATTTTCCAATTTGAGTATGATTAATAAACGAAAAATAAAATCTTACTAGAGATATGCCAATGTATTGGCCAACATTTGTTATCGGCTGATAAAAGCAATTATTTTCACTATCGCCCATCGGCTGATTGTTTAAAAACAGCTGACGTTCAGGGCCAATTATATCCTGTCAATCAAAAGGGGGCGGGAAAAACATGTTCAGACTGCAAATCTCTCGTGTTGAATTTAGTGAGAATAATGCATAAACAGTTAAAAAATAGTTGTTACAACAGGCTCTATTTGACCCTGTAATTGCAAAGCTCTGTGCTTTGATACTTCTGATAAGAAACAAAGTCTCAAGCTTTCAAATTGTCCATTTTATCACAAAATTCAAACAATAAATGGTGTTTTGGCACTCATAAATGTGTCGTGACAGATCGCTGTAGCGCCTTAGTTCAAGCTAAGTCTTTTCTTCCAATTTACTACTACTTACAGCATGAAAAAACATGAATGAACATCAGAAGGAATGTTGAAAGATACAGAACAACTTACTGAAATGAATCATGATTCATGTAATCGATCAATCAGTGTTTCAACCGTGGAAAGATGTCAATAAAACAGCTTGTGAACTAGGGATGCAACGATATGAACATTTTGGCCGATACCGATAACTGATAATTCTTTATATTTGAAAGCCGATAACCGATATATTGACCGATAAATCTAAATCCAATTTTTATATAATTTTTGAGAGCCTGATTACAAAAACAAAAGTCTCAGGCACACAATTATAATGATGTTATATTATATCATTATAATTATATGTATAGATTTGAGCTGGACATGTTGCACCATATTTTCCTTTTTAAAGTGACTCCAATCATATTTCAAGAAATTCAAAAACAGTGTGCATCTGAAGTTACTCAGCTGAAGGAAATAATCCATCATTTATCGGCTTTAATATATCATGTATAATGTATATATAATGATACCGATATGGAGGTCGATATATGAGGAGCTTATTTACTGTTAATGAATGAAAAGGATGTTTGAATAAATTTGCCAGTGTTTATGAAAACTACCTTAATATGTGCAACATACAAACTATTTTATTTGATCACAAAAGTTCAGTACCCGGTTGCATAAAGCACCTTAAGTGTAATTTTCTCTTAAAATCGCCCTTATCTTTCCCTTAAACTTAAGTGTGTTTCAGAAAATAACCGTTAAGTGTTACATAAGGGTTTCTTTAGGTGAAACATCATAAACCCTAAGAATTTCCCTTAAGTATGTATTTTTCACTTAAGTAATCCCTTAAAAAATGATGTGTTGCATAAAGCCCCTTAACTGTCATTTCCCCAAGTATAACATAAGCAGGTTCAATCCAAGTTTTCTAACAAGACATGATCGATGATAAACAAATTGTAATTTAGGTGTTTATTCACATAAACATTGATGAAATTACATATGTAGCACATATCTTATATGGTCAACGGAAGCGTGAACGTGCGTGCATCACGCGCAAGAACAAAGCTCATTGGTTCTTGCGCTTGCGCAGACGTTCGAGCTTCCGAAACAGCCTTATGGATGTCTTTCAATGAATGGACATAAATAATGAGAGAATATTAAAAAAATATCTTTATTTGTTATCCAAAGATGCATGAAAGTCTAATGGGTTCGGAACGACGTATGAGTGAATGAGGGCAGAAATCTCAATTTTGAGTAAACTATCAATTTGAGTTTCTCGTCTGGTCTTTCTCATTCATATTTGGTTTTCTTTTTTGTTTTCCTTATCCATCCTATGTTGTTTTCTGTGAAAATACCGTGATCTGTATTAACAAATAACATGTCCATTGCAACAGTACAATTTTATAACGGCAAAATCTGGGTTGTTGAAACACTTAACGGTTTCCCTTACCTAAGAGAACAGTTTAAGGGATTAGTTAAGGGAAATCATGTCTTAAGTGTCATACTTAAGGTAAAAATGAAAGGTGCTTTATGTAACTGCCCCCAGACATTTTTACAAGCAAAAAAGCATGTTGGAACTTTATTTCTCAGAAGACCTGCATCCTGACTTCTGGAAATTGTGTTTAACAATAATTGTAGCTGGCACATCTAACGAAGCTGTTTCCTCTCCACAGGTGTGTGTGGCAAACTGTAAACATTTTAGCAATATGAATGTAGAGTTAATTAAATAAATTATTAAACTGTAGTTTAACACTTCACTAAACAGACCTAAACAGATCCCATTCCCAGAAGACAATGAGAAACAGGGTAGTTGGGTCTGAGAAACACTCAAACTCATCACCGCTGCAAAGATGAACGTCTCATCTGGGCAGCTGGAAACTAAAGTCAGCACAAATTCTAAGGTCAAAAACTCAAAATCGCTGACCACAGAGACACAGCAGAGCTGCTACAGATCATCTATAGGTCAAAAACAGATCTGACGAGATCTACGGCTCCAGCTGAGAACACAGAGAAACTCAAGCCACCAAGAACAGAGATGAGAAGAACTGTTGTGGGCGGTCGCAAGGATGTTGTATGTGTTTACTAGGTAGTTACTAGGTTCTGGGTGGTTGCTAGGGTGTTGCTATGGTATCAGTACACTGCCCTAAGCAAATAAAGCCCAACATTGTCAATACATCTCTACATCTTCATCAGTCTTTCTCTCTAAAACTCACGTTTGAGAGACAGACAGCGACCGCAGCAGCAGATAAACCACAAACAGGTGCATTTATGTCAACACAAAATGCTTCATCTATAAGTGTTCGGGCCTGTAGCTCTGAGCTCAGTTATATGCTAAAATAATATGTTAATTAGGGTATTTTTCTTCCCAGAAAACAGACCAATGACATCATGTTGCATTCTAAGGCATGTGCACATTTGAGTCCAATCAGATGCTGTGTAGAATGAGAATGCCCCTCCCCCTGACACCACATGCCTATAGTGTTAGCTGTCAATCATGTCCACGGATGTGACGTAAACGAAAGCCTACTGGCTCTTAAGAAAAAAAAAAACAGAACAAGCCCTGTGAAACGTCCTGCACAAACTTCCTGTTTCAATAAGACCTACATCAGCTCAAGCACATCAAGATTTTGCTCCTCATATAATGTGAGTTCAGGGTGTGTTCACACTTGGCAGTTTGGGTTAGATTAAGACAAACTTAGTGTGGTTCATTTGAATAAGGGTGTTTTCACACTTGGTCCTTTTCTGGGGTCTGAGCGTGTGATTTTTGGCCCATATGTGAACACTCAAAACGATCTCAGACCACTTAAAAGCGAACTGAACCGAGACCATCTCGGGAGGTGGTCTGAATACGGTTCCCTTTCAGCTTTTGTGCAAACAACTTAAGCTCATTCAACACCATTTGCAGCAATGTTGTTTTTAAAACAATAATAATCATCAATAATAATAATCTTTACAAACAAATATCTTGGTTAGTGAGGCACATTCCAGATTCAATTCTGGGTCAGCCATCAAACACTGAACTGGACTAGATCCAAAAAACAACAGTATAAACACAAAGAGGTCTGAGACCACATTCCCACTTAAGTGGACCAAATGAGGGTCTGAGTCCTCTTTCAGGGACAGTCAGTATGAACGTAAAGAGGTCATTTTTCACTTGGTTCACCTCTTGGTCCACTTAAAGGAGTCTTAAAGAAGAAACACCCTAATGCGGTTTGACTGAAATATGAACGCAACATGGACCTAAGACGTCTAAACGAACCAAAAACAGGATATGATGTCACAAGATAAGACCCTAAATAGGACAGAATGCTCAAGCATAGCTGTTTTTTCTCATCATAGTTGCGATGTTGCCCATTACAATTCTAACCTCCTTTATAAGCTCTTCATAAGTTCTCAGCTAATAAAAATACCATCATATGTGTGCACATATACGACAAGTGCCATTATCCCAGCACACAGCATTGTTTTGGATGTTCGTAAGTTCCATCGCAAATAAACGTCATTAACGCAGTTTTATATCTTTAGGTTCGTGGTTAAAAATGACAGAATGAACGCTAAGTGAACCAGGACTAAATAATTTTCTTTTTTGCTCCAAGAGAACCAAACTACAAGTGTGAACACACCCTTTAGTCATGCTAGATAAACTGATGATGAGGTTAAAGTCATGCCATGCTTTGGTTACTAAACGGTTTGAATTCCTTGATCTTGGCAAGTCACTCGTTTTAAGCAGCTTGTGTGTGTGTTCATTTCAGTCTACTCACTGTTTTTGAGGGGCAGCGGTGGGATGTCTCTTTTCTGGCTCTCTTTTGCTGGTCTGATCCGAGGCGGAACGTCTGGGACTCGATCCGTGTCCGAGAGATCATCCACAGGAGAGCTGAGATGAGGACAGACAGAGGAAGAAGAGTCATCATTATCCAGCTCAGAGGACAACCTGTGTAGAAAACTGATTCGCCTACAAAACTTCTTCATTCTGGAGTGTCAGTGCAAACGGCAGACAGAGAAGCGCTCCTTTCTGACATTTGCAGAGAGAACAGGAAAGTGTGTCTCTCGGGTTCGTGTTGCTGCACGTCTCTGTGAGTTCAGAAGCACCTGACACAACAGGTTCAATGAGATCTACTCGATACTTATCTACCAACACACCTGTACTGAGCTTCACATGAGTCACTCAACAGGTGAACAGACAGACTCAATTACAGTGTACTACTATACACACCTCTGACATCACACATGTAAGGAACTTATTATTAAATATAAAATAAACATATCAAAGGTGACCTATAATGCCCCTTTCACAAGATTTCACAAGTCTCTGAATGTGTCTATGAAGTTTCAGCTCAAAATACCCCACAGATCATTTATTATAGCTTGTCAAATTTGCCCCTATTTGGGTGTGAGCAAAAACACGCCGTTTTTGTGTGTTTCCCTTTAAATGCAAATGAGCTGCTGCTCCCGGCCCCCTTTCCAGAAGAGGGCGGAGCTTTAACAGCTCAACAACAACAAAGCTGGAGAATCTCACGCAGCCAAAATGAGGATTGTCAGTAACGGTGTTCAGCCTTACATTGTTCAAACCGGAGTCGACACTGATGGAGAGACTCAGGAAGAAGTTACAACTTTTAGACGTTTCTGAATGGTTAGTGGATAAATTGATGTAGTTGCTGTGGAGTTGATTCAACTCATCCACTAGCATGTGCCGTCATGTTAATCTTTTGTGCAAATCCAGCGTTGAATTGACCCTCTTTGTAAAATGTAAAATGACGACATGGCAGCAACACTCGACTACAACGACTCTTCCGCTTACTGTCTAATAAAACACAATATAATAAAGCGTCTTTGGTGTTTCCATGGTTTCTACAGAAGTCAAACTGGAAATCGAGGGTAGCGCGAATATGTCGTCACATGGGCCGTTACACTGGTTGAAAAATAGCTGATTTCTCTGGATTTAAACATTGTTTGAAACATTTGGGTTAATGTAAGTACACAAGCCTACAAATATATAACATTGTTCAAATGGTTTTTTGATATTTTAATACAAAAATCTTACATATTGTGCCTTTAAAAGATCCAAAAAGAACAAAGTCTTCATAAAATGAATCCGAGCTGTGTTTACCATATGTGATGTGTGTTTACAACTTGATTTTCCAATTTGAGTATGATTAATAAACGAAAAATAAAATCTTACTAGAGATATGCCAATGTATTGGCCAACATTTGTTATCGGCTGATAAAAGCAATTATTTTCACTATCGCCCATCGGCTGATTGTTTAAAAACAGCCGACGTTCAGGGCCAATTATATCCTGTCAATCAAAAGGGGGCGGGAAAAACGTGTTCAGACTGCAAATCTGAATTGCCAAACTGCCTAGCTTAAATTATATTGATTCATTTTATTACGCATTTATGACCTTTTCGGATCATCTAAGGTTTGGTTATATTTGATTTCATTACAAATATCTTCATTTGTGTTTTGAAGGTGAATGAAAGTCTTATGGGTTTGGAACGACATGAGGTTGAGTACATGATGAGAGTTCTAAATTATAAACAACACAGTAAATAAGTGTTTTCTGACACAACGAACCCTACATTTGGCCACGTTTTGACAGTCGTCTGACATTCACCCTACATTCACAGTGATTACAGAAATACACAGGTTTATTTTAGCATCTGAGCAGCATTTGTTGAAGGTTTATCAGACTGTAAACATATTTCCTTATGTGTGTTTAAGATCAGGCCCATGTGGATGGTCAAACAATGGTACTTCCTGTGACCCTGAAGAACAATTGACCACCTCGAGAGAGAGAGTTGAAAACATCTGCCTAACACTCCGTTTTGAATGAACACTTCACTTGTGCTTTAGCTCTTCAACTGCATTTCTAAGAGTTGACAGAATTCTGCTCGTGAATTATTCAACCGACTCACAGAAGAAAAGACCTCAGGAGAACCAGGAAAAACCAGAGTGTTAAAATCACTGACGTTAAAGAATAACCACTAACCAAAGACCGGCACAACGAATGCTGAAGATACTCATTCAGACGGATTCATTGTTCTGTTCTGCTTTCACATCCTCAATCCAACCAACAATTTCATATAATCATCAAAAAAAAGGAAAGATTTTTTTCAAAATATGACTCCATTCTCGCATCCTGGACTTTCTGGACCAACTAAAAATATATATATTTACGTACAAATGAGGAATACAGCCAGTGATTCATCTTAAGGAGGCAATAACATGAGAAGTGCAGGCAATATAAGGTTTCATGCATTTACCAACAACAACTGTTGAACATGACAGGATCTGCAGAGCTACAGAAACCATCCACGCATGTCGAGTCAGCTTTATTTCTATAGCGTTTAGACGATACAGATCGATTCAAAGCAGCCTCACAGTAATAAACGGGACAATAATGATCATCAATGATGCAAACTACAGCATCTCCGCTTCTTTCCACTGTAGAAAAACAAAGCCAAAATATCACAGAAACGGTTGTTGCCGATAATATCGTTAGGAGCCCGAGTCTGCGCAGTGGTTGATCCCGCCCACACTCCTCATTCGCTAGCACAGCTGCCAATCATGACGTTACAACCCGCACCAAATAACGAACTAAAACCAAAAATATTGGGAAACCGAAAACTTGAACGTACGTCTGTGTAATAAGAACTACCTAAAATGACACAAACCATCTTTGGAAAAAAAAATTAAAAATATTAAGTGTAATTGGATTTTTTTGGTTTGGTTCACTTGAAAGGTTTTTTTAAAGCGCGAAGCACTGAAACCCTATTATATTTGTAAGAATTTCAGGTAACACTTCAGTATAGGGAACACATATTCACGATTAACTTTTCCCTCAATAAACTCTTAATTTACTGCTTATTAACAGTTAGTAAGTTAGTTGTTAAGTTTAGGTATTGGGTAGAATTAATAATGTGGATTAAGGTCATGCAGAAAAAGGCATTAATATGTGCTTAATAAGTACTAATAAACAGTCAATATTCTAATAATATGCATGCTAATAAGCATCATAAGACCTTAAAATAAAGTGTTACTGAATTTTTATTATTATTATTCTGCCGAAATCGTGCAGTCAAAACCGTAAGGCCTAGAGACTTGAAACTTGGCGAAATGGTAGGTCTCAATTTAACACGGTTTTGCTCAAAGGTCAAATCGGTCAAAGGGGAAAAAAAAAAAAAAAAAAGGAAACATTTTGGACCATAACTCAACCGTTTTCTGATCTCATTTCCGCCATGAAAATTTTTCCACCATATCGGATTTTGTCCAAAACCTACTTTTGCGTACTAGTCCTATGTTCAAGATGGGACGCCCAATGGTGGAGCCACTACTAAAATGGCTCTTTAATGGAATGAGATATTTTCACCAAACTTGCAAATTAGCGTATTGAGTTAATTTTGACATAAAAGCCTCCGACTGGCCATTGTTTTCACGTGCTCAACAAACATGCCAACAATGTTCAATGCTGTAAAAACACGTTGTAAAAAGAAACCTTTGACGCTCTTCACAAATACACACAGGATCTTTTAAAAGCATCAACAATCAGCAGGTACCAGATTGACCTGGTTCTCGGTACTGAAGAAAGGCTGGTATTGTTACATTTTATCAACTTGGTGTGAAGTACAGGTACTTTTGACAACTCTAATGTAAACTACATCAAATATGAGACAGCTCTAAAAAAAGGCAGCAGAGTGATTACTCATCATGTGACAGCAGCTGATGTTGATCTTCAGCACACAAGCTTTCATAGAAACATCCTTTTATAGATCACAGAATGACTGAGATGACTGAAGTTTCACTAGTTCGGATGTCATTGTGAAAACAGACACAATGCATTCTGGGAGCTTGACCTTCAACCCACCGGAGCTCGTGACAAAGCTTTTCCACCTCATCTGATGGTACGGATCTTATGAATTAAAATCACTGATAATGGCCTGGATATTATAACAACCACAAAATACAAATATAAAGCACACTGGTGGTCTAAAGTTTGGAATAATTAATGTTTTTTAATGTTGAGTCTCTTCTGCTCAACAAGGCTGCATTTATTTAATCAAAAATTCTGTGAAATATTATTACAATTTAAAAGAACTGTTTTCTATTTGAATACATTTCAAAATATACTTTATTCCTGTGATGGCAAAGCTTTTCAGCAGAATTTTCATTCTTTTTTAAAAACTGAAATTAATACTTTTATTCATCAAGGGTGCATTAAATTGATCAAAATTGACAGTAAAGACATTTATAATGTTACAAAAGATTCTATTTCAAATAAATGCTGTTCTTTTGAACTTTCTGTTCATCAAAGAATCCTGAAAAATAAAATGTATCACAGTTTCCACTAAAATATGACTTTTCAATTTGGAAATGTTTCTTGAGCAGCAGATCATCATATTAGAATGATTTCTGAAGGATCATGTGACACTGAAGACTGGAGTAATGATGCTGAAAATTCAGCTTTGATCACAGGAATAAATTACACTTTACTATATATTCACATAGAAAACAGCTGTTTTACATTGGAATAATATTTCAGATTTTTTACTGTATTTTTGATCAAAGAAATGCAGCCTTGGTGAGCAGAAGAGACTTCTTACAAAAATAATCATGATTATTCCAAACAGTGGACCGCCAGTGTGTTTGTATCATTTCTAAACACTATTTTTGAATACATTACATTTAATATGAACCCTGATAATTATGGAAGGTACTTGTAAAGCAAGATTTACCATAAACATCTCAACCATACAGTAGACTTTTCAGATAGAAAATAGTGTACTTTAAGTGATGAATAAGTAAAGAAACGATCAACATGTCATGAATTCAAAATTCATCCTGAATGCTTTCTTAATAAATAATCTCTTATTGTGAATGATTTACCAGCGCACGTTATTCTACAAGAAATAATGTTTATTTATAATCTTTCACTGAAACGTCTCTAACACAAGGGATGTGCACAAAAACATCTTATTAACCAATAATATCACAGCCTATTTTAGGATGCACACAACTGAAATTTCATCTAAACTTTTTAACGGTTTAAGTCAGGAAGCTTTCAAAAACATTCATGTGTGATGCTGCAATCTATCATGACGCTAACAGATGTTTCCCTGCATCATTACTGTATGTGCTGAAGACGACCAGTGAGAACATCACTGGACCAATAAAATGCCAATGAATAATCAAACATCAAAAGTGCGACCAACTAGATCAACATATCAATCAGAAGTTTTCAGCATTATCCACTGCTATCAAAACCCATATGAATCAATCAACACTAACTAACTAATGTAAAGCAGAATTACTAACGAGACCCTGAATCGAGAGTTTCTAACGTGTGTTAGCATTCTGCTGTACAAATACCATTCAAAAGAGAATGATAAGGGGTTCGTTAAAAGCAGGTCAAACTCGTTGTTTCATACTGATGCATAGCAAAGCAAACCTTCAGCAACAGTACAGAGCCAAAAAACAAACAGAACATTAGATTTCTGTACAGAACGGTCAGTCGTGTCACTCACTAAAGGCCAGGAAGTGAACCAGAGGTCAACCGCAACCATATACCAGTAGGAAGTTACTGATAACTGGTAGTTTATGTGCAAAGAACCAAACAAAGTGAGAGACAGCATGCATTTATAACTGCAGAACATGAAGCCTCTGGACACACATACAGAGAAAGAAACGAAACGAACACAAACCACCAGTAAGACAAAGCTGCGGTTTTACAGTGCAGCACATCAGCTCAGAAACACTGTGTAATGCCATCGGAAACTAACATGACGCTCTGAAGAGTATCAAACACTCACATTCACAAACTCCACAACACTGGCCAATATCATGGCACTAACATCATCCACAGAAAACAAGATGTGACGGCACTATACAGAAAACCTTAACTCACACACACATCCAGAAAAAAAATAAAGAGCAAACAGAAACAGAACAACAAACATTCACTTCCACATTGAACTTACGTGCTCAAACATGCCAAAAAAGGCCATTACAATCTGATGAGATGAGAAATCCCGTTACCCACGAATGAACGTACGACAGGAGGAGAGAGATGAGCAGATACGGACCAGTAAACAAGTCTGAAAAACACCCGAGATAGTCAGAGAACCACGGCGTGAACGAGTCAACGCGACCTGAACCGACCACAGAGAACAGACGGAAGTGGAAAACACTTTTAGACGCAAGGCTCTGTGAGCAGAGACCTTCAAAAAACAAAAAAAAACAGAGAGCTTCCTGAATTCTGCCTCCTGCTTCTCATGTTCACAGATCTGAACATCACAAAAATCACACGCAAAAATAAAACAAATCACATTTTGTAGAATAAAAATGAACCCTGCATTTTTGCATTGTGGAAATTTTTTTTTTTTTTTGTGGAATATTTTGTATATTCTTATTATGTGTAATGTGAAAAATATGATTATTATTTGAATTGTAAAGCATTCATACTACATAAGAGTCTTTAAATCAATATTACAGCAATCTTTATTAAAAATTAAGAAATTAAAAAATAAAAAAATATATAAAAATAATTGTATTATATTGTATATTTATATAGTATATTATATTATATTTAGGCTATATATAAAATAAAATATATAATGAACATTATTGAGAAATAAACTCAAAGGTAAAATATTCAGATGCATTAATAATGTTTTTGGATGGAATGTTTTTTTTTTTTTGCAAAGTAATTACAATTTGAGAGCTTAATTGCCATGAAAATAATTATTAATACAACAATCTTTATTAGAAATTAAGAAATTAAAAAATTAAAATAAACATAAAAATAATTGTATTATATTATATTATGGCTATATATTATAAAATAAAATAATAAAAAATTCATTACTATATTACTATATAATGAACATTATTGAGAAACAAACTATTATAAAACTATTATAAAATATTCAAATGCATTAATAATAATGTTTTTTTTTTTTGCAAAGTAATTACAATTTGAGAGCTTAATTGCCATGAAAATAATTATCACAGCAATCTTTGTTAGAAATTAAGAAATTAAAAAAAATAAAAATAAATCTAAAAATAATTATATTATATTATATTATATTATGGCTAAATATTATAAAATAATAATAAAAATACATTACTATATAATGAGCATTACTGAGAAACAAACTCAAAGGTAAAATAATCAGATGCATTAGTAAGAATGAGATTTTTTTTTTTTTTTTTGCAAATTAAAGCAATTTGAGAGCTTAATTAATTACCATGGAAAAATGTCTGATAAGACTAAATCACCAAAACTAAATTTCAAGACACTTGTGGGAATACAGCAGCTTTTGTGTGTTTGGAGGAGGCGTCTCGCATGGGATTGTGGGTCAGCAGATTATCGTTTGAGGAAACAACACAGATTGATCACAAGAACACTGCTGACATCTAGTGTTCACGTGCGTTCAAGCAAACACTAAAACAACAGGACTGAATGCAGGGCTCAACTCTCCCACCAAATATTGGATTCAATCTTTTTATCAACTCATTTTCTTTCAGTTTTCACAGGTTTTGTGTTTCTCTTTGGAACTGGCTGATCTAAATGAAATAAATATATAAACACTCTGACTGAAGATCATCTCCTAACAAACCGTGTGAGGTGCAGTTCCTCTGACCACCAGAGGGCGGCGCTCTCACCATCACAATCCAAGAGTCTGTGATGATGTTGGGCTTAATCACAATAACGAACACACTCCCACTGCCTGGAAGAGCACGTCATTTTCCAGCTGACTCATTTCCACTGGTCTGTTTGACCCTTGTGATGGTCTACAGGCCACATGACTCAATAACCTCGAGTCACAGGAAATACAAACACCAGCGTTTGTGCAAGTGCACAGCGTGTGCAGTGTTCACTACGATACTGCTCTCACTGTTCCTGCAGTATGTGTGCAATTCAGAACATTTGCTGAAATATGCACTGCCGTAAACAACAGAACACTCTAGCTGTGTCCCAATTCAGAGGCCACGCCTTCAAAGGTCAAAAGGTCAAACCGAGCGTTGTTAAATGGGACGGTCTAGCCTATGGAGGATTGCTCTAGTCACCTAGCAAATGTGACAGCTGCCGTACATACTGGACTATTCAACTGTCTGAAAACAAAACAGGGTTCACAACCTGTCTAAATATGTTCACTTTGGTCCATTTCTGTACATAATAAAGAGTATAAAATCACATCTTATTAAGATAAAGGTCAACAAGTGTGTACTGTACCTGAAAACGGGCGGGCTTCCGGATGACATGGTTCTGGGATTTGTAGTCCTGGTGCAGACGGACACACGAGGAGGTGGAACAGGGGGTCTGTACGGGACCTGAGGGGTTACCGGGACATCTTTGGGCTCTTTAGAGACGCCCACAGCGTAGCTCTTAGGAGGAAGAGGAGGAGCGCCTGTGTCTCCCTGAGTAGGAGATGAACACTGCTCGTACAGGTGGAAGCGCTCCGATGAGGAGGAGGAGGAAGAAGAGGACGAGGGAGTGGGGGAATCAGGGGATCGTTTGCTCTCGCTCTTCTGGAGTTGCTGCGCCGGCCCTTTAAGAGGCAGGTGTTCTGGGCGTGGCCTCGGAGTGGGGATGGGCTTGGCTCGTTCAGCAGGTGTGGGCGTTTCCTTCAGCTCAGGAGCCGTTGCTGTGGTTACTGAGCCCGGCGTGAAGGGAACGGGAGGTCGATTGGGCATGACCCGCGGGGGGACGGGAGGCAGCCGCTTGCTTGGGACGCTGTTTTCGGTCTCCCTGCCTCTGAATTTCGTCCTCTCTCTGGCGACGGGTCTTTCGTCCTCACGCTCATCATCTTCCTCCATCCCCGCCTCCGAGGGGAACAGCTTGCGCAGGCTGCCGAGAATCCGCTTCCTGTGGCCGGGCAGAGCCACGCCCATCCGCTGCAGCTTTGCCGGGGTTAAATCCTGACATTCCCACAGCGTTCCCAGTCCAGCCTCCTGGAACGCCGAGCAGTACTGGTCGAGCCGGAGGCCGTTCAGCCACTCCAGCACAGGCTGGGAACCTTCCAGCCGGACGGAGGACATGACTGGAACGCCACCGATCCCTCTGGAATGCTGCAGAACTACACTGCAGGACTTCTTCTCCATGTGTTGAGGTTAGGGAGTCATCGGGACTGGAATAAGACGTCTTTTGAGAGAGAGAGAGAGAGAGAGAGAATCAATAACATGGTCATCAATGATAAACTACAGATGTTTTCATCAACCAGAGAATCTGACAGCAGTTTAAAATGTGTTTTGCTCTATAAAACAGCAGAACGTTCACGCTGCTCTCTTCACGATTTAAAAGAAGAAAAAAGTCGGATCAAATTCTAAACGGGTATTAATAAGACCAGAAATTCAGAAATGAAAGTAAAGGGTGTAGCGTCTGTAGTTGATCAAAATCATCAATACAACTATAAATTAAAGAAAGCTTTTAACGTTTGACCTCCTTCGGATAACTCATAGACCATGGCTCCGGCAGGTCTAGATGAAATGACCCTATTGGCATCTTTGTTGCCTCCATTGAAGAGAAGCAGGAGGCTTTCTCACCAGCTCCGGGGACAAAGAGTCACCCGTTTTTCCCCCCTATATAAGATTAGTTATGACTGTAGCGGTGTTAGTTTTACTCTAAACGGTATGTTCAAGTATAAACTGTATCCCTCACTTTTATGTCTTTGACATCCGACAAGTTTGGTCTCATTGTAAAGCTCTCTTTATGCCCTAATTTACATTTACATTTATGCATTTGGCAGATGCTTTTATCCAAAGCGACTTACATTGCATTATATTATACATTTGTATCTGAGTATGTGCAATCCCTGGGATCGAACCCACGACCTTGGCATTGCTAGTGCCATGCTCTAACCACTGAGCTACAGGAAAGCATTGACAGTGTATGTCGCATTACTGTAAAATGCATCGTTCTATTTTTAATGGTACTTCGAAGAAAATGTACTCAGATCTGACACTTCATAAACTGTGCAAATGAGGTCATAAATGGAGACAAAGAAAAAGACTGCCCGCCAAACTTTCACCCTCGCCATTGGCTGGCGCTTCCAAGGAGGTGTTTTGGCTTGTTTGTCCTTAAAAAGACAACCACACACACGTTTCTTTTGTCTCTCGATTGTCCCTCGCCACCTCACGCACGTCTCTCCCGGACGTCTCGGCGACCGCGCTTCCATCACGCGCTCCTCTGCATCTTCGGGACGACCATCTGTCTGGCACAAGTTTTCTTTTGTCAAGACTTCGTCATCCTCCATCATCTAGGAGACGGACTCTCTCTCTTCTTTATTTTCCGGTTATCTTACTCTTAAGTTAAAACCTTGTTTGAAAATCCCGCCGAGAACCCAGCCTCGGAAAAGGACCAATCGCTCCAGCCATATATACATGTTCAACTTTAATAATATAAATAAATGCATAGCCTAGGCCTATTTAATTTAAATGTCTTATCATTAAAATATAAAAATTAAAATGACGGGAAATAATTGATTATGACGGATTTTTTACTGTACGTTAAAATGACAGACAGTGCGAAAGTCTAACGCAACCTCTGAGACATTATATATATATATATATATATTTTCCCTGACTTGTTGAATTTCTGTCTATCTACCTGTCCATCTGTCTGTCCGTCGTTCCGTCCGTCCATCTATCCATCTGTCTATTTCTCTATCTCTCTGTCTATCTGTCCATCTATTTCTCTGTCCATCCATCCATCTATCCATCTATCATCCATCCATCCATCTATCCATTTATCATCCATCCATCTATCCATCCATCTATCATCCATCCATCCATCCATCCATCCGTCCGTCTATCCATATTTCCATCCATCTATCCCTCTCTCTCTCTAGCTATCTATCCCTCTCTCTATCTATCTATCCATCCATCCATCCGTCTATCCGTATTTCCATCCATCTATCCCTCTCTCTATCTATCCATCCATCCATCCATCCATCCATCCATCTCTTTGTCTGTCTGTCCATCCATCTGTCCATCCATCCGTCCATCCATTTATCTATGTCTATCCGTCTTTCCATCCATCTATTCATCCATCTATCCCTCTCTCTCTCTCTCTCTCTATCTATCTATTTATTATTAATATTATCATTATTGTTTGTTCGTTCGTTTTGTTTGTTGTTGACGTTATTGAATTGATCACATGGCATGTGACTTACTTTGTATTTAAAAGGAAAAAAAAATATTTAAAAAAAAAAAAACTGTGAGACACGAGTGCATCTCCATCTCTCAGTGAAACTGAACCTGCATGCTTGAATATTCACTGTGATTTTCTTCCTCATATTTTCATTTTGATGAACACATGTGGGGGAAAATCACACAGAGTTCCTGGAGAAAAAGAACCTCAGGCAACCCAGACATGTTTACTTAAGCCGATTCAGATGTGCATTCAGACATTCAGAAGATGCCTTTATGCAAAGCGACTTACAAATGAGGAACATCACAAGCAGTTTATCTTACAAGAGCAACGATATTCACATGAGTTCATCCAAGTGTCAAGAGCAAGTCCCTATGAAATCTGTTTGATTTTCCCCCCAAATTCTGTGTTTTCTGTTTTCATTTTTCTGGATTCTGTTTTTTAATTATTTAATTAAATCTTAATAATTAAACAACTGAATTTAACGTATTAAATGAAACACACTATGAAGGCATTTCATTTCATCAGAAATTCAGCATTTTCTGTTCTACTTTTTCTGGATTCTGTGTTTGTTTTTTAATACAAATGTATTCTCAAAAACAGTGGTAATTAAATGAATGCATACAACTTTAACAATTTAATATATTGCATTAATAATTAATCTTTTAAAACATAATCAAGTTCCTTTTTTTAAACAACTTTCATTTTAGGACAAAGTGCTGCACAATCTAATAATAGCACCTAATAAAGTTACCGCCCACCTTCTAAATAACACCATTACATTTACTCTCTAAAAACATTTTAGCACGTTACGTTTCAACCCTGCTCGTATATTTGTCTTTGATTCTGACTTATTCCACAGTAAAACACACACTAATATCAATGCCCACATCATAAAGACATTTTAGCATTTCAAAAAAAGCTCATTTCCTGCATGTAATTTCCTGTTCCTGCTCAGATCATTTTTCCAGTTGAGTTCATTATCAGTCAGATGAACTATAGATATCTGCTGTGTGTGAGTGAGAACAGTGAGAACATTAAAGTGCCCCTATTATGCTCATTTCAGATATTCCCTTTCATGTAGTGTGTAACAGAGCTGTTTGTGAATGTAAAAGCTCTACAAAGTTTTAAAGATCAAAGAGCAAATAAAGTTACTGTCTCCTAAAAGAAAGAAGCGATTCTGAACTGCCAAAACGAGTTGTTAGTGATTCCTGTCTCACATCCAGTTACATACCTACAACGTAACTAATCTGCATAATGCCCACCTATGGTCTTCATTGGCTGAACTGCATCTCTTTGCCCCGCCCTCAAACACTGTGATGATCCACTTTAAAGAGATTGATACGGTTAAACCGACTCCCTCGTTACTGTTCGTATCACTTTGATGAGATTCAGATATGCTAATGAGCGTTTGGTTTCTGACCAATCAGAGCAGACTGGGCCATCTGATCAATCAGAGCAGAGCAGGCTCTCAGAAAGGCGGGGTTTAGAGAGACCGAATCTTCGAACAAACTGTTTCAGACACTGTGAGAAAAGAGCTGATGCTGCAGTGGATATTATGAGAAAATTTAAAGCGTGTTTTGACCTTGGATGCATTTAAAACTATTGTTGCAATCTTTAAAACGGCACTTTAAACCTTTGGTGGTCGTGCAGTTGGAATCGAGTGTGTTTCTTAAATCACTCTACATTATGTTTGACTTTAAACGCCTCAAGCCGTTCTATTAATCATTACTGACGCTGTGCTGCAGAACTTGTTTTGGAAGAAGTGACTGAAGCTTTCGGCCCACTCATGCTCTGAACGTGAGAGGCAGGCAGGCAGACAGACAGACAGGTCCTCAAACCACCTCAGAAGTGTTGACGGTGAAGATTCAACACAAGATTTATCATCTTACTCAATATCTGTCTACAGGATGTCTTTCAGGTTAAACGCAAGCCCACTGATTCCATTTTAATCCGACCACCAAGTTTAATGGTGCAACACTCACATTTTTAGTAGTGCGCAAGCTTTAACTTTGTGTCCTTTTACACTCCAACTGCTTTTTTAAAGTTGTGACACATGGCTGGAGCAATCGACCGCAGTTGCTTAAAAGACACTGAGCAAGATTCACATTCACACATTCATTAGCAGGGACGCCAGGTCTGCCAACCCAAAGGCCAATCGAAAATAGCCCACAACTTGACTACTGTAAAAGCGACCAAGACTGCAGGGATCATGTCAGATGCTGCATGTGCTTTATATGAAGTACTCATGAATCATTTTCGGTTGAAGGCACTTCCTTCATTTCATTTTATAATTAGCTCGAATCAGGAACAATAAAAAGATATTCATCAGATATCAAACTAAACTCGTGAGTCTCAGTGATCACATCTAGTTCAAATATAATCAATAAAAACAGTATCAGCAATTCAAACTCTCTCACACACACACACACACACACACACAAACACACATAATCAACAATCAAACTCTCTTTTTAGTTTCTTCCTCATTTAAAAGTATCATTTTACCAGGAAGTGCATCTGTTAAATGCAAACAAACACTTAAGAGTGTGAAATGGCAGGGTGTGTGTGAGTGAGTGTGTGTGAAATGGGTAAAACAGCCAATTTCTCTGAACAAAAAAAAAGAAAAAAAGAAAAGAGACAAAATGTCTGGCCTTAAAGATATTTTTTAACATACAGTACACTCTGATATTTAAGAGAAACATCTGCATGTAAAATAAAATCAACACACACATACCTGAAAATCCTCACTGATGAAAAACTAGACACTCCACATTCATGACTGGATCTTCAGGTCACATGTGTTTGCAGAAAGACCAGGAACATGAACACACACACACACACACACACACACCTGAACATGAATCGGAAAGTACCAGGATTATAATTCACTGTCTGCATCCCAATGCACATACTAACCATCCTCAACATCATGCAAGACTATGAGTAGTGCATCCCAAGACTGGTGGAGAACGTGCATGTGCATCTTTTGTAGTACTGAACAAGACTGAAGCTGACACTATGTATCTGAATACCATATTTCAGACTAAAAATACATGTCCGTGAACAGTAACATGTATATCTGAGCATGTGCACGAATTAAAAAGTCCTTAAAATGTAACCTTCAAAAGGCCATGATTTCATTCATTTGAGTTAGTTTGACAACGGCCAAATTGTGATGGCTAGACGACTGGGTCAGAGCATCTCCAAAACTGCAGCTCTTATGGGGTGTTCCCGGTCTGCAGTGGTCAGGATCTATCAAAAGTGCTCCAAGGAAGGAACAGCGGTGAACCGGCGACAGGGTCATGGGCGGCCAAGGCTCAATGATGGCTGGCCCGTGTGGTCTGATCCAACAGATGAGCTCAAGAAGTTAATGCTGGTTCTGATAGAAAGGTGTCAGAATACATATGGGGCTACATAGCATAGCCATGCTGACCCCGAAAGCGCCAACAGTGGACACGTGAGCATCAGAGCTGGACCAAGAAGGAATGAATCACGCTTTCTTTTACATCACGTGTAGAACAAACAAGTCCAATCCATGGAGGCTCCACCTTGCAACTTACAGGACTTGCTGCTAATATCTTGGTGCAGATACCACAGCACACCTTCAGGGGTCTAGAGGAGTCCATGCCTCGACGGGTCAGAGCTGTTTTGGCAGCAACACAATATTAGGAAGGTGGTCATAATGTTATGCCTGATTGGTGTATGTACTGGTTGCATGTCACTCAAAACACTAATAGCACTCATAAAGTTTATCAATTTTTCAGAGCAATTTCATACTTCCGGTTTGAAAAGCAAACTCGAAGATACATCACAGAATCAGGCGTAGAGTGTGTGACAGGAGAGGCCCGAATCTACATCGCCCCGGTTATGAGCGCTTCTCTGCATTTATTCATGAGAAAGAGCTCGTTCAATCCAATCACTGCACCGCAGTATGCACAAGATTATAATTGTGGTATTTTGCATGAGGAAGTATCACTTTTGTTGTTTCTGTCTTATAGCCTGTTGCTGTCAGCAACTTGGGTGACAGACACATCATATTCAGAGACATTGTATTTTGCCTGCGATGTGATCAGAACTGGAGTTTGACTACGAACACATGAAAAATACGATTGTTACGATATACATGCGGAGCGCGCATTTGATCGGTTTCAGCGCGGAGCTCCGTCATACACTCGTCATAGATCACGTACAGACTGAAGTATGTGTTTAAAGTTTTTATAGACATATTTCGGTGTGTCACGGTGAATGCACACATATTTCATCATGTCTTCTTCAAATGAAATATATTTGCAAATACGGACACTATACGGTGGTGTATCTGAACGCGATGACGCGATGGATTACACAAAAGACAATGATTTAGACGAAAATGAGATTATTTTGTAAATTCAATTCAAAGTTCGAAAGTTGTGCTGTCTGTAAGCAGAAAACAAAAAATTCTCTATTGTAAAAACACAAATACATTGAAGTAATTTCTATTTTTAAGAAAGTATGTAGATTTCCAGTTTAAAGAAGGCCTAATTAAATAATTATTAAACTCGATTTGAATAAGAAATACAAAAAAAAAAAAAAATTTTGCCTGTAAATTTCCTAGAATTTTTAATACTTAGTGCTAGAGGTCACATCACTAGCAGCACTCTAAACTAACACTACTAATGATCATTTATTTCTGAACAAGGGTGTCTCCTTGCAAAACAGGTACTCATAACTTGCTATAGTTTAACAGAGGGAAAGAAAGTGGTTAGTGAGAAGTGAAACATCCGGCGTTTTCTGGATTCTGAACTCATATTAGCGCTGAAGTTTTCAAATCCTCACTAAAGCTGGCACACACACTCATGACTCACACCTCTTGCATATGACTGATCGTCATACTCAGCCTATGACCTTTAACCTGTGAGATTGTGTATATCGCGGTACATATGGGTAGCACAGCACTATTGATAGATGCTCTAAGATATACACATCAGGGCTCGACAATAAAGACTGCCCGATGGTCTGGGGCCATCTAGAGAAATCAAGTCAAGTCACCTTACCTTTACAATGCAGATTGTGTCAAAGCAGCTTTACAGTGATAACTGGTATATAATTTTGGCTGCACAGCAATCAATTCAGTACTTGCTGTTTAAGAAATTTTTGTGTGCGTGACATGCATATGAACAGCTTCTCAAACAGCGTGCAAATACTTAATTGAGTCCTGATGAATTCACACAAAAACGGCGTGTTTTTGCTCACACCCAAATAGGGGCAAATTTGACAAGCTATAATAAATGATCTGTGGGGTATTTTGAGCTGAAACTTCACAGACACATTCTGGAGACATTAGAGACTTATATTACATCTTGTAAAAGGGGCATTATAAGTCTGCTTTAATCAAACGAGACAAAGAATAAAATAAAGTCTCTGCTCTGGACTGAGCAGAGAAGAATTAATAGGAACGAATCATCAGAATTAATAAGAATTAATCTATATAGTGAAGTCTATGCAGTGTTTGATTACTTTATTCACTTTCTGTACCTGTTAGACCAACCTGAAAAGAAACTGAAAAGCACTGCTTATTTTATTTATGTGTTTGTTTCTCCGCCAGAAGAGGAGCGCAACAATTCTGACTAAAATATTAGTTGTTGGATATTATTAGAATTTTAAGTGTATTTTTACAATAACAGTATTTGTAATTTAGTGAGTTTAACTTCTGCTTTACTTATTAGACTATAATGTTGTTACAATGTAATGTAACTCTTTTTGCACATGTAACAGTCTACATGGTTACATTTACTATATATTTGTTTCCAGGACATATAAAAACAACCCATTTACAAACCCCAGTTTAAAAACCAAGGTATCATCCTACCTCTTCATACAGTCCGAGAAGAAAATGTCAGACTTCAGACGCACATTCAATTCAGAAACCAGCGAGGAGGAGAAATAAGACTGCTCTGTAATTAAAGGCCATGAAACAGTTCACAGCCTCTATAAAACATTCTGCTCAGAGCGACACATTAGACAGAAACAGGATGAAAAGAGCAAACAAGTGTCTAAGTTGTGGTTAAAGTCTCACTAACACATGCTTACAAAGTCACACAAACACATGCAGTGTGAAGTGCTGGCCAGCTAATCAACATGCTAAAGAGACGGATGGATGCATCCACTGTTTACAGAGAGCAGCCGAGCGTTAACAAACATGGCGAATAAAACATTACAAACATTCTCAACCAGTTTTAACTGATACAAGAACCACAACTTCTGTTAATCAACTTTAATCAAAGTTAACCATCTCATTATATCCAAATATCAGCTGATATATCAGATCGCTGTCTGTCTCTCGTTTAGTTGCATTTAAAGGTGTTTGATTAAAAGCTGATTTGGCGAATTGGTCATAAATAAGGAACTGGGAATGTTGACGGACATTTGCTGAAAGAAACACCGAACAACACTGAGCACGACTGACCCGCTTCTGAGTTTATAACAAACATCAAGCTGATTAACATTCCAGCCACATCACAGGACTAGTTAACCCCTCGACTCACGCCAGCACAAACACTGTTAAATGACTGAGTGAGTCACACAGATCTCCATTATGTGAGTTAAAGGAACTGAAATCACCTTCCGCATGTGGAACATCACTTTAGTGCTACTGGTATTAGTGCTGTATCTCTTTAAGAAGAACTCTATTAGTTTCCCCACAACGCCTATGAAATCTTGTGGTTTAAGACCGCATCCATCAAACACACACATACCTGCTAGAGCTGTCTGTCTGTTAGTCTGAACATGCTCCAGTGTTTCCTTCAAGCTCGACAAGTGCATCTGAACACGCACACGCTCACACACTCTTTCTCACACTCTCTCTCAACTGAGCAACCAGAGAGAAAGACAGAAAGAAAGAGAGACAGAAAAACAAACACAGAGACAGACAAACAGAGAGACAGACAAACAAACAGAGAGACAGACAGACAAACAAACAGACAGACAGAGACAGACAAACAGAGAGACAGACAGACAAACAAACAAACAAACAAACAGACAGAGACAGACAAACAAACAAACAAACAGACAGACAGAGACAGACAAACAAACAAAGACAAACAGAGAGACAGACAAACAAACAGACAGACAGAGACAGACAGACAAACAAACAAACAGACAAAGACAGACAAACAGAGAGACAGACAAACAAACAGACAGACAAACAAACAAACAGACAAACAGACAAACAGAGAGACAGACAAACAGAGACAGACAAACAAACAAACAAACAGACAAACAAACAAACAGACAGACAAACAAAGACAGACAAACAGAGACAGACAAACAAACAGACAAACTGAGAGAGACAAACAAACAGATAGAGAGACAGACAAACAAACACAGAGACAGACAAGCAGACAAACAGAGAAAGACAAGACAAACAAACAGAGAGACAGACAAGACAAACAAACAGACATTCAAACAAAAAGACAGAGAGACAAACAAACAAACAAACAGAACGACAGAAAAACAGAAACACGAGAGACAGACAGACAAACAGGGACAGACAGAAAAGCAAAAACAGAGAGACAGACAGAAAAACATCAAATATGTCTATGAATAATGTAAATATGTAACTAATGCTTTTTACCACGTTAATAAAACAAATGAAAACTAATCAGAAAAGAATCAGACCAAAGAATTTTTCATTTTCACGGATTTTTAAAACAAGAGTGATTTCTAGCCGATGAAATATTTCACAGCATAACTCAACTCGTATAGCATCTTTATTCACTACAGAGATGACCTGCGATCCTCGCCGGGAGACGTTATTTTAAAACATGACGGTTATTTACCGGTTTTCCGTGACTTTGAGACTCCTGGAGAATCACACGCTGAGATTTTCCCGAGTTGTGCTGATAAAATCTTCATTTCTATATAAATTCCGTTTACTGACTGAACGCAAAACGCGCGCAACAGTCCAACAAACTTTAGTAACGCCGATAAACTCACAGACAAACAAACACGCTGATGAATATTCATGAAACACTTACAGAAGCGTCTCTGGCAGAACTTGGGCTTGTTTTTCTGGCTCTGGATGTTGTTGTTTTTCTCCGGACGGCTGTGAACTAGTCCGTGAGTGTTTCTCCACTGCAGCAATCCACTGAAACAGAGAAAAACCCTGCAAGAAACTTCTTCCGTAGGCGGCGCGTCACATGAGCGCGTGTGAAACTTCTGCACGCGACGCGCCACTCTGGGCGTCAAATACCGCTAACTGCGGTTGCTATGCGACACAACGGTCAAATTCTTCAGGGAAAGCGCGGTGACCCTGAACACACAAACACCACTAAATCTCACGGCGGTTTTGTCCAGTTTGACACATTTGTATGATTGCTATAACTATAATCATTTCAACATATAGGCTAACCTGTAAGGACTGTTATCTGGTTTCTATAAGGATTCTTATATTTTCAAATCCTCATCGAATACTTACACTCGATGTGATTGGTCCATCCATAGCAGCGCTGAGAAAAGTAACAAAAATATTAATTTTACAAGCATGCTTCTCTAGCCATGCTGTTTACACTTTAGAAGTGATTGATTTGTGATCAGGCTGATATATGCTGGTGTTTATGGACCCTGTAGTTTTTAGATATTTTGTAGTTGTATAAAAGTATCATGTACAAGCTTTGGCCGTTAGGCGGCGCTACAGGTCTATGAGTGAATTTTAGACTGTGTTGGGATGGAATACTAGCATACTGTATGTTGCAGCATATCCATGCCTTCTTTTTCTCTCCTGTGCACATTGGCCAGCTAACAAGAATATGTTCTAAGAATGTTTTTGTTAACTTTGAACGAACGTTCTATTAACGTTACTGAAAGAACTAGACAAAGTTCTGAGAATGTTCCCGTTAGCTGGCTGTACATTGTGTACAAACACAAAAGCAGTACATGTTCATTATAGTACAGTCTAGATCCTGCTGACATAACTGAAATAGTCGAGACTTTGAATGGGCTGCAGTAAAATAATGCAGTTCATTTTCAGCTGTTTGCTCATATGAATGCTGCTTCATAAATAAATAGTTTTTCATCGTCATCATCAGTAGACTAGTGTAGGACGAGAGTGAGTCAGAGTCTAGCAGGCCGCTCGGCTCTAATGCCTTGTGTGGGCACATTTAGCAGATCACATTATTTGTTTGGTGCTGGTGGGAGGTGTGTGTGTGTGTGTGTGTCTGTGTGTGTGTGTGTGTGTACCTGGTATTCCCCATGTAATGGGGACCAAATGTCCCTACAAGGATAGTAATACCAGTAATTTTTGACATATTTTTGGTCCCCATGAGAAAAACAGTTATAAATGATACTAAATGATGCCTTTTTAAAAATGTAAAAATGCAGACAGTTTCCTGTGATGGGTAGGTTTACAATATACAGGTGCTGGTCATATAATTAGAATATCATCAAAAAGTTGATTTATTTAACTAATTCCATTCAAAAAGTGAAACTTGTATATTATATTCATTCATTACACACAGACTGATATATTTCAAATGTTTATTTCTTTTAATTTTGATGATTATAACTGACAACTAAGGAAAATCCCAAATTCAGTATCTCAGAAAATTAGAATATTGTGAAAAGGTTCAATATTGAAGACACCTGGTGCCATACTCTAATCAGCTAATTAACTCAAAACACCTGCAAAGGCCTTTAAATGGTCTCTCAGTCTAGTTCTGTAGGCTACACAATCATGGGGAAGACTGCTGACTTGACAGTTGTCCAAAAGACGACGATTGACACCTTGCACAAGGAGGGCGAGACACAAAAGGTCATTGCAAAAGAGGCTGGCTGCTCACAGAGCTCTGTGTCCAAGCACATTAATAGAGAGGCGAAGGGAAGGAAAAGATGTGGTAGAAAAAAGTGTACAAGCAATAGGGATAACCGCACCCTGGAGAGGATTGTGAAACAAAACCCATTCAAAAATGTGGGGGAGATTCACAAAGAGTGGACTGCAGCTGGAGTCAGTGCTTCAAGAACCACTACGCACAGACGTATGCAAGACATGGGTTTCAGCTGTCGCATTCCTTGTGTCAAGCCACTCTTGAACAACAGACAGCGTCAGAAGCGTCTCGCCTGGGCTAAAGACAAAAAGGACTGGACTGCTGCTGAGTGGTCCAAAGTTATGTTCTCTGATGAAAGTAAATTTTGCATTTCCTTTGGAAATCAGGGTCCCAGAGTCTGGAGGAAGAGAGGAGAGGCACACAATCCACGTTGCTTGAGGTCCAGTGTAAAGTGTCCACAGTCAGTGATCCAAGGTCAACGCAGCCGTATACCAGGAAGTTTTAGAGCATTTCATGCTTCCTGCTGCTGACCAACTATATGGAGATGCAGATTTCATTTTCCAACAGGACTTGGCACCTGCACACAGTGCCAAAGCTACCAGTACCTGGTTTAAGGACCATGGTATCCCTGTTCTTAATTGTCCAGCAAACTCGCCTGATCTTAACCCCTTAGAAAATCTATGGGGTATTGTGAAGAGGAAGATGCGATATGCCAGACCCAACAATGCAGAAGAGCTGAAGGCCACTATCAGAGCAACCTGGGCTCTTATAACACCTGAGCAGTGCCACAGACTGATCGACTCCATGCCACGCCGCATTGCTGCAGTAATTCAGGCAAAAGGAGCCCCAACTAAGTATTGAGTGCTGTACATGCTCATACTTTTCATGTTCGTACTTTTCAGTTGGCCAAGATTTCTAAAAATCCTTTCTTTGTATTGGTCTTAAGTAATATTCTAATTTTCTGAGATACTGAATTTGGGATTTTCCTTAGTTTTCAGTTATAATCATCAAAATTAAAAGAAATAAACATTTGAAATATATCAGTCTGTGTGTAATGAATGAATATAATATACAAGTTTCACTTTTTGAATGGAATTAGTGAAATAAATCAACTTTTTGATGATATTCTAATTATATGACCAGCACCTGTATAAAAGTCATTACGTCTATGGAAAGTCCCCATAAAACATGGAAACCCAACATAATAATTTGCTCTTTTGAAGTTTTAGTTTTAGAATAAGACTCTGATAAACTCATATTAGTTACTAATCTGAATATTGTTCTGTCAGTGCTTATGGCTGTTATGACTCTGACACTTTGGGCCCGAGGAGAGAAATATGATTTCTTCAGAGTTTAGCTGGAACCTTTCCAAATAACGTTTTTTGAGAATGACCAAACAGATTCGTGTGTTCATATGACACAACACTTTCTTGTGGTTTTACTATACTCTACTGTAGTGTTCACATGGTGTTACAACAGCTCTCTAAAACAACAGGAAGTGACAGACACACACACTAAAGCTGCCGACACACATTTACAAAGATAAAACACAATCCATCATTGAGGATCCATATACAGTTTCAGTTACACCGGAGGTCCCAGCGTTTTCTATCCCGGTCTCTCTAGCCCGGAGCTCCCAGTGCTTGCTAGTCCACCGGTCCCAGCATTGTCTAGCCCGGCGGTCCTAGTGCTTTCTAGCCCGGAGGTGTCAGCGTTTTCTAGCCCGGTCTTTCTAGCCCGGAGGTCCCAGCGTTTTCTAGCCCGGTCTCTCTAGCCCGGAGGTCCCAGTGCTCGCTAGTCCACCGGTCCCAGCATTGTCTAGTCTGGCAGTCCTAGCACTCTCTAGCCCGGAGGTCCCAGCATTTTCTAGCCTGGTCTCTCTAGCGTGGAGGTCCCAGCATTTTCTACCCCAGTCTCTCTAGCCCGGAGGTCCCAGTGCTCGCTAGTCCACCGGTCCCAGCATTGTCTAGCCCGGAGGTCCTAGTGCTCTCTAGCCCCGAGGTCCCAGCATTTTCTAGCCCAGAGGTCCCCATGCTCGCTAGTCTACTGGTCGCTAGTCTACTGGTCCCTAGTCTACTGGTCCCAGCATTGTCTAACCCGGAGGTCCCAGCGTTTTCTAGCCCGGTCTCTGTAGCCCGGAGGTCCCAGTGCTCGCTAGTCCACCGGTCCCAGCATTGTCTAGCCCGGCGGTCCTAGCGCTCTCTAGCCCGGAGGTCCCAGCGTTTTCTAGCCCGGTCTCTCTAGCCCCGAGGTCCCAGTGCTCTCTGATGTTTCCAAAGAGCACAGCAGTAATGACTTTATGAACTTCTTTACTTGTAAGATTGATAATATTAGAGAAAAAATTATAACCATGCAACCGTCTACTACAGTATCGCGTCAGACAGTGCATTGTAGTGTCCCTGAGGAAAAATTTAATTCATTTACTGCTTTAGGAAAGGAAGAATTGTCTAAACTTATTAAATCATCAAAATCAACAACATGTATGTTAGACCCTATACCGACTAAACTATTGAAAGAGATGCTTCCAGAGATCATAGATCCTCTTCTTAATATCATCAATTCATCTTTATCACTAGGATACGTACCTAAAAGGTTTAAGCTGGCTATTATTAAACCTCTTATTAAAAAAACACAACTTGATCCTAGAGAATTAGTCAATTACAGGCCGATCTCAAATCTCACTTTTCTGTCAAAAATACTAGAAAAGGCAGTATCATCACAACTATGTTCCTTTTTAGACAGAAATAGTATCTGTGAGGATTTCCAGTCAGGTTTTAGACCATACCATAGTACTGAGACTGCTCTCATTAGAGTTACTAATGATTTGCTCTTATCATCAGATCGTGGTTGTATCTCTCTATTAGTGTTACTGGATCTTAGTGCTGCATTTGACACTATCGATCACAACATTCTTTTAAATAGACTCGAAAATTATGTTGGCATTAGTGGAACTGCACTGTCATGGTTCAAATCATACTTATCTGACCGTTATCAGTTTGTAGTAGTAAACGAAGAGAGGTCATATCGATCACAGGTTCAATATGGAGTACCGCAAGGCTCAGTACTAGGACCGTTGCTTTTCACTCTGTACATGCTACCCTTGGGAGATATCATTAGGAAGCATGGCGTTAGTTTTCACTGTTACGCTGATGATACTCAGCTCTATATTTCTTCGCGCCCTGACGAAACTTACCAACTCACAAAATTAACAGAATGCATAGCTGATATAAAAAATTGGATGACCAGTAATTTCCTACTTCTAAATTCAGAAAAAACAGAGATTCTAATTTTTGGACCAAAAACCTCTTCACGTAATAACCTAGAATACTGTCTAACACTTGATGGCTGCTCTGTTAAGTCTTCGTCGTCCGTTAGGAACCTGGGTGTGCTCTTTGATACCAATCTTTCATTTGAAGGCCATGTTACTAGCATCTGTAAAACCGCATTCTTCCATCTTAAAAATATATCTAAACTACGACATATGCTCTCAATGAAAAATGCAGAACAGTTAGTTCATGCGTTCATGACCTCAAGGCTAGATTACTGTAATGCTCTACTGGGTGGTTGTTCCGCTCGCCTGATAAATAAACTACAGCTCGTACAAAATGCAGCAGCTAGAGTTCTTACTAGAACTAGGAAGTATGACCATATTAGCCCAGTTCTGTCAACACTGCATTGGCTTCCTGTTAAACATCGTATAGATTTTAAAATCTTGCTAATTACTTACAAAGCACTAAATGGTTTAGCTCCCCAGTACCTGAGCGAGCTCTTAACGCATTATAGTCCTTCACGTCTATTGCGATCTCAGGATTCAGGCCAGCTGATAATACCTAGAATATCAAAATCAACCGCAGGTGGTAGATCCTTCTCCTATCTGGCACCTAAACTCTGGAACAATCTTCCTAGCATTGTTCGGGAGGCAGACACACTCTGTCAGTTTAAATCTAGACTAAAAACGCATCTCTTTAACCTGGCATACACATAACACATTATCAATTTATATTTTCAAATCCGTTAAAGGATTATTAGGCTGCATAAATTAGGTCAGCCGGAACCGGGAACACTTCCTATAACACCAGATGTACTCGTTACATCAGAAGAAGAATGGCATCTACGCTAATATTAGTCTTTCTGTTTATCCCGAGGTCTACCGTAGTCAACCAGATCCGGGCCGTATCTAGGTGAGACCGAGGACCGGCGCCTTGACACGACCACAACGCAGCCCTGAAGTATCAGCAGAGATTGAGTCAACTAGATCATCCATTGTGAAGGCCTCATCGACACGACAGCCAGTGCCACAGCTCCTCAACAAACCGTCCATACCGGTGTGATGAATACGATCCTCAACTGGACTGAACTGGAATAAATACTTTGAATGTTGCGATCCTATCAGACATAAGATAGCAACCTGAATCGTAACAAAGCACTGTTCGCCAGAGGAGAACTGGCCCCCCGACTAAGCCTGGTTTCTCCCAAGGTTTTTTTCTCCATTTTAACACAGAAGTCTATTTGCCACCTGTTTGCCATCTGATGTCACCTGTTGGAGTTTAGGTTCCTTGCCGCTGTCGCCTTTGGCTTGCTTAGTTGGGGACACTTGACATTTGATATTCAACAGTGCTTTGATCTGCCGACATTGACACTATTCTTTAAGAGCTGCTGTGCAGCCAAAATTATATACCAGTTATCAATGTTAAGCTGCTTTGACACAATCTGCATTGTAAAAAGCGCTATATAAATAAAGGTGACTTGACTTGACTTAACTAGTCCACTGGTCCTTGCATTGTCTAGCCCAGCAGTCTTAGCGCTCTCTAGCCTGGAGGTCCCAGCATTTTCTAGCCCGGTCTCTCCAGTCTGGAGGTCCCAGCATTTTCTAGCCCGGTCTCTCTAACCTGGAGGTCCCAGTGCTTGCTAGTCCACCGGTCCCAGCATTGTCTAGCCCGGCGGTCCTAGCGCTCTCTAGCCCGGAGGTCCCAGCGTTTTCTAGCCCGGTCTCACTAGCCCGGAGGTCACAGCGTTTTCCAGCCCGGTCTCTCTAGCCCGGAGGTCCCAGTGCTCGCTAGTCCACCGGTCCCAGCATTTTCTAGCCCGGCGGTCCTAGTGCTCTCTAGCCCGGAGGTCCCAGCGTTTTCTAGCCCGGTTTCTCTAGCCCGGAGGTTCCAGTGCTCGCTAGTCCACCGGACCCAGCATTGTCTAGCCCAGCAGTCCTAGCGTTTTCTAGCCCAATTTCTCTAGCTCGGAGGTCCCAGCATTTTCTAGCCCGGTCTCTCTAGCCTGGAGGTCCCAGTGTTGTGTTACATGCTGTTTTTGTGCCATGTTTGTAGTCTGTTCCAAGGTGTGTCTTGTTAGCTTCTTACCCCTTGTGTATATTTAGCCCTTCGCTGCATCTGAAATCGCGTACTGTCTGAGTAGGTACTGCATTTGAATATACGTTGCGACCGTTAAAAAAGTATGTTCTATATAGTATGAATTTGGGTAGTATGTATGAAGTTCAAACGTACTAAATCCACCATGTTACTGTCACATGACCTACCAGCGTCAGTTCCGTCGCTTCACTTCCATCCATAAATCCCCTCCTGTGGCCTCACAGGATAGTAAAGTGTCCATCGAATGTGCACTTGGAGGAAGTAGTAGGTCAGTCAGTCAATGTTTGCTGTAGATCAGGGGTGCCCAATATCTACCTACCTGCAGAGTTCAGATCCTGATCAAACACACCTGTAATTATTAAGTGTTGATCTTAATTAGCTGTTTGATCAGGGTTGGAGCTGAACTTTGCAGGAAAGCAGATATCCAGGAAGTAGATATTGATTCCTTGTGTTCCTTTGTTATTGGTTTTCTTACGGTCATTTGTTTAATAAACCCCCTGCAAATAGATCCCCTTTTTGCCTGCCATCATGACACTCTCAATCACTCATTCTGTCCATCATGTGTCCGAGAGTCATTATCAGTGTGAAAGACGGATCTGATGATGCGGACAATGAAGAATTAAGAGTTGAATCAATCTGACACACACATTCATTACTCATCTATATGTAAATATGCCAGTATTATAGACTTAAAAATATCCACCCACTTGCCACGACAACATGTCCTGCTGTGTGTGTGTGTGTGTGTGTGTGTGTGTGAACATCCATCTGAGCATGTGCAGCACAAACTCTCCTGCATCTCTCTGATGCAAAACACACGTCACAGTTTGTGTGAAGCCACTGGAGAGTTTATTCATCTTTCCCTCAGATGAATGAATCAGGGCCTCCGTGAAGATCCATCACCCTCATTATGACAGCTACTGTATTGACTCATTTGTGTCTGTTTTAGTTTTAATGAAGTTGATGAGAAACATCAGAGACAAATGTGTCAGTGAAGAAGGAGTCAACATTTATCAGAGTATGAGCATACAGATATAAAATTAACGTGGAAAATATTAGAAATATTCATATTGAGTTCATGCATATTTTGATATCTTGACCAATCTGAGCACACTTTACATTACAATAATTAAAATGTGTTGCAAACACCTTTTTCCTGTCGATTCAATGTCTTTCTCTCATACAAACACGTGTTTTTTGTTGTAATAAACAGAAGACACAAGACAGGGCTCCAAAAACAGGCAGTAATTTGTTTTTAATTCTTGGTTACTACATTCATTCATTCATTGAACTCTAGTGTCGTACAACAGATCAACTCAGCGGTTCCAGTGTGGCGTCTGCATGCGTGCTGAAGGTCAGGGGTCGATCCGTCGAGCGGGAAAGAACCGGAAATCACTTCATAACTCAAAATCATTTACATCTGCATAACTGAATTAAATCACAATTTGGATTCAGCACTTAAATGTGCTGATCTGACAGGGAATCGACCTCAGAATCGCTCAAAGGTGTGTGTGTGTGTTGTGAGTAATGAAATCATAATTGACGGTGTGTGTGTGTGTGTGTGTGTGTGTGTGTCAGTTGTTTCCCTCCTCGTCGCTGTGTTCGGCGCGCTCGTCTTTGCTCTCGCTGAGTGAACTCTCGTCGATGTTCTCCAGAGAGTCGGCGTGTTGGATGGAGAGCTCCGACAGAGGGATGCTGGACAGCGGGTTCTGCTCCGGGAACAACCACGGCTTGAAACCCGGACTGTGCTTCTGCTTCCACTCCGGATACCGAAGACACGCTTTACTGATGCGCTTCATCGCCTGACCGAGACACACACAAACGTATATTAAAATCTGATTAGAAAATAAATAAGCAAGCAATGAAAAAATTGATTAAAATAAATTAATCATAAAATTGATTGAAATAAATACAAATAAAAATTAAAATAAATTATAAAACATTACAGGAAATAAATATTAAAGTAAATTATAAAAATAATAAAAACTAGTTTAAAATAAATAAATAATATAAACTGAAACAAACTAAATATTTTTTAAATAAATTAAAATAATAAAAAAATAAATTAAAATAAATACATTATATTTAAGAAATTCATAAATAAAAATTGGTTAAAATAAATTATAAAACATGATTACAGACTACAGTAAATAAATAATAAAATGGATTAAAATACAAAAATTAAATATGAAAAATAAAAAAATAAAAAAGTAGATTAAAATAATTTAACTTAAAATAAATTATAAAACAATTACAGTAAATAATATTTAGTAAAAAAATAAAAAAATACATAAATAAATGAAATATGAAAAAATTGATTAAAATAAATAATAAAATATATTAAAATAAAATAAATACATAAAAATAGGTTTAAATACATTTTAAGACATGGTTACAGCAAATAAATATTAAATAATATTTAGATTAAAATAAATAAATAAATATTAAATACATTTAAATAAAATAAAACAATGAAAATTTTGCACACACACATTCACTTACACTCTCTCTCACACACTGTCACACACATGGATACACGTTCACACACTCTCACACACACTCACACACACTCACACACACACACTCACACACACACACACACTCTCACACACACACACACACTCACGCACTCTAATTCAATCACACAGACACATTTAGACACACTGCAGCTCTTTGTCTCATTGGAGTCTCTCAAATCCAGTTTCTGTCTCAAATGTTTGTAACATTCATCAGTTCACTTCTTCAGTCTTTCTTCTGCTCTTTTTAAAATAAATGTATATAACAGTGAAACGTTATTTACAAAAGGTGGATTTCCTGCATCAAACAGAAGAAAAGATTCAATATGAAACTTCTTTAAAACTTTAGAACCTTTGAGTTCTCTACAGAACCTTCATGTGAGAGCGCTGACTGTACCAGTCAAGAACTGCAATGACTGTGTTCATGATGACGCATGTTCAATATTTCACATGTTCTTTTGTCACTGC
>CM075506.1:775000-942500 GCA_037950675.1 Hypophthalmichthys molitrix
ACCAGGCCATTAAAGTAGATCTCATCTCTAAAGCACCTGTGATTTCTAGAGCAACGACAAGAACCAGAACGACACTAACATCCTCCAAAACTAAAGAGGAAACGTACAGAAATACAGAACAATATTTCCACAGCGGTCACACACAGTTATTATCGTTAACTAAATCAAAACTATTAAATAAAATAAGATAGAATATGAATATTAGATGAAAAAATTTAACTTAGTTTAGGTTAAGTTGAAGCACTTAAATTACTGAACAGGAAATAAAATAAATAAAAGCTAAAACTGAAAGACAAAAAATAAAAATAATTCAAAAAAATATTAATAAAAACTATTACTGAACTAAAACTAAAATAAATAAAATCCAAAACTAATAAAAAGACAAAATCTAATTCATTCATTTAACTAAAACTGAATACAAATAAATGAATCCTCAATACTAATATTAACATAACTACTAAATAAATGACAAAAGCACATAAAATTACAAAAATTAAAACAAAGCATAAAAATAAAAGCTAATTTAAAATATTAATAAGAAATATATATTAGTATATACAGCGCACAGCATAAATGAGTACACGCCTCTGAAACTTCTGAAAGTCAATAATTACTCAATTACTTAGAAAACATGTTAGGGTTCTTTAGAGATATAATGTTCCAGCAAGTCTGCTTAATCAATTACCAAAGAAGCATGTCAAAATTAAGATTTAAAATAAGATTTTCTTATCAAGGTGATAAAATGTTGTGTAGCAAAAATGAGTACACCCTCCTAAAAGTTACTAAATAAAACTAAATAAAAATGTTCTGGTGTAAGTTTAAGGCAATGTTTGATCAACAGGTAAGTATGTTAAGCAAAACATTTAAAGAGAAGTAATTTCCTGACAATTAAAAGTGTTATAACGCCCACTGAATCATTCTCAGACTTAATGCTGACAACAATGGAAGCACTTATGAGAGAACTGTCATGAGACTCGCTTCTTAGTACAAAAGAACACAGTGGTACAAGAGGATTACAAAATCATTGTTTTAAGTGTGGAAATATAGCAAAAGTAACACAGAAATTCAAAAACAATGGACAATAATCAGACCTTCATTTTAAGCTTTCATTTAGTGATGAGGGATTTTTTAGCTAGACAAAGAGCAGGAGAAATACCAAGTGAGTGTCTCAGAGCCAGCAAAAGCTATGAAAAGAGTGACTGTTGATCTCACAGACATGCATGGTTGTTGTTCTCACTGGAACTACCTACTGTAGCCAAAGCACAATAAAGTCAGTTAGCCATTTCCAAAGCCCATATTTACAAAATATAGATTCTGGGAATCAATACTCTGGTCTCATGAGACCACATCAATCATTTTGGATCTAACAGCATCCAAAATGTTCTGGTGTTGCTAGAGGAGGAGTACAGTGAGAAGTGCCTGGTTCCCACAGTAAAGTTCAGTGGTAGTAAAGCTCTTATATAGGGATGTGTGAGTGCTGAAGGTGTGAGGGAGTTGTGCTTTATCAACGCTGTCATGAATTCCCACACCACTGTGTAATTTAATACACAAACCTGAAAAAAAATATATTACCCTTTCCTCATTCCCTGCATTGTTGGGTATTTTTTCAACATGACAATGAGGATATGCATTCTCCCAAGGTGAAAAACCTTCTGTGGACATGTATTGCACTCAATCTTAGCAACATTTCCCATTAAAGATCAGCCCAACCCAGCAGTTGGGTTGTTTTAAAGGTGCAATATGTAAGATTTTTGCAGTAAAATATCCAAAAGCCACTAGGCCAGTGTTATATATTTTGTTCACTTGAGTACTTACAATATCCCAAATGTTTCCAACTATTTGTAAATCGTGAGAAAATTGCAATTTTAATCAAGGCTCCGGGACGTGTGAGGAGTCGCCTGTCGATTGCGTCATACCCGCGTTACCCTCGGTTTCCGGTTTTATTTTGTAGAAACCATGGAAACAACAAAGATGCTTCAATATTTACATGTTTTAATAGACAAGGGAACAACTGTTTTGATACGTTTATAGACAGAAAACTAATTATTGTTATATAGCTCAACACGTTTAGTCTTATTGTTTCAATCTAATTTTCTTGATTTTTTGCGAGTACCATGCTTTACCATGCCTCAGAGAAAAACACTATTTTGTGAAGTAGCTAACATAGCATAATCAGATGCAGCTTTATTTTTAGTAACAGTAATACAGCATTTTCTCCATCATACAATATGTTTTAAAATTAATTGCATGTCATTTATCAACACAAGCCATCCAGCATTTAATATGATATTCTGAAATCGATCTATCTTACTGCAGTGTGTCTCAAACAAGAGTCTCACAGCAGCCGCCGAGCGAACGCACAGAGTAACGTTATTTTCAACACACTCAAATGTATCTAATATGATAAACAGAGCTGCGTTACCTCATACTCATGACCGGAAAAGCGGAAGCGGCGCCGGCGACTGTGTCATAATAAAAGTCCCGCTGCTCGTGAGGCGTGTGTTGCGCAATCGCTCCAGCGTCCTCGTTCAGCTCTACAACACTCGCTCCTGCTCTGCTTCATACTACAGTAATGTTAATAATCGCATCCATGAACATGATTTCTTCCCGAGTCCTATCCCTATTCTTTTGCACCGGTCGTTGAGGTGAAGACCACATGTCCCAAGATTCCGCGCTTAAACCTGCCGTCATCAAGCTACGCCTTTGTTTTGAATAGACCTCTAGCGGACAGAAAATATTACATATTGCACCTTTAACCCAGCGAATGGGTTGTTTTAATCCAGATGGTTTGTCCATTTTTAACCCATCATTTTTAGAGTGTTGGTTTAGTAGTTTTCATAATGGGAATGACTTTATGCAGCAAACTGGGTTCACATAACAGAGACTCAAACTCGATCCCTGACTTTAAATCATTTGTTGACATGAAACATTAGCTAACGTGAGTCGAACAAGTGAACGACAGTGAGCTTGAGTAGAAACTCCCGAGAGAGAGAGGGTGAAAAATGATCATGAGAAACTAAATTATGACTGTTTATGGAGCATTATACATGCACATAAAATGTATATTATAAAATTAATTTTTAAATTGCATGTCTGTATGAATACAATTGGGGAAAAAAAAAATATAAAAAAAAAATTGAGTGAATTAACTACTCCCATGATGCACTGCAAATGACATGAATCAAATAACAGTACAACATAACATTACTGACTTAAAGTTAAAAAATGCATAAATATTAAACATTATACATTAGGTATCCTAGTATTAATGTCTCCTCTCGTCTCGAAATTTGCATGAAGAATTGTAAAATTTCAATTGCATCTACTAAAATGTTTATATCACGGTAACCTTATTTCCAGCAAAATACTTGATTATATTTAAAATGGTCATTCTGCTGTGAAACACACACTGTAGAAGAAAGACAAAAGGACAGAAACGCTTGAGTGGGATTTTCCTGAAGCTCCACTGGAGACGAACATCATGAGTGGGAGGACAGATCATGTGCGTGTGTGTGTGTGTGTGTGTGTGTGTGTGTGTGGTTTGGGGGAAGCCCAACAGCTTTGAGGAGAATCTGACATCTACAGCCACCCACACAGAGCTGTGCTGCACATCATGTGTGTGTGTGTGTGTGTGTGTGTGTGTGTGTGTGTGTGTGTTTCTAACACATTATTTGATGCCTGCAGTCATTGTTTGTTTATTCACTGACATCTAACTACACACACACACACACACACACACTGATCTGTGAGTTTCACCTGCTAATGAGCAGAAAACACCTGTAAACATCAAGAGGAAGGGATTTTCACTCTTTCCTACTGTGAATCGGTTGGCAGCAACGTTAGAGCTTCCAAGGTATTGAGTCACATTTTACTAAAGCGCCTGAAGATAAAGAAATACTCAAACTACTGTTACATTTAATGCAAATAAAACCACATTACCAGCCGCACGGACACACACAGAGCTGACGCTTGAAGAACCCACCACTGCGACATCACTAACACGCTACATATATATTAATATAAGATACATATCAAACACACTCTTATTCTCTCACACACACCTAAATACATTCATCACTTAATGTATCATCATTTCCTCACACTCGTGAGATGTTTAGCTGACAGTTCACACTGTTGAATGAGTAAATGAGGAGTGTCCAGCTCCATATACAAGAGAAGAAATAAAGTCATTCAGGTTTGGAACAACATGAATCTTCATTTACTATCCCTTTCATTCTTATTCCAGAACATTTTAAAGCGTCTGGCGTGTATCTTCAGGTGGATCACGTCTCCACACCTGAGATCACGTGACCGGGTTTGACACAGACAGTCTCCAGAGAGACAGAGAGCCGACGGGGACATGAAGAACAAACACACACTGATCATGAGAGGTGATCCTGTTCTGTGACTCATGTAGGCTCGTCTCAGTCATTACATCATTAGTTTTGTGTGTCAATAAACGGTCAGTTACAGCAGATATGCTACATTTCTTCTAAAAACACATCAAGCATACAATGACATTTAATAATAACATTTCCATCTCCTGTAAATGTTGAGCTTTAAATGAAGATCTGAAGCACGAGTATGTGACGCAGACACTTCTAGAAACTCAAGCGTCATTTCACACGACATTATATTTGACATTTAGTCAAAAAATTATGCAAAGTTCTCTCTTCTTAAAGGGACAGTACACTTATAAATAATCATTCTAAGTCACACGAAATGACAGAATGATCATTTATGGGCGTGTAAACGTCAATTCAAGACAATTAAATTGTTAATAACATTTATTTGCATGAAGATTAATCACCTGTCATCAATTTCATGATCTTTCTCACATAAGGTTCATTACTCATGCAACTACTAATAATAATGATGATAATGTTAATGATATTTATTATAAAGGTCACTGCACATAATGTGCATGTGTGTGAGAGAGAATATTCATCTATTGAATTAAACTCTCTCTCCCTTTTTTTCTCTCTCTGGCCTTTTGTCTGCAGGCGATTCTCACACTTCAGCATTTTGTGTTATTGTGCTTTACTGCCGTTTCCCCCAGAGGAACACGTGTCAGCAGACACACACGCGTGTGTATGTGTGAGTGTGAAATGAATGCTGATTTTATAGTTACATTTGTTCATTTAGCAGATTCTTTTACCCACAGCAACTTACAAACGAGCAGTATGCATTACAACGACGAGGGTCAATTTTCACTGCAAATTAAAAGTCATTAACGATATTAGAGATGACAAACTCCACACTGACACTATATGTCGGTGATGGGAATGACATGTGTTTACATGCACTTATTCATGTCAATCTAAATTAATCCAATCCGATTTCTGATTCAGAAAGTTCTGTTTATATGAACCCTAAACATTGCGATCTGATTCACATTCGTTTACATGTGTGAGAATGTGATAACGTCATCGAAGCGGTGCATAACTGTCTTTTTGTCCGTGATGATGTATGTTAGAAAAGATTTGTTTTCAGCAAATATTTAGTAAATATTCAGTTTCATCCACTAACTAGTTCGTAAGATGTGAGATTTTTACCATATGCATTAGGGCACTGCACAAGATATTTTTGAGAAAATAGTCAGATTCAAACATTTACATTAATGATCATTTATTTTAGGTCTACACCACCAGATCATAATGTCACTGGGATTGAGCTCTATCTGATCGACTGAGGCGTTGACATGAAGGCTTTTGAACCATCATGGATTATTTGGGTGCATGTAAATGCATTATAAGAGAATAAAGAAGCTATTCAAATGTTCAGTTTCAGCACTGATACCGGAACTGAAAATCATCCTGCAAAATCCCCTGCTTCATTAAACTGTTATACATACTGAAGATATTTTGTAATGCTGCAGGACGAGTTACCTACTGAAGATCAATACTGTTTAAGTGTTAAAGGAGAGCACTAGTACTAGTGATGATTTGGCATTGATGGTTCCATGAAGAACCTTTAACATCCATTGAACCTTTCCATTTCACGAAGGGTTCTTTACACACTCTTAAAAATAAAGAAGATTCCAAAAGGGTTTTTTTGCAGTGATGCCATAGTTCTTCACACTAAGAAAAAACATGTTTTTTTTCTAAAGAACTGACCACTGAAAGGTTCTTTAGGGAACCAAAAATAGTTCTTCCCTTAAGTGATTATTTCTTAGAAAAAACATTGTTTTTCTTAGTATGAAGAACATTTTAATATTCAAAAGAACCTTTTGTGGAATGGAAAGATTCTATGGATTTTAAAAGTTCTTTATGGAACCTTCAATGGCAATAAAGAATTTTTAAGAGTATAGAAGAACCATTTTGAGCTCCCCAAAGAACCTTTCAGTAAACAGTTCATTTAAGAACAATTTTTGTGTGAACACACTTTAAAAAAAAAAAAAAAAATCAAGGTTCTTTATTTGCAACTACGGTTTCATCAAGAATCTTTAACATCCATGGAACATTTTCAATTCACAAAAAGTTCTTTATTGTGGAAAATGGTTCTTTCGATTGTTCATTTTTTTCTTCAAGAACTGACCACTGAAACATTCTTTGGGGAACCAAAAATGGTTCTTCTATGGCATCACTGCAAAAAACCCCTATTGGAACCTTTATTTTTAAGAGAGTAAAGAACCTTTAGTGGCTTCATGGATGTTCTTCATGGAACCCTTAATGCCAATAAAGGATGCCATTTTAGGTTCCCAAAAGAACCTTTTAGTAAAAGAATAATTTTGTGTGAAGAACATTTGAAAAAACTAAAGAACCTTTTTAAAAAACCCTTTGTGGAATGGAAAGGTTTCATGGATGTTAAAAGGTTCTTCATGGAACCATCAATGCCAAATAAAGGACCTTTATTTTTAATAAAGCCATGATTTTTCTAACGTTCTTCACACAAAAATGGTTCTTTTATGAACTGTTCACTAACAGGTTCTCTGGGAATCCCAAAATGGTTCTTCTCTCATTTATCAGCGGCTTTTCTGCAAGACTGAAATGTGGTCAATATTTCTCTGTTCACTGTCTCCGTCTCTGTGAAACAGGAACCATAAATACCGTCAGATGAGCGTGAGTTTGGCTCCCTGGCCAACAGCTACAATCATTCGGCCTGATTTCCTCTCTCAGGTGCTTTACTTCTCCTACTCATTATTATGCCGCTTCTTTGTTTAATGCATTTCTTCCTACTTTGTAATGGAACAAAAGGACAGTGTGTGCAAAGCTCGAATGACCGCGTGTTCAGTCTCCCAGAGCACAGGTGAGCTCTCAGGTGACCGGCGTGAGAATCCAGCGCCTGAACAAGCAGGTTTTAAACTTTATGAACTCTCGGCGGCCTTGAGATACGTTAGAGTTTCCTGCAGAACCTTGAGCAAACACAGAGACAAAAGATCAGGTATTGAGTGTAAAACACAAAGTCGTGCAGATCTAAGACTGTGAACCCGAGCTGAACTTCTCACACGCTGCTTTATCAGTGGTGAGTTCCGTGGCTTCTCTGACTCTTACACTAGCAGTCTTTCAGTTTTTGAGGAGACAAACACATCCTGCTGGGTTTCCGTTACAGTGCAAACACACCCGTACACATGCGTCAACACCTGCTGGATAAACCTGCCCGCCCGTCACACACCCGGATGTGCCCCGTTAAACACACACGGACGTCCCTACACACACACTCATGACTAACTAGTCCTTCAGTGGAGGATTTTAAGCCTATAAAGCCTCTAAACGATCTGATAAACCTGTTGAACAAAACCTACTACATGCACTCTGTCCTTTTTATCAAGCAAAAGGCTTTTTAGTATAATTGTACCTTTAGCTTCTCTCTTTGCTGATTTTTACCAAGCAAATGTAAGAATAACTTTGATATTGTTAGTGATATTTCAACTGGACTGATGCAGGTTTACTTGATTATCCAAACATCATTTTATTAGAAAAATAATGAGTATCAAATATGATCATCAGGCTTTTGATGAAGGTTTATTTGTTCATCTCTCAATCATCATTGTATTACATTGCATTATATGTTTTAAAACTACAGAGATTATGAAACTAGGAATTATAATAAAACATATTGTTGGCAGATATAGAGTGACGACTCATATTTATATGCATTTTATGAAAACAGTCTTCTATATACTGTTTTAAAGATCTCATTGATTTACATTACAAGCTTTAGAATGTCATATATCTGAACCAAATTGCATATTTTTGCCTCTTGAGCTGTTTTTCCTCCATATTCTCATACTATATGAGCCATAAAAAAAAAGTATCAAAAACGATACTCAGCATAAACACAAACTTTTTTCTCTTATATTTTCTCTAAAGTTTCAATAAATAGATTTTTTACTAGGTAAATATGTGGCAGCAGCATCACTCCTGAATCTCTAGTGTGTGATTAAGCTCACTAAAGCGAAAAGTCTTGATGAGTTTGATCCCTCAGCCTTTCAGTCACCAGATACTCTTTCAATCTGCTGAAGAAGACAAACGCAAGGCCTGCGATGAAGCAGAAGAGCAGCTGTCCGTCACAAACACTCACCTTGATCTTGTGTAAACTCTTCTCCTCCTCCAGCACTTGGATCCACACGCAGATGCTGCTTTTGTTGTAGGTAAGACTCCAGCCTTCATCGGACTGACACTCGTGTTTGAACCGGCTGAAGGCTCGGTCGTCCGGGATGAGAACCTCTTCCCCGGACATCATCATCATCATCATCTCCCTCCTCCTGCTGCTGCTGAACCTGCGGCTCCCGGTGCGGGAATAACAACCTGATAAGAGACTAACAGGAGAGTTTGCTTTTAAAGAGTTGCTTTTAAGTTTATTATTCCCAGCGGCCGGTGAATCTGACGCGCGTCGCGTGATGAAAAAATACGCTCATGAAACGCACGGGCGGCTTCTCTCTGAACCGAATCCCTGATTCACATCAGATGTTCAAACATATGCTGCGCGTTTTCCGCAGGCGTGTGTCGCGCGCCGGTGCGGAAGCGCGCGTTTAAAATATCCAGATATACGTGCCCGAGAGAGTTGGGTAAATAAACTCATATATGAATGTGTCGAAAATACTAAACGCAAACGCGTTTCCCGGTGAAATGCACGAGCAGCTGTTTCATCCCGCTGTATGTGTGTGCGCGTTACATTGACGAGGAAAGGCGGGTGCGCGCTGGCACACACGAACACACGCATGACTGACAGCTGAGCTCCGCCCACCGTCATGCACCCGCACAGTGCTGACGTGTTAGCTTCCTATCATAACCTCTATTTTGCATGTATCGATTTTTTCTTCTAGGCTATATCTCCTTTTAACGACATCACTGATCATGCAAAATAACATCATGCACAAAGAAAAATAAGATGCATTGAGTGAAGTTTGACAGGTTTGTTACTTGCATGAAGATGTCAAATGTGGGAATGGCTGATGAGCATAATAAAGCATTTTCAGTTACTATACATAGATCATATTGTGAGAAATAATATCATAATGCAAACTATTAGCTCTTTCATAAGTCAGGCTTTACAGGGTTAACGATCAATGGATTGAGATGGTGATGTAAGGCTACTGTAGCTGTCAAACATATTAATTAATAATAACTATATATAGAAATAATCTTTTTTTTAAATTGAGAGTAAAATAAGATAACACACACACTCATGACTAAGAGGATTTTAACCCTATAAAGGCTCTGAATGATCTGATAAACCTGTTGCACAAAACCTACTACATGCACTCTGTCCTTTTTAGCAAGTAAAAGGCCTTTTAGTATAATTGTACCTTTAGCTTCTCTCTTTGCTGTGAAATATTACTGATTTTTACCAAGTAAACGTAAGAATAACTTTGATATTGTTAGTAATATTTCGACTGGACTGAAGCAGGTTAACTTGATTATCTAGACATCATTTATTAGAAAACTCATGAGTATCAAATATGATCATCAGAAATTCAGTGTTCACACACTGTTTTAGAGCCTGAAACATCCACAAAAAATTATTATTAAAGTGTCACTTTAGTGTTTAAATACTTTATGCCGCCACTGTAGGATTTAATAATAAAGACAGACGTAAAGCAGAAGACGTGAGACACACACCACAGGAAGTTTGTGGTTTGGAGATGTTAGGTTTTTTTTTTTTCATCAAACCACAGCCACTGGAGAGTTTCAGTAGCATCTCATTTATTCTACATGCACATATCTGACCTTCACCTTTGACTTTCTGCTTCTCTCAAACAACCATAAACTCACCTGAATACAAATGAAAATGTGTGCGGGCAGATTGAGTACTTTTTTTAATTAGTGTCATAAGAAGTTCAGGTATTATAGATGCTCTTAAAGTCGCCTTTTCTTCTCTATTGTGCCGTATATCCTAGTGAAACAGTTTCAGGAACAAGAACAAATGTAGGGCGGGGCTTGATTTTGTCTGTGGGGAATTGATTGGATGGTTGTGGTTTGCTATTGGTGGATCTCATGTGAGTGACAGGTTGCCCCCGCCCTCATCATCAGAGAAGAGATGCTGCAAGAGGGAGGGGAAGTTATTCTGATTCCAGATTATGAGGAACATGAATTTAAAACTAAAATGACGTGCACCGATAGGCTAAATCGTTACTAAATACTGCAATATCCCATAACAAACCAAGAACTGTCCATTTTGATTTCCCCTGTTAAACGCAGTTTCAGTCATTGTGGATGTAGATTGTGTGTCAACAAACAACATCAAAAACTTTTTAGTACTATGATCATTAACAATACCTGATAAGTAAGAATAATAATTTCATAATATAAAAGATAACTTATTAATAATGTATAATACAAAGGGGTTTGGACTGTATTCAAGTCTAATATTAATATTTCCATCAATGTTCTGTTGTTAATCTATTGGCTGATGGCAGAGAGAAAGTGTTGCTCATGTATTAAGTGAGTTTAGACGCCCTCTGCAGGTCAAAGGATATATATCTATACCAAACTCTGAGCTGAAGCAGAAAAATCAATCTATCATTTTAAAAGAAGTGTATTTTTTTTTATTACATTTTTGTATATATGCATGTCCAAAAATTGTTACCATTAAAAATGTTAAGTAATAATAATAATATATAAAAAAACAAAACCTTTCTGAGTGCACGCAGTGCAGCAGAGTGACGTTATTAACTACATTTCCCATGATGCCCTGCTCACCGCGGATGTTTTTCGTTTACCGGACACACGTTTCTGCTCTCAAGCTCTGATCCTCCTGCTGTCATTTAAATCATAAACCGGCCGTCGGTGATCACTGAAACACCTAAACTAATCCCGCCGTCTTATCTGATAACAGAACCCGCTGTTGTTATTATTATCGTCAGTTCGGAGGGTCACGATGTTCCTGTCGTCGGTACCGGCGCGCGTCCTGATGCGAAGGTCGCGGAGTCTGTCGCCGTGTCGCGCGCTGCAGACCAGTCACGGTGAGGCCTCCCGCTTCCGAAACCTCTGTGAGCTCGAACCGAGCCGGAGCCCGGTGGCCAGCGGCTCGCGAGCGTCCAGGAGGACTGTTTTGAGTGAGGAGTCGCACATGCAGTACCATCAGCTGGCCAGCAGGTGGCGCGTCAGTCTAGAGGGCCGCCGGAGCAGCTGGGCGACGCTGACCGCTGCGGGGCGCTACAGAGACGGACACGAGAGCGGCTCGGACACCGCTGCTGCTGCGGGCGTCATTTCAGCCGCGGCGCTCGCCTTCTGCTTGAAGAAAGACAACGATGATAAAGGTATAAAGCGATAGACAATGAGAAAAAAAAAAACATGCTTTTGTAAATCACAATTATGACATAAAAAGTTGAATTTTTGACCTTTCAAATAATATTTAAGATGAAAAATCGAAATTAGGACATGAAAAGGCGACATGCTGACTTAATTATCACCTAAAAAGTCGAGGTTTTGACATACTAATATTTATGGGATGAAATGTCGAAACTATGACACATTGAGTCGAAATTATGAAATACTAGATCAATTATGAGATTAAAAAAAAAAGTTAAATTATGACTTAAAAAGTCATGATTGTGACATTATATGTAGAAATTATAGCAGATTAAGTCATAACTATGACATTAAAAAGTCAAAGTTGTGATATACTAAGTAATATTTATGACATGAAAAGTCGAAATTATGATAGCCTACTAAATTGAAATTATGACAAACTAAGTCAATTATGAGATATAAAGCTGAAATTATGACATTTTAAGCCAAAGTTATGACAAAAGTAATATTTATGAGATAAAAAAGTTGAAATGATGCCAACATTTTGACTAAGTCATATTTATGACCTAAAAAGTCAAAATTATGACATTAATATTTACAGATTTAAAAAAGTCAAAATTATGACATACTAGATCAATTATGAGCTAAAAAGTCAAAATCATAACTTTAAAAAAGATTATGACAGAAAATTAGAAATTGTGACATATTAAGTCAAAATTATGACACTAATATTAGAGGAAATGTTCAAATTATGACATACTAATATTAGATGCAAAGGTGAAATTATGAAATACTAGATCAATTATGAGATTAAAAAAAAAGTTAAATTATGATTTAAAAAGTCATGATTTTGACATTATATGTAGAAATTATAGCAGATTAAGTCATAACTATGACATTAAAAAGTCAAAGTTGTGATATACTAAGTAATATTTATGACATGAAAAGTCGAAATTATGACATAGCATACTAAATTGAAATTATGACAAACTAAGTCAATTATGAGATATAAAGCTGAAATTATGACATTTTATGACAAAAGTAATATTTATGAGATAAAAAAGTTGATGCCATGAAAAGGCAAGTCATATTTATGACCTAAAAAGTCAAAATTATGACATTAATATTTACAGATTTAAAAAAGTCAAAATTATGACATACTAGATCAATTATGAGCTGAAAAGTCAAAATCATAACTTTAAAAAAATATTATGACAGAAAATTAGAAATTGTGACATATTAAGTCAAAATTATGACACTAATATTAGAGGAAATGTTCAAATTATGACATACTAATATTAGATGCAAAGGTGAAATTATGACATACTAGATCAATTATGAGATAAAAGGTCAAAATTATGACTTTAAAAAAGTCATGATTAGGACAGAAAATTAGAAATTGTGACATTAAGTCAAAATTATGACACTAATATTAGATGAAATGTTCAAATTATGACAGTAATATTTATTAGATGACAAGTCAAAATAATGACAAGTCATACTTTAAGTTGAAATTATGACATTCTAAATCATAATTTTGACTTGGTATGTCTGAATTTCAAGTTTTATAATTAGTTGACAAAGACGTCAGATAGTTTCTGCTTTTGGATGTCATGATTATGATCAATAAAGCAGGATTTTGTGTGTCAGAAGTGCTCTTCCATATGAAGCTGACGTCGCTCTGACTCTGAGATTGTGTTTTCAGCTCAAGCTCTTCTAGACGCGTCCAGATCCAGTAACACTGAGGAGGTGATCAGGTGAGACTCACATCACTTACACCAACATTCAAAACTAATACATGATCAAAAATGACACCTCTAACCTCTAACTCGTGTTGGTGTAAATCAGGGCTTTTGAGTCTTTTGGACACATTACCTCTGGCACTTCTCTGTATCTCTGGTGCTCAAAATAAATAAAATAATACATTTGACGTCAGTTTAAAATGTTTTTATACATCCATGTACCTTCTAATGTGCTCTAGAAGAAAATGAAAGTCAGTTCATGGGACATTTGTTCATGTGTGTAATGAAGCGCTGGATGTTTTGTGTAGATTTCATCCTGTCATCACTCCAGTGTTTCTGAACATCACGTGACTCTCAGGTCATGCAGTGCTCACGTGTGTCTGCTAGAGGGCGCCAGTGATTGTCTTTATTTCATCAGTGTTTGAGAGACCTTAGCAGAAATAAGAGCATCACAGTCATTAGTGGTGTTCATTATTTCAATCTTTTTTTAACTCTTATTTGTATTATTTCTATTTAATTATTTTGATAAAATTTATATTACATAACAAACATGTGTGTATGTATATATATATATTTATTCATATATATAATATATAAAATAAAAATAGAATAAAATACTTAAAATATGATATAATTAAACAATGTGATAAAAATTAGAATAAAATAAAAAATATATAATTTTGTGTATATATACATACTCATATTTATATTATTTTATTTTTTTGTTAAATATAATTTTCATTTTTTATATATATAAATGTATATGATATAATTAAACAATATAATAAAAATTCAAATAAAATAATATAGATATATTATTATATTTATATTATTTTATTATGTTTTTGTTAAATATAATTGTAATTATTTTATTCTATTTTTTAATATTTATATATGATAAATATATATGATATGACATAATTAAACAATATGATAAAAATTAGAATAAAATAATAAAAATATATAAATGTGTATATATACATACTTATATTTATTTGTATTATTTTATTCTATTTTTGTTAAATATAAGTTTATTTTATTCTACTTTTTAATATTGATGAGTGTGTATATATATATATATATATATATATATATATATGCATGCATGAATTTGTGTTTTATATGTATATATTTATATGTGTGTGTGTGTATATAATGTATGTATACTAGTTGGAAATTATGTAGGAAATAAAATATAGTAATAATCAGCATTTGAAAAGTAGCAAAAGACGCATCTGTGGAGTGTCTGGACGTCTGTCAGAAACTAAAGAAGGAGCCATGTGTGTGTGTGTGTGTGTGTGTGTGTGTGTGTGTGTGTGTGTGTGTGTGTTTCTGCTGTTTGGGCCCCAAAAGGCGAATAGTGCAGATGGCAGTGAAGTGTATGTGAGACACCAGATGTGTTAAGTGTTTTAAGTTAGAGGTCAGTCTGCTGAGAACGAGTAAGTGTCGCAGCTCACTGTTGACTGTAAACACACACACACACACACACACACACACACACTGGCCTCAGGGCAGGTTTTGCTGTCTGTCTTCTGCAGAATCTCAATCACTGTCTTCTTCTCTCAGGTTGTTGGCGGAGGGAACCGATCCGAACACTCGACACCGCTTGGGCTGGACGGCTCTCATGGTGGCCGCCATGAACAGACAGCACAAGTGAGACCCTCAGTGTGTGTGTGTGTGTGTGAGTGAGTGAGTGTGTGTTTACAAATGTTGGTCTCAGGCCTGATCACTCTGAGCTCTTAATTACTGCTTCATTAGCTGCTGCTGTACACACACATACATGAGAGTGTGTGTGTGGTTGTGTTCATTTGCACTGTCTAAAGTGTGTGTGTGTGTGAACTCTTTACCCAGAATGCCGTGGCAAAGCTTGTGTGTCAGAGACCCACAGAACCTTTAATTTAATTCAATTAAAGCTCACTTAACAAACACACACAGACGGAGGAGAGACAGAAGGAGAAAGAGGGAGAAGGTCGCCAAATCCAATTTTTGGAGTCAGTGTCACCCCTCGTTTGAAACAGGAGTCATTTCACTGTGTCAACACACACACACACACACACAGTCTCACACACACACTCTCAAACACTCACACACACACAATTCTATCCTGTAATATGTTCCTTGTATAGTTGTAGTAGCATGAATTCTGTCATATAATGTACCTGATATATATCAAAATGAAGCAATATCGAAATCAGAATCGAATGGAAATCGATTCAAATCATGAAATTTGTGTCAAAGCCCTACTAATATGGTAGTATAGAGTCAAAGTCAGTTTTCCTTCTGTTCTCTCTTGTGACTCCTTCTCTGTTCATCCATCAAACATGCAGTGTGTGTGTGTGTAATAATACATCACTTCTCTTTTCAAGTGATTTTGATAAAAACAGACGCCTAAACTGTTGAAAACGTCTTTCTCTCACTCACTGAAAATTGATTAATGGTGTTTCTATCAGTGTCTCTATTGAAAATATTGTCGTTTATCACTGACGCCTGACTGTGTGAGCTCTGTGTGTGTGTGTGTGTGTGTGTGTGTTCCTCTCTCTCTCTGTTATGAGTGGCATAACTCACTGTTGCCGTGACGCACAGTCCTGTGTCTTCCTGTCATTCAAAGCCCCTGGTGACCAATCAGAGCTGCAGGGGAAGCGAGGCTCCGCCCACACTGACTGTGATGCATGAACGACCTTCATCTCTCACATGACTCTTTCCTGATGCTCAATCTGTTTATTAGTTGGATTGATCCGTCTGATCAATTAAAAATATTGCAGTACATGTGGATGATGTTAAAGGATGTGGTTTACTCAAGCCTTATCAAGTTAATTGTAATTTATTGTTTTTTATTGCCTTTTTCCTTATCAAATATTTTAGTAATCATAGGTGTCATTCGAAAGCTTAAACACTCAAAATTAATCCTGTCAAAACTATTTTGAAACTGGACACTGTTACCATTGAAACGCTACTTTAAATCCTTTTACCGGCTCAATTTTTGTGATCTTATCTTCAAATTTGGAACATTCAGCTTTGATTTTATAGAAATTGAGTCCAAATTATTTCGTAAAATATGTATTTTGTATAAAATAAAAAATGTTTAGTTCAGTACATTTGCACTACAGTAACCTTCTATAGCTTTATTACATTTTAATTTTTTGAAGCTGCTCGCGTTGAGGTCAAAAATGACAGATTTACAATTTTTTTTTATTTCAGTGAAATGAATGTACTATATTTTGGTTCAATGATGTTTTTTATTTAATATTTTGTATTTTTAGAGGATTTTATGGTACTAAATTATATTTATGGAATAATTATGATCCATTTATTTAACTTAAACTGTGGTAAATCTTAAATCTTTGGAGCAACAGACTAAAGTTTGGCCTCTTTTTATTTATTCAGATTATTGCTGAAAGTGAAAAAAAGTCAATTATTATGAAAGATGCACAAAACACTATTTTTAAATTTTAGATGAAATATATATTTTCTAAAACATGTTTTACTCTAAAGCCATAAATCTAAACAAGTTGTGTTCCAAATTTAAGATTGATATCTCAAAAAATGAGCTTTCAGTCAGGGCGCAGTACCAAACGCTGCCACTAGATGAAATTCGCTTACCATTAGTTTTCAATGCGCTCATTTTTGACCACAAACAATACAAGTATGACTATTTTTTTCAGGACCATTTAACCTTTTTGTGTTCACATAGCTAGTGCCAAAACCTTTACCAAGTTTAGTACCATTTCAAAAAACAAAACGTAAAATTTCAGTCAAAAATGACCGAAGAGCCCCAAAGGGTTAAACAAGTGCAACTTATAGACTGTGTCTTTCTCTGTATGTGGCTGTTTTTTGACCAAGCTTTTGGACTTTACGCTCATAGTCAAATGTCTAACAATATAGTTGAGGTGTGGTTTATTTGTGTGAGCCGCCGCAGGTCCTAGTAAAGGTTCTGTACGGTCACATGACTGTGAAGGGAATGAGCTGATATAATCAAGCGCTCTCAGTGTGTCGGGCTGTTAAAGTGTTCAGGAGATCAGACTGAGAGATTCACACAAATCTGTTTAAACTCCTCTTCAGTGGTGTCAAATATACACCAGTATCAGTTCATATCCAGACTAGATTCAGATCATCAGTGTCCTGCATTGCAGCATGCTTTATAATTAATTTAAAACTACTTTAAACTGCATTTTCTGTTATAATTATTTGACTTGCAAGACACTACATGGAATATTTGTATACTTTTATAGTGAAAAACGTCAGTCACAGCACTTAAAATCACTTAAAACTATACTATTGCTTTATATCACCATTTCAGACTGTGTCAGATGAGGGAAACATCCAAAATGTGCGACGATGTCTTCTAGGACTGTAATTATGTCATTTAAAAGCTTAAACTCTCAAAATTTATGAAATTGCACATTGCATTACCATGGAAATTATATTTAAAAACTTTTACGGGCTCAATTTTTGTGATATCAACTTCAAATTTGGAACACAACTTGGTTAGACGTGGCTATTTTACAGTTCAAATTATTTTGTAAAATACAGATTTTGTATAAAATGTAAAATGTTTAGTTCAGTACATTTGCGCTACAGTAAACTTAAAATTTAAAAAGTGCATTTTCTCTAAATTTATTTTCCTCAATTTATCCTGTGAAAACCGTTTTGAAATGCATACTTGGTACTTTAAAACCTTTAAACAGGCTCACATTTTGTGGTATCTTCTTCAAATTTGGAACACAACTTGGTTAGACATGTGGCTATTATAGTCAAGATTAGTTTGTAAAATGTATGTTTTGTATAAAATAAAAAAGCGAACTTAAAACTTAAAAAATGTGCAGTGATGTCATCTTGAGGCACCTCAAAAGACTGAATTATAATTTTTAATAAATTCTTAGGGTATAGTTTTTTACCACTAAAAATAATAAAATTAGATTTTTTTTATATTATATTTTTAAATTTAAAATAAACCAATTTGCATAAGCGATTAAACCATCATTTGCATTCTTAATCAAAATTTTAGTGAGGGAGAACTAAGGTTGTCATCTGCAAACATTATTGGAGTAAGAATATTTGAAACATTCAACAAATCATTTATATAAATAAGAAATAGTAAGGGTCCTAGAACAGACCCCTGAGGAACACCACAGAGTAATCTTGCTTTGCTAGATTAACCATATTTATACAACTTTTCCAATAAAATGATACTTAATTTCTCTAAAAATACTACAAGTAAATTCATGATTTTCAAGTGCAAGGGTAAACTTGTCAATCAGGTGAAGCAAAGCCGTATAAATAGTGTTGTTTTTACAGAATCCATACTGATGTTTGTAAAGAATAGAATTTAAATCTAAATGAAAAAGAATCCTAAAATCAAGTCAAGTCAGTATTACAGAAAATCATCACGTTAATGTTTATAATACCTTAATTCCTTCTAGTCCCATTCAGCAGATTAGAGCTGGGTGATAATATAGTTACATTTTAATGTTCATGCAATTTGTGAACCAAACGTGTATCCCGGAGACCACGCCGGTCTGGTTTTTGTTGAGTTGTTGAGTATTTTGCGTCGGGATAGACGCTCCGATAGCGAACCGACTCCGCCGTGATCAAAGTCTGAGACTGTTGCTCTTTTAAAAGCAAGAAGGATATGCTTTAGACTGAGATGTTTGCTGAGCTTTGATGTGTGTGAGACTGTTTGCACTCTTAACCCAGCGACGGCCACCACCCAGATCTGTCCATTCACGTGGACAATGACCAGCAATGAAGAGGAACCCTTGTTGACCGTTCCGATCCAACGGCACAACGCCTCACTCCAGGATAAAGAAAGGAGAAGTGAGAGAGCGAGGTGAAAGGGGCTTCTGGAGAGGGGGATTATCCCTCATTTAGGGCCTGAGAAGGGCGAGCCGCGGTGGGAATGTGCTGGGATTATTCTGGAGTGGGTGGGAACAGGGCATGTTTTGTTAATGAGGGCAGCAGATGAACTTTAGTACGTAACCGCTCGCATTTATTTCATTGCAACATATTGTGATAATGCAAAGAGTTTTTACCACTCACTGAAGATAAATCTTCTCTTTTAGAGAACTGAATAGAGTGACGTTACGAACTGAAACACATAACGGTAGACGTAATGCACTTTCTCCAGTCGCCAGCTAGTTTTCCAATGTAGTTGTGAGGCAAAAATACTGGTGTGTGTCACAGGATTTAACAGATGAATTTACACTAAGCACAATTAATGAAACTAGAACTGGAATTGAATTGGGAATTATATCAGATAATATATATATTTTTTGCAGCTCCATCAATACAAATGAAATGTAAATTAACCTGTTAAAAGAATGGTAATTAATTTGAGTGTCTGCACAGCATTTTGCATCTTCTGTTTTGTTTTTGTTGTTCGTTCATCACTATGCTTTCTTATTGTATTAATTATGTTTAGTATACATTTATTTGTGTTCCTTGTTTTGTACCAGATAAATACTGATTGGAATTGCAAAAACGATATGATATGATACTTAAAGATTATGCCCAATTCAATATAGTTATTTTTCGATTAAATTCTCTAAATTAGACTGTTTTATAGTTTTAATAATTGTGTTAAGTGTAAAATCATGTGTTTAAGTTTAATTGTTTTGTATAATTAAGAAATAGTAAGAATGTACCCCTGAGGAACCTCACAGAGTAATCTTGCTTTGCTAGAATAGCAACCCTTAAAAAAAACAAACTGTCTTCTATTCAAAATTACATTTTTCAACCCTTTATATGTAATATCATAAAAACCATATTTATCCAACTTTTCTAATAAAATTAAATGATTAACTGTATCAAAAGTGCAAGAGGAACCTTGTCAGTCAGATGAAGCAAATCCATATAAGTAGAGTTGTTTCTACAGAATCAATGATGTTTGTAAAGAATAGAATTTGAATTTGAATCTAAATGAAAAAGAATCTAAAAAAAGTCAAGTCAAATGTATTTGTATAGCACTTGTCACATTACAGAAAATCATTATGTTAATGTTTATGATACCTTCATTCCTTCTAGTCGCATTTAGCAGATTAGAGCTTGTGTTTTCTACTTTTATTAATTGTGTTAAGAGTAAAATCATCTGTTTAAGTTTAATTTTGTCTCTAATTAAGAGCCTCAATGTTTTGTCCCAAAGAATACTAATTGAATTGCCAAAAAATTAATGAAATTATCTTATAGTTAAACGTTTCAAATACACTATATTGCCAAAAGTATTGGGACACCCCTCCAAATCATTGAATTCAGGTGTTCCAATCACTTCCATGGCCACAGGTGTATAAATCAAGCACCTAGGCATGCAGACTGCTTCTACAAACATTTGTGAAAGAATGGGTCGCTCTCAGGAGCTCAGTGAACCTAAGCGTGGTACCATGATAGGTTGCAACCTGTGCAATAAGTCCATTTGTGAAATTTCCTCACTACTAAATATTCCACGCTCAACTGTTAGTGGTATCATAACAAAGTGGAAGCAATTGGGAACAACAGCAACTCAGCCATGAAGTGGTCGGCCACGTAAAATCACAGAGCGGGGTCAGCACATGCTGAGGCACACAGTGAGCAGAAGTCGCCAACTGTCTGCAGAGTCAGTAGCTACAGACCTCCAAACTTCGTGTGGCCTTCAGATTAGCTCAAGAACAGTGTGTAGAGAGCTTCATGGAATGGGTTTCTATGTTCGAGCAGCTGCATCCAAGCCTTACATCACCAAGTGCAATGCAAAGCGTCGGATGCAGTGGTGTAAAGCACGCCGCCACTGGACTCTAGAGCAGTGGAGACGTGTTCTCTGGAGTGACCAATCACGCTTCTCTGTCTGGTAATCCGATGGACGAGTCTGGGTTTGGCGGTTGTCAGGAGAACGGTACTTGCCTGACTGCATTGTGCCAAGTGTAAAGTTTGGTGGAGGTGGGGTTGTTTTTCAGAGGTTGGGCTTGGACCCTTAGTTCCAGTGAAAGGAACTCTTAATGCTTCAGCATACCAAGACATTTTGGACAATTTCATGCTCCCAACTTTGTGGGAACAGTTTGGGGATGTTCCAACATGACTGCACACCAGTGCACAAAGCAAGGTCCATAAAGACATGGATGAGCGAGTTTGGTGTGGAGGAACTTGACTGGCCTGCACAGAGTCCTGACCTCAACCCGACAGAACACCTTTGGGATGAATTAGAGCAGAAACTGTGAACCAGGGCTTCTCACCAACATCACTGCCTGACCTCACAAATGTGCTTCTAGAAGAATGGTCAAAAATTCCCATAAACACACTCCTAAACCTTGTGGAAAGCCTTCCCAGAAGAGTTGAAGCTGTTATAACTGCAAAGGGTGGGCCAACTCCATATTAAACCCTACGGATTAAGAATGGGATGTCATTAAAGTTCATGTGCACGGAAAGGCAGGCGTCCCAAAACTTTTAGCAATATAGTGTAATTCCCAAATCACTGTAGTTATTTTTAAATTCACTTCTATAAATTAGAGTGTTTTCTAGTTTGTGTTTAGTTTAATTTTGTCTCTAATTAAGATCTTCATTGTTTTGTCCCAGATAAATACTAATTGAATTGCAAAAAAAAAAAAAGTGATCTCATCTTATAGTTAAATATTTAAAGATAATTTCCAGCTAGTTTTATTGTGTAGCTGTGTAACTAGTGTAACTAATGGTTCAAATGAGCAGATTGGTTAGTTTAACCAGTTTAAATCTTGAGCAGTGTGTAGTTTTGTAAAGTATCTTCACTAACACTTGAACACAGATGCACTTTGACCTTTGCTCGTACCACCTGTCAGATACAGAGATGCACTGGACAGCTGGACGTGTGTGTGTGTGTGAGCGTGTGTGTGAGCGTGTGTGTGAGCGTGTGTGTGTGTGTGTGTGTGTGTGTGTGTGTGAGCGGAAGGAAGAGTCCTGCCTGAGGTGTGTTTTGTAAACACAGGTTCACAGAGGCAGGTGTGTGTCCGTATGTTCGCTGTGATCTCGTCGTGTTTTGATCAGATGAATAATGTCTGTTGTTTTAAACGTAATAACTAACTCTGTCCTGATCTATTATGATACTTTAATGCATTCACGCTCTTGGTGTTTTCTTGAATGTTTTTCTACCACATAAATATATGAGCAACAATTTCAAAACAATTTCTAATATCCAATTTTGTTTTAGGGTCAGAACAGTGGTAATTGTGATTGTTCAACTGTATGTAAATGAATTAGGTTGTGTTTGATTTGATTCAGTGTGTGTGTGTGACATTTCCTTCTTTAGGTTGATAAATTGAATTGTTGAATTTTTACTTTAGTTTATGAAAGAGTTTTATACAGAACAGCGTGCAGAATAATAACACACTCCTCAGTAAAGGAATCAGCAGTTTCTGTGCGGTTGAACTCTTTTGGGGACTCGACACACACTGTTGTGTTTGGGTTTGTGCTTTGCTCAGGGTCACTACTCTTTGGTCTCACACATATGGTCCGTTTTCCCTTAAAACTTGCCACATCTCATACATAAACATTCTGACCCTGAGAACATCGTCCAGACATACTGCTGCAACTGAGAACATCCACTGAGAGACTGAATGTACTGCTGCTCAGAACCTCAGAAATGGTGCCAATCTCTTAGTTTTAGTACCTCCATGTCCAGATTTAAGCATTGTGTGTGTGTGTGTGTGTGTGTGTGTGTGTTGTGGTCTCTATAGCACACTTGTTTGCTTTGATGCAGCACTGACCCTTTTCGGGAGTGTGTGTTCCGTTAACTCAAGTGTTCTGGAACCCCGAATGGCTCTGGGCCAGCAGCATCTCCACGACAACAGTGGACCCTCCCCAACACACGCTTGACCCGCCCTGTCTGTCTGTCAAGATACTGACTCACTGTTCATGTACACTATCAAGAGTTTCTGTCTCTGTGTCGTGTGAATGTTTATTGTTCAGTTTTCATGTTCATTTTGAAACACTTTCATTATTCAAATAATGTGACTCAATAATTTTCAAAATATTCAATAATCATTATTCAAATAATGTGGCAAAATAATATTTGAATTATTCAACAATTATTATTCAAATACTGTGAGGAAATAATATTCTATATATTCAATAATTATTCAAATAATGTGCAAAAATAATATTTTAAATATTTAACAATCATTATTCAAATAATGTGCACAAATAATATTTTAAATATTTAACAATCATTATTCAAAAAATGTGAGGAAATAATATTCTATATATTCAATAATTATTCAAATAATGTGCACAAATAATATTTTAAATATTTAACAATCATTATTCAAATAATGTGAGGAAATAATATTCTAAATATTCAACAGTCATTATTCAAATAATGTGCACAAATAATATTCTAAATATTTAACAATCATTATTCAAATAATGCAAGGAAATAATATTTGAAATATTCAACAATTATTATTCAAATACTGTGAGGAAATAATATTCTATATATTCAATAATTATTCAAATAATGTGCAAAAATAATATTTTAAATATTTAACAATCATTATTCAAATAATGTGCACAAATAATATTTTAAATATTTAACAATCATTATTCAAATAATTTGCGGAAATAATATTCTAAATATTCATCAATCATTATTCAAATAATGTGGCGAAATAATATTCAAAAATCATTATTCAAATAGTGTGCGGAAATAATATTCTAAATATTCAACAATCGTTATTCAAAGAATGTGCGGAAATAATATTCTAAATATTCAACAATCGTTATTCAAATAATATGCTGCAATAAAATTCTATATATTCAACAATCATTATTCAAATAATATGCTGCAATAAAATTCTATATATTCAACAATCATTATTCAAACAATGTACGGAAATAAAATTCTAAATATTCAACAATCGTTATTCAAACAATGTGCGGAAATAATATTCTAAATATTCAACAATCGTTATTCAAATAATATGCTGCAATAATTTTCTAAATATTCAACAATTATTATTCAAACAATGTACGGAAATAATATTCTAAATATTCAACAATCATTATTCAAATAATGTGCGGAAATAATTTTCTAAAATTGAATATCAATCCAAATAATGTGCAGATGTGCTGTTTTTCTCATATTGATAGTCTGTCTGTCTGTTTGTCATGTTAATGTTTCTTCTTTTTAAAAACATAAACTTGTTTGGAAATTGTCTAATTTAAACATGTAAAAGGTTCAAGATTCTCAGTGAATCATAATGGCTAAATGCAGTTTGACCTGATCTGATTCACATTACTGTATGAACTCTAATTATGAATTGGAACTTATTTAGATAAACAGTTTAAAATCAATCTTATACTTGACAAAAACCAATTAAATCACCAAAAACGTGCAATGTGATCTGTATGTTCACTGTATTCATATATTGTGCTGCACAGATTAAGATGACGCTGTTATTAATGATTGTGTGTGTGTGTGTGTGTGTGTGTGTGTGTGTGTCAGTGTGGTGAAGGTCCTGCTGGAGGCGGGTGCTGATCCAAACCTGGGCGATGACTTCAACAGCGTGTATGAGACGGCTCGAGAGAAGGGCGTTCACTCATTAGAGGGTGAGACGGCCAACATTGATATGTCATCATCATAATCTTCATTGTTATTCATAAAAAAACATCCATGCACACATGTAAACAGCAGGAGTGTGTGTTATTACAGAGATCAATTTTAACGCACTCATTTTGTGCTGTTTGCATATCGGCACACGATTTATTTAGCTGCGTGTTATTTGTAAGTGTTTTTCATCACACACACACACACACACACACGTGCAGCACTCACGCGTGTCATATCTGGCTGCTGTATGTATATTACTCACATTTGTTTTGTTGGCAGTTTTTTGGTCTTGAAGGAGCATCTTTCCCTGAAGCACCATGATGAATGAGTGTGTGTGAGTGTGTGTGTGTGGAATATGAGAATATTCCACGAGACTGTGTGTGTGTGTGTGATGGATCGCTGGGCTCTGGTCGTCTGACGGTTTATTGGGTTTTGTTGTGATTATCTGGCTCTTAGACATTAGTTACCCGTGACGACCCGCCTGACAGCAGCCCAGAGAGAAAATATGTTTCTGTACATGGACAGAAGAAAAACACTGTTGCAGCTTTATGATTTATTTGTGTGTGTCTGCGTGGAGAATAATCGCACGCTTTATGCAAGCGGTTTTACATGCGTTTGTTCTTAATTCAAACGGTTTGTCTTATTTTAAGGACGCCGTTGAACATCATCAGCCACGCTCCTTCATTTTAATCGTCTCGGTCTCTTCTCTGTCTGTCTGGGACTCGGTTTCAGTGTTTTGTTTTGCAGAAAACTCTACATTTGTATTGCCAAATAAAAATAACATACAAATAGCCCAGATGGAGTAAACGAGTAGCATTAAAGAACCCATGAAATCAGTTTGCTTTCTCTCCGGTTTCCTGTTAAGACAGGAAGTTAACAACTGATGTCATCAGTATATATATATATATATATATATATATATTCTTCTTCTGTTTCTTCCGCTCTGGAAGTCTATGGAACTGCCTATAGAACTGCTTGCGGAAAACGTATCAAATTTGACACACAGATAGAGGATAGTCTGAACTGTCACCATAGCAGATTTGGAGTCTCTAACTCAATCTCTCTAGCGCCACCACCTGTACAAAGTTGCACTCATGTTTATGCTAATAATGAACCATAAGGACTAGAAACAAATTCTTTTTACTTCTGATTCCATCCTATGTAATTTTCCGCCATTTAGAATTTTTGTAAAAACATACTTTTTCGAACTCCTCATAGGCCGTCGCTGCGATTTTCACAAAAATTGAGCCAAATCATCTTCAGACCATGCCGACAAAATAATGGAATTCAAGTCAATATGTCAAACCGTTTTCAAATAACACACAAATTAATTTGTATCATTAATTATAGAGCCACTTTAAAGGGTTAGTTCACCCAAAAATGAAATTTCTGTCATTAATTACTCATCCTCGTGTCATTCCAAACCTGTAAGACCTTCATTCATCTTCAGAACACAAATTAAGATATTTTTGATAAAATCCGATGGCTCAGTGAGGCCTCCATTAAGACTTTTAATGCCCAGAAAGCTACTAAAGACATTTTTAAATCAGTTCATGTGACTACAGTGGTTCAACCTTAATGTTATGAAGCGATGAGAATACTTTTTGTGCCAAAAAAACTAAATAACGACTTTATTCAACAATATCTAGTAATGGGCGATTTTATAACACTGCTTCATGAAGCTTCGAAGCTTTGCGAATCTTTTGTTTCGATGCAGTGGTTCGGAGCGTGTATCAAACTGCCAAGGTCACGCCCCCCAGCGGTGAACCATTGAAATTTCGAAACACTTGTCACGTAACAAAGCCTTGTTTACTGAAATCATGTGACTTTGGCGCTCCAAATCCCTGATTTAAAACAAAAGATTCATAAAGCTTCATGAAGCAGAGTTTTGAAATCGCCCATCACTAGATATTGTCATAAAATAGTTATTTTGGGGTTTTTTTGGCGCACAAAAAATATTCTCATCGCTTCATAACATTAAGGTTGAACCACTGTGGTCACATGACTGTTTTAAATATGTCTTTAGTAGCTTTCTGGGCATTGCAAGTGTTAATTATCTTGCTGTCAATGGAGGCCTCACTGAGCCATTGGATTTTATCAAAAATATCTTAATTTGTGTTCCGAGGGTGAGTAATTAATGACAGAATTTTCATTTTTGGGTGAACTAACCCTTTAATTATAATTAAAATTTTATTTTATTGCAATTAAAGCGCCGCTTGTGAAAATAGACGCAAGACTGTATCTCCGCAACGCTTTATCATATTCAGACCAAACTTCATCACAAGCATGACCTGAGGCTACATGCTGCTTTCGGCACAGCGCCACCTACTGGTCTGGAGATATGAAAAATGGCTATTTATGCTTATAACTTCGAAACGGTTTACCCAAAAATCATAAAATTGGTCTTGTTAAATTCAGGGCGGTATGGGACCCAACTCGGTATGGGTCATCGGGACAATGCCCTAAAGGAGCCTAAGAAGTTTTGAGCCAGCACCACCTAGTAATAAAATAAAATATTCAAATGCTTATAACTTTGGACTTGGTTGACTTATTTTCACGAATCCTTGCCGAGTCCATAAATATCATATATGGCTTATGGTTTGTGCAATGTTGTGATTTAGCATTTAAATGACTTTCGCTGATATCTCTGAAACCGTAGGAAAATTTAGTCATTAAAATCAACTATTTTTAATTACCAAAATAGCTGATACTAAATTGATAGTAATTGGCAAAAAATGCAATCAAAGTCAGGTGTGGGTCATTTTTTATATGTTCATACATATAAATGTCTATAACTCCTAAACAAAATGAGATATTTTCACCAAATTTGACACGCTTATGTATGGGGCACACACAAAAAAAGTGGTTTGACTGCGCCACTTCGCTATAATTGAACAAAACATGAAACTGGCTCTAACTACAGTACCGTTGGTTTAATTGACTTCAAAATGGACATGCAGTGTCTTTGTCTCTGTTACTATCATAGTCCATTATGACATTGTTGGTCCGCTTCTAGCTTCCTTGTTTGCTTCTGTTGTTCTTGGCCCCTTAATTTCTGCTTGCAGCTATATTGTGTGATTGTTATGTGTATATAGTGTTATTGTCAGTTTCCTCACACGTGTGAGCTGTTGAAATGTCTGAAATCAATTATTATTGTCATCTTTAATGAGTATATTTGCATATTTGAGCTTAAAAATATAGACTTGACCTAAAAGACACAATACTCACTGATTTCATGAGCTCTTTAACTCGTATAAAAAGTGAATTTAAATTAAATGTCATTATATAAAATGTATATATGTTGTAAAAGCAACGAAAATTAAATTATTATATTAATTAGTAACTTGCAATTAAATGTGTTTCTCTGTCTCTCGATCTAGTTTTATAATTGTCTGTATTGTTGTCGTAGTTTCTTCACATGATGTGATGAGCTTGTTCAACGTCTGAAATGAGTTATTATTTATTGGTTAGTTCCTGTAATTGAATCAGATGTGCGCTCTGATATTTAGTAAAGCAGCACTGGAGTATTTCAGCGTTTGTGTCCGTCCTCTTGTTCACAACATCACAGCCAACCTGCTTTCATTTCAAATAATCAAATAAAAATGACCCTTTTTTTAGCAGCTTTTCCTCACAACTTTCTTTCTGTCTGTCTGTCAGTGTTGGTGAGCAGAGAGGACGAGTTCAGTAATCGTCTGAGCAGTCGCGCTTCTTTCCGTGGCTGTTCAGCTCTGCATTACGCCGCTCTGGCCGATGACCTGCGGACCGTCCGGATGCTGCTGGATGCAGGTGAGAAAATACTCTCATTTTGAAGAGATGCCCATGATGGAGGAAATGTCAATACGCCCATCTTAATACAGCCAGGCTAACTTCACCAATAGCCCTCCATTAAACTTAACAACAAACTAGTCTGGCTTTACATAAAATAGCATTGCACAAGGTTGGAAATGCCACCAAAATTAAGAAAAATGCCCCCAAAATTCAAGATATGAATTGCCCTTGTATGAGTTCTTGTATTTTGTGGTTTAGTTTAACAATATCACACAAGCAAGAGTGCTATTTTCCTGAATATCAGCACGATTGCAAAATGTGGTATTCATTTTATACAACAGTTCAATAAACAATAAGTTGTTTATATGAACTATTTCAGTGTCAGTTTTTAGACACGTTGACAATTTTGACTTTATTTTGCCAACAAAAATAGTTCCAAACAAAGTTTGTTCTTGAATGATTCACCATTTCTTAACGAATCGGGTGAGTCAGTGATTCAGTGACTTATTCATAAAGTCAATGTACACTTGCTTCTATCATGAATGAATCAGCCGGTTTGAACGAATGGGTTGAATGAATAATTCAGTGACTCATTTATTAAGACTTGCCGTCACCTACTGGCTGTTTTAGTTTCATATAATAGTAACATTTCATTTTCCCCAACATTTCATATTTCTATATTCAAAATGTTATATTTGGAACATTAAGCTCATAACATAATTTAGGGAAGTGTAATTGCAGTTTAAATGGATTATGATAAATGGTCAAATGGATTTTGTTGATACTGATTTCATTTAATTGGTATAGCAGCCCTATAATGTATGGTGTTAAATAGTGTAATCAATTAAAAGATTATCAACATTACGTAACTTTACTTTATAAATAATAATAAGAGGGTGCCCTTTATCTCACGGCCCTAAAGCTGACATTATCAAGTAAAAACAAAACCTTGATAGCACTCAGTTTCACTGTGTGATGTAAATTAGTCAAATGCAGTTTGAATAAGCCTGAAATTCAATATATGGGAGCAAAAATTGGTGCCATATGAGTTTGTGTTATATTTCTATATTATATGGTTAAGCAATATCACACAAGCAAAAGTGCTGTTTTTCTCCAATATCAGCACAATTGCTAATGTGATATTGATTTTATACAACAGTTCAATAAACACAAAGTTAATATTGTAAGTTACATTTTAGACAATGTTTTTGTACTTCTATTTCTTTTGATTCAATGATCCATTCATAAAGACATTCGCTTGATTCGTTCATGAATGAATCAGTCGTTTGAATGAATCGGTTGAGTGAATAATACAATGACTCACTCATTAAGAAAGTGACTCGCTGCCACCTACTTGTATGCAGTAGTAATTGCAGTGTAAACTCTGCTTTAGATGCTGCTTCTGTGCCACTTCTGCAGTGCAGAATGACTAAATACATATAGTCAAATTATTGTTTGCGACAAAATATTGAGATATAAAATAGCTATTGAAATGAGTAAAAGTGATCAGACGCACTTTAATACACCTGCTGGAGCACAAAACATGTTTGTGACGACAGAGTCTGTATTTTACTCTCTCTGTCTAATATAGAGCAGTGCTTCTTCCTGTTCGCCTGAGGCCGGCAGGCTTAACCTTTGACCTCTGGAGTGTGTTATGTGACCCACACATGAGAGGTGGCAGGAAGGTGTGTGTGATGTGATTTACATGAGTGTGTTATTATAGCCACAGGGCTCACACACACACACACACTCACGCTTTGTAACTCTTAAATACGCTGTGTCTCGGTCTGATGTCTGATGTGCGGTTACACACTCACTTTAAGCTTCAACACGTTCTATAAATCACTGGATGTTTTCTGGAGTAGATGCATTTTTAGATTAAAGTGACAGAAATGACCCGAAACAAAGAATAAAATCGCTCGTTTTGATGCCGAGAAATTTGATTATGGCGTGCAGCGCATTACCCATAAGTCTTAGGGGAATGAGGCCACGCCCCCTCAGACAGAGCAGCGCCGTGTGTCCCTGCGAGGTGTATCTATCACAGCGATGACATCATCAGTGTGAGACAGTGCCACGCTAATGCAACGAGAATGAGATGGGAGCGCATTACAGGAGCGTCTGTCTGTCTCTCTCCGTCTGTCTGTCCCTGAAATATGAACATCAGCCTATATAGACAGCACTGAACACCAGCATGAAAAACTTTATATATATTGCACCTTTCATACATTAAATGCATAGAAGTGCTTTACATAAAAAAAAGTTTTTTTCATGTTTAATGTTTTTGTCTCTTCTGCTCACCAAAACTGCGTTTATTTTAACAAAAATACAGTAAAAACAGTGAAATATTATTAAAATGTAAATCAGATGTTTTCTATGTGAATATATAGTAAAGTGTAATTTATTCCTGTCATCAAAGCTGAATTTTCAGCATCATTACTCCAGTCTTCAGTGTCACATGATCCTTCAGAAATCATTCTAATATGATGATCTGCTGCTCAAGAAACATTTATGATTATTATCAATGTTGAAAACAGTTCATATTTTTGTGAAAATATACATTTTATTTCTCAGGATTCTTTGATGAATAGAAAGTTCAAAAGAACAGCATTTATTTTAATATTTTGCAACATTATAAATGTCTTTGTCACTTTAGATCAGTTTAATGCACCCTTGCTGAATAAAAAAATCTATTCTTTGAATAATAATATATAAAATATAGCTGCGCAATTTTATTTAGCAAGCATGTAACCACTTAAATCATAAAAGGAAAAGACCATTTACAGCCAATACAGGCAATTTACCATTGGAAATATATGGGTTTTAAAACTTTTTAACAGTTATAGCGCCACCTATAATCCGATCTCCATAAAAGTATGTATGCTTCTTTAGAATCATGTGCCACATGTGCTCACGTGATGATGTGAAGTTCTGAGTTTTTGTTTAGGAACGATAGGCTTTTAGGTAGACTTGGCCATGCCTGTTTTGTAAATGACCCATAGCTAAGGCCAAAGTTCAACATTTTTTCGATAACTATTGACCTAGAGAGTCCCGAGAATTGTGCCGCAGTGGTTTTATCGAGGCTGAGCCAAAAACCTAGGACTAGTTCGCCATAGTTGGTTTTTGAAATAATCTCCAATATTTAACGAATGATTCGATGTACAGCGGCGGTCCTAGAGGCAAAGTTGCTCAGAATGAGGAGTTCTACCATGTGATACAAATCTCGTGGCCATGTGTGAAAAATTGCACGATACACAATCCTTTACACATTTGAAAAATGCAGTGGCCAATTTCTTTCGAATTTCTCAAAGGCCTCTAGGGCCGTGAGTCAGACCGTTAACCGTTAACCTTGACTGATAGCTGCTCAAATTTAATTGGCCAATAGCGGACATGTTTTTTGAGATACGTCACTGTCCTCATAGACAGTCATGACACCTCGGACAAAGACACTGCATGCCAATTTTCAAGTTGATCAGACTAATGGTGAAGAAGTTATAGCCATTTTCATGTTTTTTTCCTGTTATAGCGCCACCAAGTGGCCAATCGCCTCATCATTTTTCATGCAACCACAGAATGAGTTCTTACATAAGTGTACCAAATTTGGTGAAAATTTCTCATTCTGTCCCCCTTAGGGACCGTGAATCGAAATTTAAACTTTTTTTGGTAATTATTGACAATCCGACTCCTGAGAATCTTGCAGCACTGGTTTGGTTCCGATCAGGCCAAAAACTTAGGACTAGTTTGCAAAAGTAGGTTTTTCAAAAAATCCAAAATACCCGAAAATTTCGCCAGAATACCAGACAATTGTTGACGATGTAGACGGTGTGAGTACTTCCAGCCCTCAAAGTTTCAAGTCTCAACGACTTATGGTTTGGTCTGCTTGATCACTTTTAGAGGATAATGCTGATCCATGGAAAATTTAACAGTTACAATAAGGCGACGCACTTGAACCCCTAATTATGATTATAGCATGTGTTCTGATTGCTGCGATTGTGTTATACATCATAAAAATAATGTGTCTAGTTGCATCTCAGTGCGGGTCTCTTCTTCTCTATGAGGAATTTTTGAACTTCTGAGGAGATTTTTCATCGGTTTTGCTCTCTGAAGTCTGCTGAAGTTCCGAACACACACCTGCGGGCAGGTGAGCGGCTTTATTTCCCTCATGAGCGGCTGGTCAGCGCGCGTCTCCATCGATCACCGCTGCGCTGGAGGTGCAGGCGGCCTGCGCTCCGACCGCTGCCCCAGTAGAGCTCACCCTGCCTGGGGACGGTTCCAGCGGTCGCCCCTGACGCCCAGGGCCGCGGGATGTGACTGATCACCCGCGCCGTGAACCCTGACCCCTAGGGGTCAAACCGGCCCGCACTGCCACCAGCTGCAGTAGGTGTGTGCGTGTCGCCCTGAAGCCGCAGGCCCGGAGGGAACGTTGTGTGATATTAGACGACTAAATGATGCTATTTATTACGTCGCTACGAGAGACTCGCTGCGGAGGAGAGACGTGCTCGTCTTGTATTTCTTTATTAGTTTTCCTCTTTCTGTTTGTCCGCTATCGATTGAGATTTGTTAGACGGACACATTTAAGGTTTTATCAATAATCTGGGCGATTACCCACAATGCCCGGGGACTGGGACGCTCCACAAAGACGCCTGTGTACAGATATTGATTCTGTGTTTGTGGATAAACTGTATTTTACGAGTGGGGAAGGAAATGTTTGTTCCGTTGAGTGAGTTTGTGTCTAATTTAATGTGGAATGATGTTTTTATTTCTGTCTATTTCTTTGTGTTAGAGGAAAGCGTGTGATGGTTTACACCGTGAGATCTTTACTGGAGCGTTTATATCATTTTGCGTCCATCAAGTTGCAAATAAGATGAAGCATCTGAGAAGTGTTTCATGCGCTGGACTCTCAAAAATAGACATGAACACATGATTATTTAACACTCTTTTGTCATTGAATTTCCTGCAAAAATAACTATAAGTCCGATTATAAAGCATTCCGTGATTCATAATCACACATACTGTCATACTTGAGTGCTTAAGATGCAGTTGTGTTTTTGCTGTGTCGGCACGTTTGTGCAGGGGCAGGTCAGGGCAAAAGGCAGCGCTAAACATCACCGGTGACACCAGAGTGTTTTAATTGTTCAAGCACAGTGTGACATCATCACCACAGGACATGATGCGACACAAACACACACACTGACGTCCGGATGCAGCCGGTGCGCTGAAGACCCCCTGCCCGAGGTTCATTCACGGCACGCTTTCCTCGCAGACCCCTGACCGAGAACAACCGCTCGACCCCAGAGCCTACTGTTAACCTCTGACCTCTGACCTCTCGCCGTGTGCAGGTGCCAACCCCTTACAGAAGAACGAGCTGGGACACACACCGCTGACCTACGCCAAAGAGGGAGAGATGGTCACGCTGCTGAAGGAGTCGCAGAACACGGTAAAACATGCCTGTGTGCAAAGCTGGAGTAAATACACACAAAATCATGGAAAGCAGGGAGTTCAATAAAAAACTGAAACTTGATAAAAAATTAATAAAAATGTGATCATTTCTTTTAGTTTATTTCGATGTACTAAAAACGTAAAACTGAAATAAAAGTTAATAAAAAAGTGGTAATTTCATTTAGATTATTTTGATGTATTAAAATAACTAAAATTGAAGTAAAAATTAATTTAAAAAAAGTGATAAATTCATTTAATTTAATTTGATACTAAAAAATACTAAAACTGAAATAAAAATTAATAAAAAAGTAAAAATTAAAAAAATTATTTTGATGTACTAAAAAACTAAATCTAAAATTAATAAAAAAGTTATACATTCATTTAGTTTAATTTGATGTACTAAAAAACTAAAACTAAGCCTGAAATAAAATTAATTTAAAAAAATTTAAATAAAAATAATAAAACAATTTATAATTTAATTTAGTCTTAATAAATTTAATAAAAAAGTGATAAATTCATTTAATTTAATTTGATACTAAAAAAAACTAAAACTGAATTAAAAATTAAAAAAAATGTAAAAATTAAAAAAAGTTTATTTTGCTGTACTAAAATAACTAAAACTGAAATAAAATAAACAAAAATGTAATAATTTTTATGTACTAAAAAACTAAAACTAAGACTGAAGTAAAAATTATTTAAAAAGTAAAAATTTAATTTAGTTTAGTTTGATGTACTAAAAAACTAAAACTAAGACTGAAATAAAATTAATAAAAATAAAAAACTTATTTCACCTAGTTGCAACATTTCTCATTTTCTTTTAGTTTAACTATGTACTAAAATAAAATTAAACACCATATAGACATTTTTAAAAAAAAAAACTATAACTAATAAAAATGACAAAAACACATAACAAAATGACTAAAACTTTAGATTTAAAATGAAAACAGAAAATTCAAAAATAAATTTATATTATCTCAATGGCGCTACTGTAAAGTAGTGAGTAAAATAAATTTAAAATGTAAATCTTGATCTAAAATGATTTTTAAAATCACTATCCCGTGATCATGGATGACTGGAAAAGTTCAAAAGGAAGTTCATTGATCAGTTATGTGTGAATGCTGTAAATATTTGGAATAATTGGATTGTTTTCCGCTGGATCTCATCTTAGTTTTAAACATTTTAACCTGATTAAAAGGATTGTTTGCCAAAAAAAAATTAAAATTCTGTCATTTACTCACCCTCATGTTGTTCCAAACCTGTATGATTCTGTTTCTTCTGCTGAACACAATGGATTGTGTTCATTTAACAGTTGTGTGTGTCCTGCAGTAATCTGCTCATTTGTGTGTATTTGCCCTGGATTAAGGCTGTAATCTGCAGTAATCCTGTTGGAGGGTTTAATGAGCTGCAGGTGAAACTGTCATGATCCCGTATCACTGTTACCGGCTTCAGGGCGTCACACACACACACACACACACACACTGACAGACTCAGATCAGGTGATGACATTACTGATAAAACTCAGACACTCTTTAAATAAAGTTGGATAGATAAGTATCCCAATCTTTATTCTAATACATACAGTACACTCACATACTATATACATACTATATAGCAAATCTCAGCTGCCTGATTGTTTAATCAAGCAGGATTAAAATACAGCAAGAACCAGCATAAATGTAAATGTAATATGTTTAGCTCCGCCTCATCACCTGCTGTAACTCTAGAACTTCACGATTAACAGAGCCTCAGTTGAACGTTAATGTCTGATTGTAGTGTATGTTATTGAAAGATCATTTCTAACATTACTGTCGTTCCTCATTGATTCGTCTGTAGTTTGCGGAGGCCCAGCGGAAGCGGGAGGCTGAGGAGAGGAGGAAGTTTCCGCTGGAGCGCAGACTGAAGGAGCACATCATTGGACAGGAAGGAGCCATCAATACAGTAGCATCAGGTACACACTGTCTGTGTGTGTGTGTGTGTGTGTGTGTGTGTGTGTGTGTTACACAGCTGCTGCTGAGTTTTGTGTGCAGCCAAAGATGCTTCATAACTCAATTACTCGTCCTTCCTGCTGGCGTCTCTGTCTCTCCATCACTTCCTGCGTCTTTCTGTTTCCAGCAGCTCAGTTGACTCTCTCCAGTCCTCATGTTTGTAATTTCTTCCCATACTTCATTTGTCTTTGATTTTTCTCTGATGTGTGTGTGTGTGTCTCTCCTCTACGAGTCCCAGGACAGACAGAGAGACAGATATGAGTTAAAACACAATAACATACACCTCTAATAAATACTGAACACACACATACACACACGTTTGTTTATCGATCAAGTGTGTGTGTGTGTGTGCGGGGCAGATTTTTGGTAAATTTTTCCCTGTTTGAGCTTTGAACACTCCTATTGAATGAAAGAACTTGTTTAGGTGTTTAATTCAGTGCCTAATTTGTTTGAATGTTCAAAATTCACATTTATTTATATTTCATTACATAAATTATATATATGTAATTATATATTTATATATTATATACACACCATATTTTTCAGAATACAAGTCACGTTTTTTTATCATCTGAAAGCTATTTATATAATGAAGTTAATGTCAAAACATACACACATTTTTTTTGTTTATTTCCCACAAGCAGTAGTTTCGTTTCCAACTTCATCAATGCAACTTATCGATATTTTTTTTCTCTTAACAATGCAACTTATAGTCAGGTGCGACTTATTTAGACCTGATTGGGTTTTGATCAGGTTTTGATCAGTGATTTTGCACATGGATCTCTGAGAGAGAGACAGCAGAGGAAGTAGTGACGCTTCAGTGAGCCGAATCTCTGCCTCTGATTTGATAAATGGACAGTTATTGCTGTGGCAAATTGTCCCGAAAGCAATTGGATCCCATCAGCACTGTGATAAAACCAGCCTTATTGATCTGTGAGAGCTGAATACATCAGGCAGTCACAGAGAGACATTAAACACACTCACCACTAAACAAACTTTTACATATATCTTTAGGATCTGATGCTGTAAATATGCACACATGCATTAAATACATTTGTTGATTTAGCATCAGTGATAAAATAAATGAGTTTTTGTTAATATTTTTAATTTGTTTTTATGTTTATATTTCTGTCATTTTAGTTAGTTTTAGTAATTTTGTAATGTTTTTGCCATTTTTATTATTATTTATTTATCATTATTATTTATTAGTTGTAGTTATTTTTTTGTGCTTCTACTCAAACAAATTTTTTTTATCAGTTAACATTTACTTAAGTAGTGCATTTTTTTATGGTTTTATTTTGGCATACATTATTTTTTTCCTATTTCTTTTATCATTCAAAAGTTTGTGGAAATATAGATATTAAAGATATATATATATATATATATATATATATATATATATATATATATATATATATAAGAAATTAATACTTTTATTCATAAAGGATGCATTAAATTAATCAAAAGTGACAGTAAAGACATTTATAATGTTACAAAAGATTCTATTTCAAATAAATGCTGTTCTTTTGAACTTTCTATTCATCAAAGAATCCTGAAAAATAAAATGTATGACAGTTTCCACAAGAATATGACTGTTCAGCATTGATAATAATCATAAATGTTTGTTGAGCAGCAAATCATCATATTAGAATGATTTCTGAAGGATCATGTGACACTGAAGACTGGAGTAATGATGCTGAAAATTCAGCTTTGATCACAGAAATAAATTACACTTCACATAGAAAACAGCTGATTTACATTGGAATAATATTTCAGATTTTTACTGTATGTTTGATCAAATAAATGCAGCCTTGGTGAGCAGAAGAGACTCTTTTAAAAAAATCTTAATTATTCTAATCTTTTGACTGGTAATGTGAAAAAGGTTGGCATCATAACAACCTTATTCCCAGCAAAAATATCTATATTATGATCTATATAGTTATTGTTAAAATTACATTGTGATGAGATTTTGGTTTTTATTCATCATTGTCAGATTAAACTATTGATGATTTTATAGATTATGTGGTTGTAAGCAATGACAACTACAACTGTACTGAAATTCCAACATTTTTAGTCTTTTTTTCACACTTAAACACAATCATTGAGCTGAAGACGAATGTGAAATGGCACACACAAAGGAAGCAGTGGATTGATTCTGGTTTTTGCTCTCAGGGGCTAAAGGTTATTGGTGGTGATTACCTTCACTAATGTCATTACGGCCTTCTGTCCCGAGACACAGAGAGCATCACGCCACACGTACATCACTGCACACGCGTGTGTTCTTTTGTTACACACAGATACAGTCGTCCTCTTCCTCCATGGTCTGCGTTTAATCAGTGAGACACTTGAGCTGGTGTCATATAGTGAATATAGTGGCGTCTGACGGGTATTTGGTACAAATGTTGATTTTAGGAATCAGATTCGTTAAGGAACTTTAAGTTTAAGTGTGTGTGTGTTGAATCTGACTGGCTGATAATAAACGGGGATTAAAAATGCATTATCACACATTCATTCTCAAGGACAGAGAGTGTGTGTGTGTGTGTGTGTGTGTGAGTGAGTGACATCCTGATGCCTTTGAAATGTTCTGTCTCCTGAAGGACAGTATGTGTATGAAGCATGACGTGTGTCTGTGTGTGTCATTTGTCATGATAAAAATGTTTTTGTGTAAGTGTCGTATGTTTCTTTTTGTGCATCAGTTTTTCAAGTTATTAGTCAGTGAGTAAACCGTTTACAACAAGATAAAGAAATTCCTAGAATGCAGTGTAAGTCTCTTTTGATAAAGCATCTTATAAATGATAAAAATGTATTGCAAAACACTGGTTAAGACAGGTTTGGTGGTATGGATTGGTTTAAGGATGGGTTAAAGTGTAAGATAAGGGTCAACAGTGGAATTATGGATATAATTACAGAATTTATTTACAGCTGCAGGTATTTTTAAAATAAAAGTGCATTATATCAAATTATTAATTTAAATGTTAGTTCACAGTAGTTAAAAGCACTTAGCTTTTTTAATTGTATAAATACAGGGTTAGGGTTAGATTATAGTATTTATAACTATCAGTATATAAAGAGAAGTCAATGCATTTAAAGTCCCCATTTAGATGGAAAGCGTGTGTGTGATACGTTTTGGGAAAAACTGAAGGATTGTCTTTTACGCAGCTCAACACAAACATATCCCTGCTGTAATGACGGTTGACGATCATACACACACACACACATACACACACACACATGTTCACCGGTTGCCATGGTGAGCGTGTGTTATCGTGCCCGTCTCTGCTGGATCTATTCTAACCTGATTTAGTTGCTCCAGCGTTGCAGCAGCGTAATGAAATTAGTGTGTGTCTAATGGTGCAGAGAGGCCCTGTCTCACTCTCCGTCTGTCTCTCTCTCTCCGTCATTCTGTCTTTCCTCAGTCTTTGTCTTTTTTTCCAGATCTGCTCTCGTCCGGTCTGTCATTACTGTCCGTCTGTCTGTCTAGAGTTAATTATTGTCTGTTTTTCTCTGCAGCCATTAGGAGGAAGGAGAACGGCTGGTACGATGAAGAACATCCCCTCGTCTTCCTCTTCCTTGGCTCATCCGGAATCGGTAACTTCTTCCTAAAAGCATCTGCTAAATGTTAAACATTGTTTTTTTGATGTTCATCCAGATGCAGTTTCGCTTTATAATAAAGTAATACGGGAGTTTCGTAAAACTCTCCAAAGTGATTTACAGTCTAATATGATAATCAGAGACGGGTTTATTCACCAGATCTGTGTCATCAGACATGATGAGCATGCACACATTTAGTCATGTGGAGTCAGACAGGCCTCTGGCATGATCTACATCCTGCAGTCCTTCTGTATGATTATTTACCGCATTATTTATACGTCTGTGTCTCTTTTAAGGCAAGACACTACAGAAAACCAATGTTTTTGTGGTTTCTTTTGCTTCCATAACATGTCCTCTTTCAGATAATGGAAAGAATGTTTATTTTATTACACTTTATCTATTTGCATCCAATTTCAATGCATATCTTTAAAAGTTTTTTTCTCCACTTCAGCAGCACGTACATACACCAAAACTTAGAGTTTTATTCACATCTATATTCTGAAGGTTTTTACTGTGGGGATTGTTCATAACATTATTTGCTTGATTTTTATAACATTTTATTCTTTAAAACATGGTTAAAATGTTTTTTTTTCAGTCTGTTTATGGTGTTTTCTGATTTATGGAGTGATAAAAAGAGATACCCAAAATCACCTCTATAAAAACCTTAAAATCTAATGTGTCAACAAAATCAAAGAAGAATTTTGAACCTGACTTTATCCAATGTTCAGATTTAAACTTTATTTATTTAAAAAAAAAGTTTCAAAAACTTGTAATACAAAACTTAAAATACTGTGATTAATCTACTAGGGAAAGTGTTTGTTTCGTATGCTTTGATTGATGAAGAGACGCTTCTCCTCTTGCCAGCGGCACGTCTGATCACACGCCATCAATATTCAACAACTCCCTCCACTTACCATATATGCCTTTATTAAAATTCATAAGAGCGATATTTGCTCTCATAGAGTACATTACCCTGAGAGAGGAATAAAGGGAGGGAGAGATGATGGACACACGTGCCACAAGACGCCAGCAAAATAAACACATCTCTCTTTTCCTGACAGGAAGTAGTCATCCTGTCTCCACGACGACTGTGACAGAGCCAAATCCGCTGTCACGTGACCATTGTGACATTTTATTGTTTGATGAAATTAATTGCATAGATCAAATAGATGTTTGATGGCTGTTTGTGCAGGTAAAACTGAGCTGGCCAAGCAGGTGGCACGATACATGCATAAAGACATTAAGAAGGTCAGTCAGTAAATAAACCTTTACTTGAAATGATCAGCTGCTCATGAAGGGCAAATGACAAGATTCTGTCGCTCTTTTCCTCAGGGTTTCATCCGCATGGACATGTCTGAGTTTCAAGAGAAACATGAGGTGAGACTCGCACAAATACAGACACGTTTCATTGACTACTGTTGTTAGACAAGTTTTTTATTTCAGGTGTATTATAGTACAGAATTCGTAGTCAAAATCTCAGAATTCAGTCTCAGTCACTGAGATTTTAAGGCTGTTTGTGTTTGACCAGAAACAACACAAGTATTCAAAATGTTGTGTGTAAATCACGTGTATGTATCAAATCCCAGCACACGTTATTTATTATTCAGGTTCTTATTTGTGTTTGTTTTATTACAATTATTTATTTATTTTAATTTGATCTTTTTATAATTTAACATCTTTTAGTGTTTTATGTGGATTTATTTATAGAAAAATGTTTATTTTAATTGCCTTTTTTATTAATTCTTTTTAATAAGGTTTTTATTTGTGTTGTTTATATTTTAAAATTATTTATTTTAATTTGAAAATGTTGTGATTCAATACATTTTAGTAACCGTTTTATTTTGATATTTTTTATATTTTATTTTGCATATTTATGATTCAATTCACTTTAGTAAGGTTGCTATTTTAAATGTTTTTATTACAATTATTTATTTATTTTGATTTGACATTTTTATGATTAAACACATTTTTATGGTTTAATACATTTTTTGTAAGATTTAATTTTGATTGTTTTTATTTTTAAATTGTATTAAATAATTTTATTAAGGTTTTAATTATTTAATTATTTTTATTAGGTTTTTATCTTGAATCTTTTTAGTACAGTTATTTATTTACTTCTAGTAAGTGTTTTATATTAAAATTCTTTATTTTAATTTTGCATTTTTATGATTTAATAATATTCAGTAGGTGTTTTATTTTTAATGTTTTCTTTTTTTATGTCAATTTGTAGTATTTAAGTAACGAACCCCAGTTTTAACTTTGCATTTTTATGATTTAATTAATGTTGAATAAGTGTTTTATTTTGATTTTCAAATTATTTATTTACTTTAAAAATGTACATTTTTATGATCTAAGTACCAAACCCTGATTTGCTCTAATATCTACTGTAGGAGCTTGTATCTTGTGGCGTCACTGATGCAGCTGATGTGCTTATTGTGTTATGAATTGCATACAGTAATATTGAGTGAAGCTGAGCTTGTGTATCTAGAAGTCTTTTTCTGGTTTAGTTGGATCTGATCTCTGTGATTCTCCTTCATAAGCCGTTTAGTCCTGCTGTTAGAACTGTGACCTTAGACTGAGGCTAAACACACAATTCAATCATACACACTTATTGTATTGATAGAGGACTGTCACTGTCACTCAGTTTGGCCGGATGAACAGTGTGTGTGTTTGATCGAATCATCGTGTTGATCTCCTCAGAGGTCAGATCTGCCCAGTTCTCATCTTCTTTGTCTTTCATGTGTATTTTCCATCTCTCTCTCTCTCTTTCTCTCAGGTGGCGAAGTTCATCGGTTCTCCTCCAGGGTACGTGGGTCATGAAGAAGGTGGTCAGCTGACCAAACAGCTCAAACAGTGTCCGAACGCCGTGGTTCTGTTTGACGAGGTGGATAAAGCTCATCCAGACGTGCTGACCATCATGTTACAGCTCTTTGACGAGGTACAGATTCAGAATCATCTGTGGGAAGAGAATGATTTAGTGTTAGTGAAGTCAAGATCACAACACACATTGTTTCAAATCAGCTTTACGGAAAATCACAATATTAATATTTATAAAATATCTTCATATAGTCGCCTTCAGCAGTTTAGAGCTATATAGTTTACATTTTGTGATGGTACAGGCAATTAAGCAGCTGAAATTTGCTTTGAATAATATTAAAATTATTACATTTTTTTTATGACTCAATTTATTTTAATAAGATTTTTATTTTAAAAATTATTTATTTTAATTTGACATTATGGTTCAATTAATTTTTAATATGGTTTATACATTTTTAGTATAGTTATTTTTATTTTTACATTTTAATTTAAAATTTTTAGGATTTTATTTTGATTTTTATGACATTTATTTATTTATTTAAATTTTAAATTTTTATGATTCTATTCATTTTAAGTAAGATTTAATTTTTATTGTTTTTATTTTTTTACAATTATTTATTTATTTTTAATTTGATATTTTTGATTCAATTTGTTTTTAGTAAGATTTGTATTTTGATTTTTTTTTTAACAAATTATTTTAATTTTACAATTTATGATTCAATACATTTTAGTAAGGTTTTATTTTGATTGTTTTTATTTTAAAAATATTTTCTTTTGACATTTTTATGATTTAATTTTTAGTAAATGTTTAATTTTGATGTGCTGTGTTTCTGTGTCACTGTTGTTCAGGGTCGGTTGACCGATGGGAAGGGGAAGACGATTGAGTGTAAAGATGCCATCTTCATCATGACGTCCAATGTGGCTAGTGATGAAATTGCCCAACATGCATTGCAGCTGAGGCAGGAAGCTCAGGAACAAAGCCGCAGACGCCTCGCTGAAAATCTGGGTGAGGAGTTACTCTTGACATTTAACTTTGTGTAGAAGAAAGTTGTGTCTGATGATCTGCTTGTGTCCCTGCAGAAGACGTTCAGAAGAGCGAGAAGATCACCATCTCCAACACGTTCAAAGAGCAGGTGATCCGCCCCATCCTGAAGGTAACTGATGATCCTCGTGCGCTTCTCACTGGAGGTCAGTGATTGGTTGCTGGTGTGTCACCGGTTGATCTGATTGGTGCGTTTCAGGCTCATTTCAGACGGGACGAGTTTCTGGGGAGGATCAACGAGATTGTTTACTTCCTGCCATTCTGTCACTCTGAACGCATCCAGCTGGTCAGCAAAGAGCTCAACTACTGGGCCAAGAAGGTAAAGACACACAGAAGCATGTGACTTTAAGTACTGTTTACACACACATAGACACTCACACACACACACTCTCACACTAGGATCAATAGCAGCTGCTGCTGTGACGACTGTAATCATATTAGTGAAGTTAACATGTGGTCTATTCATAAATATTTAAATATGTATAAAACTTCATATCTGTCAGACGTTTGCCTGCAGGGACAAACACACTCGTTCAAGGCCTTTAGTCATACATCAGTATGTGTGTGTGTGTGTGTGGTTTGAAATATGTTTATACCAGCATTTTAAAAAATCAAAATGATTTGATGTTGTACAGTGAGAAAAATAACGAGCTTTGATGTTAAATAACATATTATTTAATATCAATAATATTATTATTATTATAATTTTGTGTATGATGTGAGTGTGTGTGTGTGTGTGTGTATATATATATATTACAGTACTATGCAAATAATTAAAATATTAAAATAAAATTGTTATTATTTATATATATATATATATATTCAAATTATTAAAAAATGTTATTTATAAATAATGTATTATTTATAATAATAACCATTTATATCAAATTTTTAAATTTTTTATGTATTACAAATAATAATATTCATGTAATAAGGGATAATTAGTGGTGATGTATGGATGTCGTTCCCACAGGCCAAGCAGAGGCACAACATCACGCTGCAGTGGGAGCGTCCCGTCCTGGAGCTGCTGGCGGGAGGATATAACCTGCACTACGGCGCACGCTCCATCAAACACGAGGTGCTGATCAATACCTGATAATCACAGATCACTCACACTGATCAGAACAATCGTCAGTATTCAATATCAGATTGCTGCTTCATATTTTAGTGGAAACTGTGATACATTTTATTTTTCAGGATTCTTTCATGAACAGAAAGTTCAAAAGAACAGCATTTATTTGAAATAGAATCTTTTGTGACATTATAAATGTCTTTACTGTCACTTTTTCTAAAGTATTAATTTCTTTTTTTTACTTTCCCCAAACTTTCGAATGGTAGTGTATCACGGTTACATCTGAAGCAGCACAACTGTTTTCAACATTGATAATAATCATAAATGTTTCTTGAGCAGCAGATCATCATATTAGAATGATTTCTGAAGGATCATGTGACACTGAAGACTGGAGTAATGATGCTGAAAATTCAGCTTTGATCACAGGAATAAATTACACTTTACTATATATTCACATAGAAAACAGCTGATTTACATTGGAATAATATTTCACATTTTTACTGTATATTTGATCAAATAAATGCAGCCTTGGAGAGCAGAAGAGACTCAAAAAAACATAAATTGCAATTATTCCAAACTTTTGACTGATAGTGTATATAGTATATAGTTATTTATATATAGCGTGTGTGTGTGTGTGTGTGTGTGTGTGCAGGTGGAGCGGCGGGTGGTGAATCAGTTGGCCGCTGCGTACGAGCAGGAGCTTCTGCCGAAGGGCTGTACTCTGCGTCTCTGTGTTGACGGAGGACCGGAGGAGAAGGACGGAGCTGCAGTTCTGCGTCTAGAGCTGGTGGGTGACGACAGCACCGCCCGAAAACTGGACATCCGCCCACCGCTGAACCCCGACGACGTGGCCTACGCCCACCGATACCACTGAATGAGAGAAGCGTAAGACTGAATCACATCCACTGACCAACTGGAGCGTTTGTTCCATTTCGTTCCATTCTGTTCCATCACAATAAAAACAAGAATCACGAGCTGGAGTCTGGTTAGTGCGTGTCGTTTTAGTGTTCATCACATTATTGGCAGAAATGTAAAAAAATACGGTGTTTGTAATGCTGCGTTCAATGTTTCATCACAGCTGAGCTCGTAACTTTAATAACTCACATAAATCACAGCAGCTTTATGATGTTGGTAATAATGAAGATCTTCCAGAATCAAACGCCAGAGCGTCTGTCATGTACAGAAAATATCAAGATGTCTATATTTATGGAAGTTAAAGTTATGTATGATAAAGGACACGTTAAAATCTAAAACACTAATATTTAACATGAAATATGAATGAATGAAGAAAAAATGTGACACTTTACAACAAGGTTTCGTTTGTTAACATGAACAGCCTATATTAAACATTTACTAGTAGTTAGTTAAATTTGTTAACTGATGTTAACAAATGAGATACCAAAAAAATGAATCATAATTCATCAACCTGCTTCATATAGACACACTTTCAGCATGTTTCCTCGTGGATGAAATCATGTAATGTGCTGCATTTGCTCTTAAATATTCACTGCAAATATGTAAAAATTACAAGTAAAATCGGTTGCGAAAATAGTTCTTATAGTTATAAACTCCTGCAGCAGAAACCTCACGAGAACCTCTGAATGTGAAGATATTTATGTGCTTTTGTGAAAACATTAATGTTTTGTGTTTATTGCAGGTTATCTCAGGATGGTACTGAAGCTTGTTTCTGACACGGGATACAAAATAAAGAAGGAAACTGCGACTTTTTATCTCACGATTCACGAATTGTGAGTCTGAACTTCAAGATATAAACTCAGAATTGTAGGAAAAATCTGGATTATGAGATAAAAAGTCGCAATTACCTTTTTATTTATGTTTTTTTCCATGACAGAAACAAGCTTCCATATGATGAGTGTTTAACCACATTTACATGTTTAACTGTGAATCGAGCTTTTTTTTATTGAACACAAACATTAATAAAGTTCAGAAGTCTCTTCTCTGACTCCGGGTGTTTCGTGAGCCGGTAACGGGTTTGTTCAGGATTGTCGTGGTGTCTGTGACTCGTGATCCAACGGCAAGAAACATGCAACAGGAATGTGTTTGGGAATGTGGAACGTGTGTGTGTGTGTCAGTACAGAAGGATGGAATGCATGAGGAACATTCCTTCTTTTCTCTGCATCCTTCTTTACACATGTAGGGATTCACTCACTTCCTGTGGGGATGAAATTAGCATCGAAAAACAGAGACAGCATGAGGAGCCTTAGAGTCCTGCTGACCGCCTGGACCTCCCACAACACACACACACACACACACGTTTACTCTCTAAATGGGGACATTGCATAGACTTATATTGTTTTTATATACAGCTAGTTATAAATACTAAAACTGACTGCATTTTTAAAATAATAAAAAAAAATATATACAAACGAGGACGACCCTAAAAGGACTTTTTGGGTGTTTTTGTCTGTCTGGACACAAATTTGTCCTGAAAATATGGTTAAGTAGGTACACACACACTCACACACAGAGGAAGAACTGCTTTACAGACTGTGTGTGAGAGAGAGAAAGTGTGTGTGTGTGTTGCATTTAGCACAGTTTTGGTCTGTCCTTTCAATGATTGCAAACTTGAGCAATTTTAGCATGTTTTCCTGTATTTTGGATGTAAATGTCTCATTAATGTCCGGCCTGTTCAACAGAGTCACTTGTGTTTTTTATCACTTATTTTGTTTCAGTTTTGTCTCATTTATTAATAGAAGAAAAGTAAACGTAGACTGCTTTAGGTGAATGCACGAGAAGTCAAACTGAAAACATTCACATGAAAGCATTAATTAGAGTGAAAAAAAATACATATGATACTGAGCAGAGAATCAGAGCTGGAGATGAGGAGTGTTGGAGAAGATGCTGTACCAGCAGATCTCATGTTACTGAGAGAATCTCCTTCAGCCTCGAAAACGGTCAAATTCAATTATAAACCGAGAGAGAGAGAGAGAGAGAGAGAGACAGCTTTCATTACCACAGACGAGCTCTGTCTCACACACACTCATGGTAATGTGTGTGTGTGTAATGATGATCCTCTATCAGTCTGAACTGATCCGGCCTACACAAACACACACACACACAGCCGTGAACGTCTCTCGTCCATTATCGTGTGTGTCCGTGTCTTTTATCGGCTGCCGGTCTCTCGTCTCTCTCTTCTGCTGGAGTCCCACCGGACAAACCTGCAGGAACACAGAGAATTATTGATTTACCATTTACAGTCCTGTAGCTCTGCATCTGAGAGATGACAAATTACACTGAGAGACAGAGAGAGAGTCCTGCTTCTGTCTCCATCACTAAACTTGTGCTGTTGTAGTTAGTCTGTTTTTCATTATCATTCATATTTATTGACATAATACACAATTTACTAACAATCTGACAGGTTTTACTTCTATCTGGACTATAAAGAAATGTATTCTTTGTGTGTTTGTGGAATTATTACATGTTGCTTTATGTGTGTGAATGATTCATCATGCCAGTGAAACACTACAGTGTGAATATTGTGTTAACAGCACGAGCTGCGACTGTGTATCAGAAGTGATCAATGTAACTTTTTGAACGTTCTGTTGATGACGTGAGCGTTCTATTTTGTAGCGGTGACTCCCGCTGATGATGTCAACGTTCTGCTCTGTATTGTCGTACTCTCGTTCGCGGTGTTTGGTTGCTTTTTAATGGCAGCGTTTACTGTTTTATTGATTTTAACGGGCATGTTCTGGATACATCTCCGTGTATGCACATCAAGCGTTCGTGTTTGTACATCGCTATCTTGTGATATTTTCGGACGCGTGCACTTCACGCATTCCGTTAGTTTGATATCCGTGTTATATTTACGCCGAAGATAAATCGCAGCCTGTCTGAGCACATATGTGCAGTTCTGATATCAGGTGTCTGTTACCTGCTGTTAAACTCAGAGGTGTAATATAACTCTACTGTTCCCATCATTCACCGTTATATCTCAACAAGAACATCTGTGCGCCACACATGTCCACAACAGAGAGTTCCCCGCGTGACACACACAGTCTTTTCCTCTCAGACGAACATAAGAGGGAAATAAAAGAGCCTAAAAGCGCAAGCAGCTTCTCTTCTGTCTCGTGTCTCTTTCTGAAAGACTAGGGGAAAAAATCCATTCTGCCTAATTCAAAGCTTGCTCTGGGACAGCTCGCGTGGCAGATTGCCGGCTAATTAGTTTAGAGGAGGGTTTAATTTGATTAAGTTTGCACAGGTCCCGCGCAGCGCCGGTTGTGTCGGGCTCTGAGCGCGCGGGGCCCCGGAGCCCTGATCTGATTAACGCTTCTGCCCATTACAGCCTCTCCAGCTGCTGCCACAACACACACACACACACACACACACACACAACTGCACGAGAGAATCGCTACATCTGATGCTGCTTTTGTTTTTGCATTAATAAAATGACGTCAGTAGGAAACTGCTTCTTTTTCTTCTACTTTAGAATTTTCTGACGTCAAATTGTTGATTTAACATAAACTTAAACCGCAATGAAGTCCTGTTTATTTTGTCTAACATTTGCTATATTTCATAATATAGGTCCATATTTAGACATTTCAATTACACGATTCGATTAAAGCATTCGACAAAAATGGATCGCACATGGTGAAAAATATTTTATAGGCTACATTAGAATTCCAGGAGGTTAATTTCTATATTGTGAATATAAAAATGCATTAGTGTCATTAGAAGCCTGTCTGGAGATTATTTTCTTAATAACAATTCATAAAATAATTAAATGCATAGGCAATCAATCTTTTTCGGGGCTGTGCGATTTTTTTTTTAATATAGCCTACTAATTTAATTATTATTATTAGTTATTTTGACAGACCAAATTGTATTGCTAGTTTTATTGCCAGTCTTAAAGAGTTAGTTCACCAATAAATGAAAATTCTGTCATTAATTACTCAACCTTATGTCGTTCCACACCCGTAAGACCTTCGTTCATCTTCAGAACACAAATTAAGATATTTTTGATGAAATCCAAAAGGTTTTTTATATATCCTCAATAGAAAGCAACGAAATGTACAGAACGAAATCCAGAAAAGCGACGAGAATACTTTTTGTGTGCAAAAACAGAACAAAAATAACAACTTAAACAAATTCCTGTCATTCTGCTACACTATTTACATTCAGCGCTTCTACTTTAGAATGCTGACTCATTCTTGGCTGACGCCTGTTCACGTGAGCAGCACGACGCATGCATGTGATGCTGACGCAGGAGCTGGCTAATACTGAGTTGGCGTTCGGATGTAAACACTGAAGCGCTGCACTGTGTTCACTATAGTTGTGTCCGAAATTGAATACTTCTCTACTATATAGTACATGAAAAACAGTATGCGAACAGAGTAGTATGTCCGAATTCATAGTATTCGAAATAGGCGAAAAGTACCCGGATGACTTACTACTACCGGCGAGAATCTGAAGTGCGCATATTTACTATCCCATGAGGCCACAGGAGAGGATTTGTGAATGGAATTGAAGGGATGTAACTGACGCTGGTAGGTCACGTGACAGTAGCAACATGGCGGATGTAGTACGTCCGAATTCATTCATATTACACACATTTGTATATTAAATGTACTTTTTCAACGGTCGTGAAGTAAATTTAAATTCAAATGTAGTACCTACTCAACAGTAGGCCTACGTGATTTCGGACGCAGCTTAGCCTTTTTCACACTTCCAGGTTTCGTGTTTCCGGCGCTCGGCATCGCAGGGTAAATGTACTTCCGGCAACGTCTAAATCTAAGTGTTGTTGTAAGACACTACATTAAATATATATTTTTTGTGCTCCCATTTGTTCAAATAGCAAAAAACTCCACAACTTTCAAAAGAGGAAGAAAATAGAGAGCGACTGATAACGGCAGTCAGAAGAGAGAAAGATGTCAATTTGATGCTGTATTAGGAACAGCCTCACAGCAGCCTTAACTAGTTTTTTGTAATTTGATGCAAAGATAATATAATGCAAAGTATAATGTTATAAATGTACATAAAATTAAAAAAAAAAAGAAAATATAAAAAGGATTTAGGATGCTGATGATCATTAAAACGCGTCATCACAGTCTGTGAAAAAAGCGAGCAGAGTCTGACACGAATTTGTTGAATAAAGTCATTATTTTTTTTGTTTTTGTGCACAAAAAGTATTCTCGTCGCTTCGTAACATTAAAGTTGAACCACTGTAGTCACATTTTAAGATGTTTTTACTACTTTTCTGGACTGAATGAATGTGTTAGGCTAATTTAGTTCCTTTATATTGAGGATAAAATAAACTCAATCAAATCAAAAATAGTTTTTTTTTTACTGTTTGCATTTTAGACGCAACAATTCGGCTGATCTCAATGTGTTCTGAAAGTGTTTCTCCTCTTCATTTGCAGAATCAGTTCTGGATCAGGAGTCACACCCGGAGACACGGGGCCCGTCTGCCCGGTGTCAGGGGTGAGTTTGCCGGGGAAGTTACCCTGCCTCACCCGCACACATTTGCCCGCTAATCTCTTCAAAGCCTCTCGCGCACATCTGACTTTCAAATCCGAGTGTTTGTCTTGAAAATGGGCACTAATCCCGATCCAACCCGACCCGACCCAGCCACACCAGCACCTTTAAAATTCATTGGCGATTAGCGGAAACAGTAACGAGGCTCTTTCTCATTCATGGCGCTTGTGTAAACAACAGGCTGTGATTGACAGGTGAGGTCTGTGATTGACAGCTCTCAAACAGGTCAGGCCAAGCGCGGCGGTTCTCATTTTTTTAAGCGCGCGGTGGATTCTGGCATGCCGCTGTTGATCGATAGTTACACTAACCAGCGTTTAACATTAGTGCACTTACTGTCCGAGAGGCTCCATTAATTTCGCCTGTAGTTCTGAAACACTCATATTTTGCTTTGCCATCACAAAAAAAAAAGGCATTTTCCCGAGCACAAAATAAATATATAAATGAAAAGCGCAGGGTCTCGTGCTCTCAGGGACTAATTGAATTGTGTTTGGGTTGGTTTGGGTTGGCTGACAGTAATCGCATCCGATGGTCGGGCCATTAAAGCGAGGCGCGCGCGTCTCCCGGTGACCGATCACTGCTGAATGCAGATTGAGCTAATGAGAGAGAGAGATTGATGAGAGAGAGAGAGAGAGAGAGAGAGAGAGAGAGGATGAAGGATCAGGAAAGGATGAGACGCGACCCGTCTGCGTCATGCACGAAAACAGGAGCCGGTGACCCGCGTGAAACCCGCCGGGCGCGCAGCGGGTGCCCGAGAGAAGACGCGATTCACGCGCTCTGTGTTTGCGATTTAGTACAAACAAAACTTTGTTTGACCATTTATGTAGGCTCATTTTAAGATAAAGTCTTAAAATCACCAGTTATATAAAAAATATCTATATAAGCAAAATAAAATAAATAAATAAAATAAATACTGGATTTTAATAAAGTGAAATAACGAAAAATCTGTCTTGTCAACATTTATTTTTCATTACATATGCATGATGTAAAATATCAATTTAACGGTGAGTTGAATTAGACAGTTCATTTAATTTTACTTTGTTTTATTTCGTTAATGTTTTATATTAATTATTGGCATCGATGTATCCACAAACATCCATATAATCTTTCCATTGCACAAAAAGTTCTTTACAGAGGAAAAATCTTCTAGAAAAAATGGTTATTTTCTGTAACCCAGAATGATTCTTTTATGACATCATTGCATTAAAACCCTATATTTTTAATTACTTTGATATATTTCCTTAGTTAATTTGCATATTAATAATGTCATATTTCATGTTTGCTATTTAGCTAACAATTACAGAACAAGCTAACATTCCTTTTGAATCTCACGCGCGCGCGCACACAGGTGACTCCAGAGCTCTTCTCAGGTGTTCACGGAGATGAACACGTGCTGAAAGGTTTCATTCAAACCGTCCCGGTGTCCGCGGCGACTTGTTGCTGTCGTGTGTATATCGTCACGTCCCGGTACAGACGTTAATGCGCGCGGGTGATGCGGATGATGCGGCCGCTGACGGATGGAGTTTGAGAGGCGCGTCAGCTCCGCCGCCGCTCACCCTAAATCAGCCAAATGCGCCGTGACGCGCCCGCCCTGGGCCGCGCCGGGATAACCAGGTTACACGCGCACGGAGAGAGAGCGGGGTTACAGGGTCAGAAGTCGAATGAATCCATGTGCCTAAAAATTACACATTCAGCTGCATAAAAATACTTTTTCCCCTGATATGCGCTTATTATTGCGTAATTTTGAAATGTGAGTTTTATTGTTTGATTAAATATGCTCATTTAATGTATAACGTGCTTTTTATTATTTTTGAAAGAGTTTGTGTGGATTGATCACATTTAACATTCTTATAAAATCGTTTGAAATGTGTGTAATAGTGATTGACAGCAAACAGATGCGCGTGACCGTGAGCAGCAGGTTTCCGTCCAGTCATTTCTGATGAATAAAGGAACACAATTAAGTCAACATTAATTAGTATTTCATCTGAACCCGCGTTTATTTTATTTTACGATCATTTTACTTTATTTAAACGCAGTGTTGGTCCTTCTGACAACTCGAGGGGGTTTAAATAAAGGCCATTATTCGCGAAATCAAATTAAACTTCATCTCACACTACCACCAGAGCCACATTAAAGCTAAAACAATCCCACAATTCATTTAGCACGAGCTAGAACGGACCCATTTACCCGCTCTTGAAAACTTGCCCATTCTCGCCTTAATGGCATTAGTCTTAATAGCCATTAATAGTCATTTATTTAGAATTATATTTGCGCGCGCGTGCACTCGCGAGGGTGATGCCTGCTTCAGCTCTGTTCAGAAAGGAATAAAACGGCTATATGTAAAAAAGAAGGAGCGAAAGATGAAATAGTTATAAAACGGCTATATGTAAAAAAGAAGGAGCGAAAGATGAAATAGTTGAGAGAAGAAGAGCAGGGTCGTGCTGGAAAGGGTTAACGCGGAGGTGCATTAGAGATGCATGGAGGAGCAGAGGGGAGGAGGCGTTCAGCACTGAGACATTGTCATGCAAACAGAGACCACCGCCTCGCCATTGTCTCCCGGACACCAACTTTATTATAAACACACCGCGAGCCGCCCGGCGCAGCAGAGCACCGGAACACCGGCACCGACAGACTCCCGCGAGGACACTCCAGCGCAGACAGCGACTCCTTCTCTACACCGCGTTCCGCTGGACTTCTAGCGGACATCCCGACCCACCTGCTCGAGCGAGATTCACCCACACCTGCGTCTCCATCCGCCCTCCACATGTACAAAATGGATTACTCGTATCTGAACACATATGACTCGTGCATGGCGGCGATGGAGGCGTCGGCGTACGCGGACTTTAACTCGTGCAGTCAGACCAACACGTTCCAGTACAACCCCATCCGGACCGGCTTCAGCTCCAACCCGGGCTGCGCGCCGCTCGGTTCGGCCAGCTGCACTCTGGGCGCGCTGAGAGAGCACCAGCCCGCGCCCTACTCCACAGGTAACGCGCGCGAGCGCATACACACATGTGCTTTATAAATGTACAACTAAAACACTTCAGTGTGATTTATATTGAAAATAACAGGTGTCAAATGTTAAACGCGTGGATATTCGTCAACAATCCAATATCCATTTTTATTATTGTAATATTCGTTTTGAATGAACGTCGCGAAACACTCTTAAGAAAATAAACGTTCCAAAAGTGTTTTTATGCCATTTCTGGTTCATAAAAGAACCTTTCAGCGATCAGTTCATAAAATATATATTTTTTTTAAATTAGTGTGAAGAACATTTAAATCTTTTTTCATTATAAAGAACCTTTTGTGCACCTTAAAGTTTCTTCATGGAACCATCGATGTCGATTAAGAAGCTTTATTTTTAAATGTATGCAATAAATAAAAAAATATTTCTTTAATTTGGATAATAATCCCAGTTGCAAAATCAAACGAGAATCCTATAGTTTTCAGAGTTAAATCTGACTGCAGGTTTAATTTAATTCAACTAAAATTAATTTCATATATAATTTGAGGCGCAAATCAATTTAAAGTAATTAATTTAATTATGTCTTACAGATCTATGATTAAAAAGCGCGTTTATTGGACTAGATTTCATCCTGTCTTGACTGATATTTCTGTGCTGTAAATGTAAATTATAGGCCTAATTATTATTACATTTTCACATAACTCTAAACAGAAAACGTGTAATTTATAGGGAGTCTGTAATTTTAAAATAAAATATAGAATTTAATAATAATAATAACAAGTCTATAAATTGACGCAGTGCGCAAATATATATTTTATGGCACTGATTTTCTACCTAATGAAACGCAAAAACCTCAATCTAAAAAAATAATCTAATAAATTTACAAAATAGGAATTCATTAGTCTCTTTGAACTCTTTACTCTTAAATTTAAACTCACTGATCTTCCTCCATCTTTCAGTTCCGTACAAGTTCTTCTCGGATCCGTCCGGACTGAACGAGAAGCGGAAGCAGCGGCGGATCCGCACGACCTTCACGAGCTCTCAGCTGAAGGAGCTCGAGCGCGTGTTCGCGGAGACGCATTACCCGGATATTTACACGCGCGAGGAGCTCGCGCTGAAGATCGACTTGACCGAGGCGCGCGTGCAGGTGAGTCTTCATGAACATACACCCATATTATTTACCAAAGAAACTGATTGTCAGAAGCATTTTTTCACTTTTATGAGTGCTTAGTTTTGAAATCCATATAAAATATAACACATGGGATATTTAATGGCTGGTTTTAATATTTTTTGGTGGGCCTCTTAATTAATTTAGTTGATTTTATTAGAGTGATTTATATGAGCCTGCTGTATATTTTCATGCGTTGGAAACAGTGAAAAATGCTTCTAAAGCATTTATTTGTCTTAGTAAATGTCAATTTCAGCATCTTAAAAATAAAGCTTCCAGAAGTGCTTTATTTTTGGTTCCCCAAAGAACCTTCTTAGAACCATTTATTCTTAGTGTGAAGAACATTTTAAATATTAGTGCAATGCAAAGTTTCCAGGTTTTTTATGGAACTATCAATGCCAATAAAGAACCTTTTTTGGGGGGAAGTAATTTAAAGAAATTAATACTTTTATTCAGCAAGGACGCATTAAACTGATCAAAAGTGACAGTAAAGACATTTATAATGTTACAAAAGCTTTATATTTCAGATAAATGCTGTTCTTTTGAACTTTCTATTCATCAAATAAACCTGAAAAAAAAAAACGTTTTCAACTTTGATAATAATCATAAATGTTTCTTGAGCAGCAGATCATCATATTAGAATGATTTCTGAAGGATCATGTGACACTGAAGACTGGAGTAATGATGCTGAAAATTCAGCTTTGATCACAGAAATAAATTACACTTTACTATATATTCACATAGAAAACAGTTATTTTAAATTGTAAAAAATATTTCACAATTTTTACTGTATTTTGATCAAATAAATGCAGCCTTGGTGAGCAGAAGAGACTCTTTTAAAAACATTAAAAAATCTTACCGTCCAAAAACTTTTGACCAATGTTGCATCTGTATGTGGGTCAAAGACATTTAGATGTCCACATCAACAGAAATTTACAAAAGTGATTTTATATACATAGAAAGCACATTAAATGCAAGTTAAACATCTCCTTTTACTGTTTCAAATGAATTTTGTGAGAAAAGAATGTCAAAATGTGGGTGAAATAATGTAACATTTTCATTCAGTGTAATACATTTATGTCAAAATTGAAATTGACCTGTACATATTAAAATATATAAAATAGTAAGTTAGCATACTAAATTTTATTGCATTTTAAATGAGTAAAACATTCTTGCTGAACAGCTGGGCAAAACCTAGGATAGTGGCAAAGTTTAAAAATGTAGCAAAAATTAGCATTTAGGGTAAAAAATGTAAAAAATTAGCATTTTTGTTGTAAATATCCCTGACAAGATAGTAACACTGAATGACATTTTAGTGGGTTTCTTCTGTAATTCATGGTAAAAATATATATTTAATTTTTGCTCAGAAAAAAAAACAATCAAATTAAACAGAACCAGTTCTGATGTAGTGAAAAACAACAAGAACTATTCAAAGCTGTATTACACTTATTGTTTTGATGCTTGAAAACCCTTTTTCGTCTTTGACCCATAAACACACGCATCACTCTTCCCCAGGTCTGGTTCCAGAACCGACGGGCCAAGTTCCGTAAACAAGAGCGTGCCGCCAACTCTAAAGGAGCGACCGGCAGCAGCTCCAGCACCAAGAAGCCCGGAGAGAATCGCTCTTCATCTGAGGACGATGAGTCTAAAGAGTCCACGTGCAGCCCGACGCCCGACAGCACGGCATCCCTGCCCGGCTCCGGGAACATGGGCAGTCCAGGGGCGAGCAGCCTCAGTCCCAGCCCTGTCTCTGGCTCCTCCTTCAGCAACACCTCCATCTCGCCCTCCATCCACCAGGGCCTGAAGAGCTCGCCGTGGCCCAGCATCGGCTCCGGTGCGGCGGCCGGCGTCCAGACGCAGGACCTGCTGAAGGCCTGGCAGCCCGCGGACAGTATGGCGACCGGTCCGTTCGCCGGCGTTCTGTCCTCCTTCCACCGGAAACCAAACACAATCAAGACCAACCTCTTCTAGTGCGTCTCGTCACTCCGTCTGCTGCTGGTTTATTTGTGTAGAGCTGGACTCCTGATGTTCAACGGCTCACACTTCAGTAAGGTCTCGTGTGTTGACATTAGTTAACGAGCAACTAAAAACCCGGTGTTGGGCACTTGAAATTATTGAGTTGAGTCAAAGTAAATGATCAAAAAATGTATTCGTACAACATACTGAGAAGAAAAGGTTCTTAAAGGGTTACGATAATTTTATGGATTTAGTTTTAATTAATTAACTTAGTTTTAATTTAAATTATAATTTAAATTTAATTTAAATTTGTATGAATAAAGCAACTCATAAACATACTTTATCACTAGAAAAAAATGAAATAACCCATCAAACATGAGAGTATATAGAAACTTTTTGGCATAAAATTGAGTCAAGAACCCTACACTGTAAAAAATATATTTTTATGATTTGTTATCACAACATTTTTTTCTTTTGTCAAATCAACTTAGATAATTAATGTGGTTCAGATAACATAATATTTTGAGTTTGTTCATTAAACCAATTACCTTCATCTTCAACTTACTTTGAGTTAAACCAACAATTCTTTTTTACAGTATATATGTACATATATATATATATATATATATATATATATATACATAATCTATTTGTAATATATTACATATATATATATATATATATATATATATATATAATCAACAGAAACTCAACATATTATGTTATCTGAACCACGTTAATTATTGAAGTTGATTTGACAAAAGAAAAAATGTGCTAAATCATGAAAATAATTGTTTTTACAGTGTAAGAATGTATTCTTGTCAATCAGTTTGCATGTTTTTTTTAAAGTAAGATTAACTAATTAGAATTGACAGTGAATAATAATTTGTATAGTATTTAATAATCTTAGTTATGTTTATTAACAACATTTTTAACATAAAAAGTTGTATTTGTTAACTTCTGATGTTAAAAATTAACATCCACATAACTTTAGGTTATTAAAATAGTTTTTAAAATGGTTCTCATCTGAAAAGCAGAAATGATTCTTTTATGACATCACTGCATAAAAAAATAATTTTTGGAACCTTTACTTTTAAGAGTGTAGCTTTTGAACTAATGAAACAATGAGCAACTGACATTAAGAACGATTAATAAATGCTGTAATAATATATTTCTGTTTATTCGCTCAGGTTAAGTAATGCATTAACTAAAGTTAACAAATGAGACCTTATTGTAAAGTGTTTAATTTATTGTCATGTTGAACTCGTGGGCGCTTCTGTGTGTGTGTGTGTGTGTGTGTGTGTGTGTGCGTGTGTGTGTGTGTTCTACGGTTCATCTCTTACAGCTGCGATCTTTTCCTCTTTATGGTCACGAGAGGATCTTTAACCCTGAAGATCTGCTTGAATGAATTGTAATTGTCAGTAAATTAGATCTTCATTTCCTCGTAAATGAAGGTCCAGAAACATTCAGTCCAGCAGGAGCTTCAGAACAACAAATCAATTCTTACATGTTGAACCTGCACAGAAACGTCTGTCCTCTGTCTGACTGATGAATCTATCACTAAAGAAAGTAAGTGTGTGTGTGTGTGTGTGTGTGTGTGTGTGTGTGTGTGACCCCAGAAACAAGCATAGTTAAGCCACTTGTAGTTAATTTATTGAAGGAAAAAACAAAAACAAAACAAACAAAAAAATGTTGGGATGGTTTTTTTAAGCTAGGCTTTTATTGAGAAATATTTTGTAAATATTAATATAAATACGATGTAGTTTCTTCTTTTTTTAATGTTTCAGTGCACGCCATGTGTTTCATGAATGATCTGCTGTATATAATCCATAAAAATGACAAAATAAAGAGTTAAAATGAACATCTCCAGTCTGATCTCATGTTCACTTCATCAGATTTCAGACGCAGGAACTCACAGGATATGACGGCATCGTGTGATGAGGAATTAATTTTGAGAATTTATGATTTTGAGTGGAACAAGAAAAGGCAAAAACTAGCAGATGTTTTTATGTCATGAAAAATCAAAGCAAGTGTCATTTGCACACAATGTTCGAAATTTTAATGCTTGAATTAAATTCAAGTATGTTCTGAAAAATTAGCTTCTGCTGATCGTTTATTTGTGAATAAAAGACAATTTAATCTTGATAACTTTTTCATGTTTGGGGAAACAAACTCAAGATTTATCAAAGTAATGTTACATTTGTTGACAAGGACAACTTCAGAAGTAGCATGTCATTTTATTCTCAAGAAAACAACGTTAAAATCTGAGATGAATCTGAAAATATCTGAGATGCTATTAGGAATTACATTTAGGAACATTCTTACAAACTTAGAATTTGTCTTAAGAACTCAACTTTTTTTTCTTTACGATTTTTGTACATCCAGATCCAGTTGATTAAAAGACGTTGAGACTTTAAAAATGACAGTGGAAAAAATCTATATAATAATATAACATATATACTATATAATAATATTATAATATTACTAAATATTATATATAAAAATGACTAAATTGTTTTAAAAATTTTTTGACAAACATGTCTCAAAAAACAACAGCAGGTAATCACTTTATTTTATTTAATATTCCTGGGTTGTAATGTATTGAATGATAATCTATAAACCATATATATATATATGTGCCATTCTACAGAATTGGTTCAAAGTCAGAGTTGGAAACGTCTTGGAAAAAAAAATGTCTTTTTCCACAAATTTTGTATGTATGCAAATTGTATAATATCCAAGGTACACATTTCTAGTAATTGTACAGTTAATTCTCATATTGTATTTTCAGGAAGTTTTGGAATATTTTTCCTCTCCCCAAATTTGTCACTACCGAAACACAATAATAAATAATTTAATAAGAAGGGTCACATTGACCTATTGAGATTTTGTTTACATCTACCTTGTAAATATATTTTTTGCTCTATTTAAAAAATGTTTCCATAGGTAAATCAAAAACAATTACAATTTTAACAATATTTCAAATGTAATTTATGAGATTTGTTGTATTTTGAATCCAATCTTTCTTTGTAAAAGTCATAAAGTTTATAATACTGATTTCAAAGTGAAGGATTCATTAGTTTGAATAAACATTGAACCAAACACTATAATAACATCTTAGTTGATCATTCAATATACTTTATTTTTGACAAAACCTCCCGTTTCGGTCGTGACTGCACATTTTCAGTAGTGACAGTAATGTGTTGGTAGTGACCACATCACATTACACAATTTAACTCACATACTAAAACATATTAAAATACTAATGATTTACATAACTGTACTAAAAAAAAATTTCCCCCCAAATAAACGATTATGTGTTCCCTTTTGTCACTACCAAAACAATGATGTCACTACCGAAACAGTCACGGCCGAAACGTGGTAAAGTTTCGGTAGTGACAATTTTAGATGCTTTTGAGCTGCTCAAATATGCTAATCAGCACATGGTTAGCTAACACAGTTCTGAACAGTTGTACACATAAAAACTAAATTTTATGGAATAACGCCCCAAAAATTTGCTTAATTGCAGAAAAAGGTGTTTGGTAGTGACATTCCTTAAAGTTGCACAGATTTTTAGACTTAAATCAGTCTCAGACAATATTTCGGTAATGACATCAAAATTAGGGACTTTTTTTTTTACAAATTTCATTACTTAAAAATAAAATATAATTATATATATATATATATATATAAATAAAAAAAATTTAACTTCACTTTTTAAAAAAAATTCAAAAATATATTTTTAAAAACAACAATGGAAAAAAAAATTATTTCAATATCATTTTTGCAAGTTGAAATTTAGAGGTTAGGGGTTATGGTTCGGGACAGACACCTCCCAAAGTAGATTTTATATATATATTAATCTTACTGATATTTTAAATATTATTGTGGGATTCAATAGATAGTAGAAGGATATTAGTAAACATCTAAAATTTGAATAATTAAATGCTTTTAAATGTGTTTTTTGCTTGTGGGACAGCAGGTTAGACCAATTCTGTAGAATGGCCTATACATACATAGTAATATATATATATATATAAATATAAGGATAATTACATTTGTTCATATAAATATAATCACAAATGTAATTACAAATTCCACAAATTGTTTATTTATGCTCAATGAGACACTTTCTTTTACTGAATGTGATTTTAGTTTTTATTAAACTGAAAAAAGAAAAAAAAAAAAAACACATTAAAAAGGTCATTTAGCAGTCAAACACAAATATTAACTTACAACAACAGAGTTAAAATGATTATACAGCAAAGAAATGAATGAAGGGTGAAAGACTTCTTAAGTTAAAACTTAATACACAAAGAAATGATATCTAGAATAATTCTGCTAGAACATATACATGCATTTAGGAGAAACACCCCATAATTATAACATTAAAGACTGTTAAATAAAACAAACAAAGCTATTGTGATGAAAACATGGAGTGCTTCATTTAAAAAGAACGAGGTAAAACTCAAGCTTTCCCACACTGAACCTCGTCTGTGGAAACGTGAGACTGACAAACAAACACTGGATCTGAATTCTGTTAGAAATGAATCAGCATTTGAATCTCACATCAGAATGAACGAACAAATAGAAAAAGATTCACATGTAAAATATGAATTTAACTGTTTCCTCAAATGATCATGATGATGGTGCAGCGCCACCTGCTGAGGGGACTGTGTTATAACATCCTCTGATCTTTCACACAAACCAAACATCTGTGCCAGATGATCCTCTGAACGAAGACAACGAACGTCCCTTGTGTTGACAAACACACACGAACACAAACTGCTTCAAGTCACGGCTGGTTTTGGCTTATTTCCCTTTCCTTTAAAGTCATGAAACATGCACAGAAAACACTAACACTTCAGTCACCTTCAGCTCAAAGGTGAGGAATGTTCTGATGATACCACTTCCTCCGGATGCAGACGACAGGAAGTGGAGGGTGGGGGCTGTAGTGAAACATCCTTTTTGACACGTCGACTTGTTTAAATAATATTACAAACTATAATGACATGAGATTAAATTAAAACCAGGTCAAATTCTACCAGTGCAAAGTTCAGGCCGGATTCTGCGGCTCGGTCCGATCTGGATCGGGATTGGCTCACTTTTGCTGCTGCTGTTTTAAGCTGGCCAATAGGATCTTCTTGTGGGCGGGGTCATGAACACCTGCCTCTTCCAGATCCTCCTCTGTGATGTCACTGCAGGAAAGAGATGCGATTGGATGATGTGTTCATCTGAAAATCTCAATCACAGTCAACTATGATTGGCTCTTGATGAGCAGCGCTGAGAAAAGTAACAGGCATCATGTGACATTTTACACCTGAATAATGACACTGATGGACTTTAATAGACATTAAGTTAAAAAAGCATGGGAAACCTTCTGAGAATAGAATAAATTACTCTCTACATTTGTTATATTTTATGGTGCTTTTGCAGCTTCTTGAAGCTTGAAGACTTGAGTTCACCGTGATTTGATGAAAAGCAGCGAGCTCATGTGAGTTTTTTAATCATCACAAGGCTGAAGTACGAGTGAGCGTGACAGAGACTCGTACCTGAGGAACTCCAGATCGTCCCAGCCGTTGTGCAGCAGTCCTTCCTCATAATGCTGCAGACCGAGCTTCTGCAGCCACTCGCCCACACTGACCTCCACCGACAGACTGCTGCTGCTGCTCTCGTCATGCCACATGCCCTGCGCGCACACACACACACACACACACACACACACACACACACACACACACACACACACGTCAGTTCAGCTGTGAGATAGAGCAGGTTACTGCAGCAGGATTTACCCTGTTGCTGAAGCTCCTGTTATCTGCTGCTAAAGGAGTGTCAGAAAAGCTTCATATTGACCAGGGATTTTCATCAGGGGTCAAAGGTGAAAGACGTATTTTTTTCAAATATCGGCTTTAAAATGATTTACAGTCCGTTTTAGCATGAGGATATAGTATATAATATTAATAATAACAACTATTATTATTATTAACAACAACAACAACAATATAATAACAAAAGTAATTATTTACTTTTATTCAAATATTTTATTTTATAAAATCTTACAATTAATAAAATGATAAAATATAATATTTATTTATTATACAAATTAAATAAAGAAATATTAACTCTAAAGTATAGTAAAATATAATAATAATTATTATTTATTATTATTATTTAAATATTTTTATTTTATTATAAAATTAATACAATTATAAAATATTATATTTATTTTATTATTTTTTTATTTAATAATTATGCAAATTAATGAAATATTAACCCTAAAGTACAGTAAAATAATAATAAAAATAATTATCATTTATTATTATTATTATTATTTAACTATTTTTATTTTATTAAATTGTAAAATTAATACAATTATAAAATATAATTTTATTATTTATTTATTTAATAATTATATAAATTAAAGAAATACTAACCCTAAAGCACTGTAAAATAATAATAATAATATTTTTTTTATTAAATTATACAATTAATACAAATATAATTTTTTTTAATTAATTATTGATTATAAAATAATAATGATGAAATATTTCTGTACAAAAATACTAACCCTAATGTACTGTAAAATAATAAAAAAAATAATAATAATCATTTTGTTTTATAGTACAACTATAAAATTACAGTACTAACATTGATGGCTGTCTTAGTTTCTCTGCTTTCAAACAATTATTTTGTTTTTGGTGCAAAACCGGAGGAAGCTCAAAGATTCTCTTTTGTTGATTTATAAATGATTCTCATTACAAATTTGGGAAAATGCTGTGTTTTTAAATGCACATTATAATCGACTCAAAGTCATAGCGTTTAGTTAATGCATTAGTTAACATGAACTATAAGCAATATATTTTACAGCATTTATTAATCTTTGTTAATGTTAAGTCATAAAAATACAACTGTTCATTGTTAAGTCCATTATATAATATTAACAGATACTTTTGAGTTTAATAATGTAATAGTGAATGTTGAAATTAAAGCTGCAGTCCGTAAGTTTTGCCTCTTTGTCGCCATCTCTGTTTGAAACCTGCAATTGCAGTTATTTGCAGAATTATCATCTTTATGTGGGTTGTGCGTCAGCGCGGATGAATCTAATGTATGCTGTCAGTCACCACACAAAAAAAAGCATTATGTACTGGTTATGTACTTGCTCAAAAATTGATTTTATCAAAAAAGTTACGGACTGCAGCTTTAACAAACTAAGATAATAAATGCTGTAGAAGTATTTTTCATTGTCAGTTCATGATGACTAATGCAGTTAGTCTGATCTGATTGTGGGTGTTTGTCTGTTTGTCCTCACCTCCTCAGGCAGGTCTTCAGCGATGCTCTCCTCCTGTATGGAGCGCGGCGGGAAGGTCAGGCCTCTCATGTGAGGAGCCGCCGCCCCCTTTACAACCCCGCCTCGCTCTCTCCCCGACGGATACTCCACCTCGCTCAGTGTTTTGGCCATCTGCAGCACCGAACACGACTGGTCGTCCAGTCCAGAGGCTCCGCCTCCTCGACGGAAAGGGGCGGGGGTCGGGTTAAGCATGGGCGGAGTCTCTAGGCAGAAGGCCACGCCTCCTGCAGGGGGCGATACAAAGCTGGGAGACGACAGCGGTTTGGACGGAACGGCAGATGGAGGCGGTATCTTGACGTCAGCGAGGTCCGGAAACATCCGTGGTTTTCCGAACGAGTTCTCCGCCATTTCCAGAGCTCCTTTGGGCAGCGGCGGAGGAGGGAAATCAGGCGGAGGGCGATTCAGCGACCCGACGTGAGGCCCAATGTTCCCGTCATCCTCTGAAGACCCCTCCTCGCTGATGGGGCGAACGGGGCGTCCACCCGTCTGCCAGCGGCCCTGCGCCGAACTCCCACTGGGCGGCTTGTTTTTCCCAACGCCTCCCACAGGAGCAGCCGTTTTATTGGCTAGTGGAGGGAGGGCGGAGCCTGGGAGGAGGTCAGAGGCCAGAGCGGATTGGTTGGGAACACCTTCTAGGATGTAGTAGGCGGGGTTATTGAAGCTGTTCTTGCATGTTGTGGCGTCACCATCAAACGGATCCTGTTTGCCTCTGACAAATCAAAACAACAGACAGTCAGGGTTATTATCGTTGACTAAAACTAAAGCATAAACATTTTTGTTATTTGAAAAAAATAAATGTAACTAAAATTAGATAAAATAATAATAGCATAAAGTAATATACTAGTAATAATTATTATTATTTGATAAAATAATATTAATAAAATAAATGTAACAAATAAAATACAATAATGTAATAAAAATAGAAAATAAAAAATATTTTTGTTTAATAAAATAATAATGTGTAACGTGTGTGTGTGTGTAAAGTGTGTATGTAACGTGTGTGTGTGTAACGTGTGAGTGTGTATGACGTGTGTGTATAACGTGTATGTAATGTGTGCGTGTGTAACGTGTGAAGCGTGTTTGTAAAGTGTGTGTAACGTGTGTGTGTGTGTAACGTGTGAAGCGTGTTTGTAAAGTGTGTGTAACGTGTGTGTGTAACGTATGAAGCGTGTTTGTAATGTGTGTGTAACGTGTGTGTATGTAATGTGTGCGAGTACGTGTGCAACGTGTGTGTGTAACGTGAAGCGTATATGTAAAGTGTAACTTGTGTGTGTTTGTAACGTGTGTATGTAATGTGTGTGAGCATGTGTGTGTGTGTGTGTGTGTGTGTGTAATGCATGTGTGCAACGTGTATGTAACGTGTGTGTGTGTGTACGTAACGTGTAATGCGTGCTTGTAACACGTGTGTAACGTGTTTGTGTGTGTAACGTGTGCGTGTGTGTAACGTGTGCGTGTGTGTAACGAGTGTGAGTGCATGTGTTAGTGAGTTTGTGTGTGTATGTGTTTGTGTCCACCTGTTCTGTGCGCTGTCTTCTTTAGAAGAGTGTGTGTGTGGATGTCGCCCCGTGATGCTCTTATCTCCCTCCTCCGATACCTTACCGAGGTCAGCTGACCCCAACTTCCTGCTGGTGGACGGTCTAAAAGGAACAGAATGAAAGTTGTCATCACTCAGTGTGTGTCTGACACTTCACTGGACCAAAAACACAGTGATCATGTCAAGAAATGAACGATGACTTGTTTTTGACTCACTTCACATAATCGTGTCCGGCTCTCGGAGGAAGAGTTCTGCCTTTGGGTCCGCCCGTCTCGTCCTTGTCAACACTGATCCACTCTGAGAGAAACGACAAACAGATGACAACAATGAAGGGGTAAAACAGATAGAGAGAAAATGAATATGTAGGGCTCATGATGTCCACACACACACACACACACACACACACACTCAGTACCGTAGAGTCGTTCTCTTGTGCCCATGCGCTCTGACGGGACTCGGACCCTCATGGAGCCGCGGATGTTTCCCGTCTCCTCACCGCGGTGGGACAGATATGTGTGAAACTGCTGCGCTGTACTGCCAATCATTGACTTCAGAGCCAAAACACACTCACCTACACACACACACACACACACACAGAGAACTCAGTCCATTACAAATGCATGCAAAACAAAACACATAAATCCTCTTCTAAACTAGAAAAATCCCTCGGTTTTTGGTGCAAGAAATCTTGACTAACATAAGTGACTTACAAAATGCTACAAAAGCAACAATTTGACTTAATTTAATAATGTAATTTAATTTAAAAACCCCAAAAGTGCTCTACAAAGTGCACAAGAATGCAGTGCTTCAGTCTTTATCAGAATGATGATGATAATTCAGCAGGAGTTTAGACTGTATTCTCAGCACGACCACAAGGTGGAGCTGCAGCAGACATCAGTGTAGCTCAGTTTCAGACACAGTCTGAAGATCATCTATCCGAGCAAGTTAGTTAAACACGTTTGTGTCAGGTACCTGAACAACAACACATCAGCTTTAACGAAGTTAATTACAGCCAGAGCGATCCTGAACATTCCCATCAGATGCTCACGCACCGTATGATTCGTATCCGTCCAGAGATTTGACCGTCAGCAGAAGATGTTGGTCCTGTAGATACTCGATGTCGGATAAGATGGGCTTGAGTGTCGTCAGCTGTTTGGAGGACCAGCCCACACGCAGGAAGTTCACGTTATCACTGCTCTGAGTGTCATTTTCATAACTCTTCTTAAACTCTAAACACACACACACAGGTTACACGTCACTCAACTATGAGCGATAATAACAGTGATTTTTTCCAATAATGCAGCAGACTAACATTTTTCACCCTCAGTCAAGTCCCAGTCCACATTATTTCCTGCTGCACATTCAGTTTAACCCAGAAACAAGGAAGTTCAATGCATGTGAATGCTTTTCATATTCTTTTTATCATATTCTTTTATCAGTCGGTATGGAGTTCAACATTTTTCACTATCACTGCCGGAAATCTGATCTAGCAAAGTCTGAGACGGGTGGATTCACCAAGATGATTCTTATTGTTTAATGCCAGAAGTAAAAATCTAGTTAAAACACATGTTTTCTGACTAATGAACTCAAGGAAGAATATTTCATTTTTTATACAACAATAAAAACAATGCATGGAAATAAACACCAATAATTGCACATTTAATGCAATATTTAAATATTTTATATTTGAACAGGTATAGAATGACTTCTGTCAACATTTCTCGGTGATGGCATGAATAAACATTAAAAATATTTAATTCTATTCATTTATATGCACAAATATAACAATGCATAGTAATAAACATCAATATTTGCATATTTAATCATATTTTTACTGAAACATTTTAATATACACTAATATATCAATGCATAGTAATAAACATCAATATTTGCATATTTAATGCAATATTTCATTATTTTATAATTTAATATATTTAGAATGACTTCTGTCAACATTTTTTAGGGATATATTTTTAATGAAACATTTGAATATTTTTTTACAAAGACTTCAGTCAACATTTTTTTCAGTGATGACATGAATAAATAATAATAATAATATATAATTGTATTAATTTATATGCACTAACATAATGCATAGTAATAATCATCGATATTTGCATATGTAATCGCATATTTTTACTGAAACATTTTAATATATTTAGAAAGGCTTCAGTCAATATTTCTCAATGATGACATGAATAAATATGAATATTTAATTGTATTCATTTATATGCATTAATATTACAATGCATAGTAATAAACATCATTAATTGCATATTTAATGCAATATTTATTTGCATATTTTTACTAAAACATTTTAATATATTTAGAATGACATTTTAAAGTATGAATAAATAAATAAGAACATTTAATTCCATTCATTTATATGCACTAAAATAACAATGCATAGTAATAAACATCAATATTTGCATATTTAATGCAATATTTCATTATTTTATAATTTAATATATTTAGAATGACTTCTGTCAACATTTTTTAGGGATATATTTTTAATGAAACATTTGAATATTTTTTACAAAGACTTCAGTCAACATTTTTTTCAGTGATGACATGAATAAATAATAATAATAATATATAATTGTATTAATTTATATGCACTAATATAACAATGCATAGTAATAATCATCGATATTTGCATATGTAATCGCATATTTTTACTGAAACATTTTAATATATTTAGAAAGGCTTCAGTCAATATTTCTCAATGATGACATGAATAAATATGAATATTTAATTGTATTCATTTATATGCATTAATATAACAATGCATAGTAATAAACATCATTAATTGCATATTTAATGCAATATTTATTTGCATATTTTTACTAAAACATTTTAATATATTTAGAATGACATTTTAAAGTATGAATAAATAAATAAGAACATTTAATTCCATTCATTTATATGCACTAAAACAACAATGCATAGTAATAAACATCAATATTTGCATATTTAATGCAATATTTCATTATTTTATAATTTAATATATTTAGAATGACTTCTGTCAACATTTTTTAGGGATATATTTTTAATGAAACATTTGAATATTTTTTACAAAGACTTCAGTCAACATTTTTTTCAGTGATGACATGAATAAATAATAATAATAATAATAATATATAATTGTATTAATTTATATGCACTAATATAACAATGCATAGTAATAATCATCGATATTTGCATATGTAATCGCATATTTTTACTGAAACATTTTAATATATTTAGAAAGGCTTCAGTCAACATTTCTCAATGATGACATGAATAAATATGAATATTTAATTGTATTCATTTATATGCATTAATATAACAATGCATAGTAATAAACATAATTAATTGCATATTTAATGCAATATTTATTTGCATATTTTTACTAAAACATTTTGATATATTTAGAACGACATTTTAAAGTGACATGAATAAATAAAAAATAATATTTAATTAATTTATATAATAATGCACAGTAATAAACATCAATATTTGCATATTTAATGCAATATTTAATCAGATATTTATATATATTGATCGATCAGATTTCAGGCAGTGATAATGATCAATGTTGAACTCCGATTGCTCAATTATTATCTTATAAAGATTCTCTCATAATTTTCCTCGTTGGTGTAACTCGTTTAACTGCGTTTCTTACCCTCCAGACACGTCGAATAAAACTCGATGAAGAATTTGGTTCTGCTGGCCGTCTTCACGATGGCTTCGATGTTCTCAAACTCAATATACGCCTGTTCTGAAGACTTGGGCAGACCTGCGGAGGAAGAGCAGCTCAAAACGGACGTTCACCGGAAACACAAAACAGAGCGATGACATCACGCGCCGTACCTTTCTTGGAGACAAACTGTGAGGTCACGCCCACCTCAAACGTGCCGAAGACGGGCGAGTGATCGCTGGTGACGATGTCATCCGTACAGCCTGACAGAAACACAGTCAACACAAATATCATTTGCATATTTATCTGAGTGGGTGGCATATGCAAATCAGCCTCAATAACCAACAAAAGTTCACATGCTTTCATAACACACTTTTGTCAGCCTCGTCATATATTTTGAGAGTAGAGCTGGAGGATAGAGATTGAATCATTTAACATTAGTGCTGTCAAAACGATTAATCACGATTAATCGCATCTAACATAAAAGTGAGTGTTTACATAATATCATAATTTCTTCATTCTTCAACACCATTGGACCGAACCATCAAGAATTTCTCCCGAGACTGCATATCCGGACGCTCTTCAACAGCTCAGGCATTTGCAAATATCACACATTTGAACACTAAATGGCAATTTAGTATTAAGTTGTTCATATTATGTGATTAATCGATTTGACAGCACTAATTAATATATATCATTATGGTTTTTATTTTGACACCACAAGAGGATCTGATTTTTTAATGCAAGAAGTAAAAAATCTAGTTAAAATAAGCAAGGCACATTTTTTGATGAAAATTTAAGCCTATTTGCAACAATAAAACTGCTGAAAAAATCTGCTTATTTAATCAAATATTTCTACTAAAACATTTTAATATATTTCGAATGACTTCTGTTAACATTTTTCAGTGATGATGCGAACAAATCAGTGAATCAGTTTTGAATCAATTCAATAAAATGGACAGTTTGAACTGATTCACAGACATTTTTTTCTACTTTATGGAAAACTAAAACAGCAAGTGTGTTATAATTACATAAATTAACGATGATATAAATTATATATAAAGCAATATAAATTAATTTTACACCCCTAGTCAAAAGTTTGAAATATTTAAGATTTTTTTAAATGTTTTTGAGACTGCATTTATTTGATCAAAAATACATAAAAAATTGTGAAATATTATTGTAAGTTAAGTTTTCTATGTAAAGTATCATTTATTCCTGTGATCAAAGCTGAATTTTCAGCATCATTACTCCAGTCTTCAGTGTCACATGATCTTGATTTGCAACATTTCTGATTATCAATGTTGAAATCAGTCGTGCTGCTTCAGATTTGTGTGGAAACAGTCATACTTACAAGAAAGATTTCTAATAAATGCTGTTCTTTTGAACTTTTTTAATTAGTTGACATCATACCGTAGGAGTTGCAAACAATGTGTGTCTCAGGATACGATTTCCAGAGAATTCTGTCGCACCATGAAGGAACGTTGGTCCGCATCTAGGAGACGAGAGGGAACGGAAGAGGAATTTAGAGAATGCAGGACGCTTCACTTCCTTTGGCAAAGGTCGGATCACAGGAAGTAGCTTCCTTAGAACCGTAAACATGTTAGCACGGGATTCTATCTTTATACTCAATAATGTGAACTTCTTCAAGACAATTTGAGAGTAATTTCAGGGTGATGTGAAGCATTTGCGCTGACGCACCCCTGTGGCTTTCTGCTTCTGCCAGACGTACGTGTCTCGGGAGCCGCGCTCATAGCGGTACGTGGGCGGGTAGGTGATCTCCTCCTCCGCTGGACACACACACACAGGAAATGATGCAGCAGAAAAAGGAAGTATTGCTGAGCCAAGAGACTCAAATCTCAAAGGCACATTAGATAATCTAGAGAAAAACTCTAGAACAAACATGCATTTAAAAAAACGAAATAAAACTGTCAAAAAAACTAAATCCTTGTACATGAAGGTACATTTCTCACAGAACGTGTCCAGTTTTTTTGTTAATTAATAAATCAATATAATAAGTAATATACAATATAATAAGTTATAATTTTGTAATATCTCATTGGATTCTCATTATTGCAATGTTTTTGTTGGCACTTTACATTAAGGTCTCATTAATTAATGAATGCAATAACTAACATTAGCAATTTGCAAAACATATGTTACAGTATTTATTAATCTTTGTTAACATTGGTTAATAAAAAATATAACTCTTCAGACACGCAGACAGACAGAGGTGAGCCGCACCGAACCGAAGGAAGACCTTGTTCTTCTCCCTCTCCAGATTTAGCTGGTCCACCTTCAACAATGGCTCGAATTCCTTCCTGTTGATGTAGTTGAGGATTTCCTGTGAGAAAGAGAGAGAGAGTCATAGACACGCCAGTGTTCAGACGCCTCAGCTGTGCAGGTTACAGCGCTGTACTCCTGCAGGTACTAGTGTACTGTGCAGTGGAATTGTGGGATACGGGTCAATGAAACAGATCGTCCAGGTCTTCCATGCACACAGACCACTGTGCACAGTAAGCACACTGCCATCATATGTGAGGCTTGTTACAGCCACAGAATAAAAAAAATTAAAAAAAGGTAATTGTGACTTTCTCATAATTCTGACTTTATTTCTCACAATTGAGATTTTTTTCCACAATTCTGACTTTCTTTCTCAATTCCAAGTTTATATCTCACAATTTTGACTTTGTTGTTTTGCAGTTGTGATTTTTTTTTTCGCAATTCTGACTTTTCTTCAATTCGGAATTTATAACTTTATTTCTAACAATTCCAACTTTTCCCCACAATTCCAACTTCCGACTTTTCCTGAATTCCGAGTTTATATCTAGCAATTCCAACTTTATTTCTCGCAATTGCGATTTTTCCCCCCACAATTCTGACTTTATATCTTACAATTCTGACTTTATATCTTACAATTCTGACTTTATATCTTACAATTCTGACTTTATTTCTCGCAATTGCAATTTTTTCCAACACAATTTTGACTTTTCCTGAATTCCGAGTTTATATCTAGCAATTCCAACTTTATTTCTCGCAATTGCGATTTTTCCCCCCACAATTCTGACTTTATATCTTACAATTCTGACTTTATATCTTACAATTCTGACTTTATTTCTCGCAATTGCAATTTTTTCCAACACAATTTTGACTTTTCCTCAATTTCGAGTTTATATCTCACAACTTTATTGCAACTTCAACTTTTTCCCCCCACAATTCTGACTTTTTGTCAATTCTGACTTTATATCTCACAATTCTGACTTTATATCTTGTAATTCCGACTTGTCCCCACAATTCCAACTTTTTCTGAATTCCGAGTTTATATCTAGCAATTCCACTTTATTTCTCGCAATTGCGATTTTTTCCCCCACAATACTGACTTCATATCTCGCAATTCTGACTTTATTTCGCGCTATTGCGACTTTTTTCGCATATTTCTGATTTTTCCTGAATTCCAAGTTTATATCTCACAATTCTGACTTTATTTCTTGCAATTGCAATTTTTTTTCAACACAATTTTGACTTTTCCTTAATTTCGAGTTTCGATCTCACAACTTTATTTAATGCAACTGCAACTCCCCCCCCCCCCCACAATTCTGACTTTTTGTCAATTTTGACTTTATATCTCACAATTCTGACTTTATTTTTTCCGCAATTGAGATTTTTTTCTACAATTGAGATTTTTTTCCTCAATTCCAAGTTTATATCTCACAATTCTGACTTTTCTTCCTTTTTTCCCATATTTCAGATTTTTCCTGAATTCCAAGGTTATCTCGTAATTCTGACTTTATTTCTCGCAATTGCAACTTTTTTCAGCATAATTCTGACTTTCTCAATTCCAAGTTTATATCTCGCAACTTTATTTCTCGTAATTGCGATTTTTTCCCCCACAATTCTGACTTTATATATTGCAATTCTGACTCTTCCTCAATTCCAAATTTATATCTCGCAATTCTGACTTTATTTCTCACTATTGTGACTTTTTCCCCATATTTCTAACTTTTCCTGAATTCCAAGTTTATATCTCACAATTCTGACTTTATTTCTTGCAATTGCAATTTTTCTTTCAACACAATTTTGACTTTTCCTTAATTTCGAGTTTCGATCTCACAACTTTATTTATTGCAACTGCAACTTTTCCCCCACAATTCTGACTTTTTGTCAATTCCGACTTTATATCTCGCAATTCTGACTTTATTTCTCGCAATTGCGACTTTCCCCCCACAATTCTGACTTTTCCTTAATTACGAGTTTATATCGCACAGTTCTGACTTTTTTCCTCTCAGTTCCAAGTTTATAATTGCAGCTTTGACTTTTTTCTCATAATTGCACGTTTTTATCCCACAATTCGGACGTTATATCTCCCATTTCTGCCTTTTTTTCTTGCAATTGCAAAACTCGCAATTTAAAAGTTTTTATCTCGCAATTCTGACTTTATTTTTTGCAATTCCGTGTTTAAAACTTGCAACTCTGACTTTTTTCTGACAATTGCAAGTTTTTATCTTACAAATCAGACTGTATAACTCGAAATTTAAAAGTTTAACTCGCAATTCTGACTTTATTTTTTGCAATTGCAAGTTTACATCTTTTTTCTCTCACAGTTGTGAGTTTTTTCACACAGTTTGGACTTTATAACGCACAACTGAAACCCAAGTCCACTACAGATATAATATTGCAATATCTCATTAGATTCTCATGATAAGGTTTTACAACAAATAATGCTGTACACACAGAAGACCTTTACATTCTGAGAACACCAGAATATTTTTATCAAAAGCGTTTAGTTTACATGTTTCGTGCCGCTTTACCTGAATGTCCATGTCCAGACGGTAGTTGAGATCGCCGAACCAGAACAGATGCGTGAATCTCAGCGAGATGTCGAAGGAGTTCAGCTGTTTATCGCCCAACGACAGCTGACGCAGGATGTCCAGATAGTTCTGGTTGCGTCTGCAGGGGTCAAAGGTCATTAGTACTCATTGGCACTGCCGCAAAACAAACCATGAATTGAGTATTTGTTGGTCGAGTCAGTGTTTTGAGTCACACCTGTGGATTTTTTCATTGCCGGACGTCAGGTGACAGTTAACGAAACCAAACGATGTTCCATTAAACATGAAGGACACGCCCACTGCTCCTTTGTTTCCTAGGAAAAAGACAAAAATAAATAAATGCATATAACTGAATCAAAAACATAGTGATGAACAGCTGAGCTATTGTCACATGGTGGTTCAGTAACTTCACTGGCCTTAAATCAAGATACATTTAACAAGAACAGAGGAAGTGTTTGAGTCAGTTGCTCTGACCGAGTGTATTGGCGATTCCCGTTTTGACGCTGGACATTCCTACGTGACTGATGCGGTTCTCGTGTTCCGCCTTCACCAAGACCACGATCTTAATGTTCCACAGCGTCTGCACTGCAATCTACAACACAGAAATCAAACATCCATTCCTCCTACTCGTGCTTTTCACTCATTAAGTTACAGTGGAAAGATCAACCGCAAGATGAGAAACACAGACGGCTGACACGGCAGACAAAAACACATAAAACTCTAAATAAAGTCACAGTCATAACAGTCGTGGCGTCATTAAAACTGCACATGCACAGAATGACTACAGAAGCTGTTCATGGCACAGATTTTAGTCTCCATCTCTCACCGGTTTATAGTCGATCTCTGTGTATTCTTTGAGGGCGCAGCGGAGCGTTTCCACCCATTCCTTATCACACACAGAGTTCTCCTGCGTACCGAACACATAGATGTCATTAGGGATCGTGACCGCCATTTCATCCAGAGTTTTCCCCAAGCCTCGAGATAAAATCCACGATCCCATCGATTTAGGAGCAGGAACGCTGCCTGCAGAGAGAGACAAAGACAACATGATTTTTATGAGTAATATTTTGGCCTGCCACCATGATGGTAGCTATAGTGTTGTGGTCAATCATCAGGGTTTTGGGGGCAGTCATCAACAGGAACATGCACAAAATGGCATCATGCAAGGTTGGAAATGCCACCAAAATTAATAAAAATGCCACCAACATTCAAGATATGAATTGCTCTAGTATGAGTTCTTGTATTTTGTGTTTATAACATAATGTAGTTACGCAATATCACACGAGCAAGAGTGCTATTTTCTCAAATATCATCAATATTCATTTTATATAACAGTTCAATAAACAATAAGTTGATTATATGAACTGACAATTTTTAGACACGACGTTGTCAATTTTGACTATTTTGCCAACGAAAATAGCTCCAAACAAAGCAGAAAAGTTGTGTCTCCCAGCAGCACACAGTCATGTTTCGTTCTTGAATGATTCACCATTTCTGAATGAACCGGGTGAGTCAATGATTCAATGACTTATTCATAAAATCAATGGACACTTGCTTCTTTCATGAATGAATCAGCCGGTTTGAACGAATTAGCTGAGTGAATGATTCTATGATTAAACTGCAATTGCAACGTTTTTTAACAATTCAGACTGTTCCTAAATTCTGAGTTTATATCTCACAATTCTGAATTTACTTCTCACCATTGCGACTTCTTTCCATAATTCTGACTTTTCCACAATTCCGAGTTTATATCTCACAATTCTGACTTTATTTCTTGCGATTGCGACTTCCCCCCCACAATTCTGACTTTTCCTTAATTCTGAGTTTATATCTTGCAATTGTGACTTTTTTCCACAATTCTGACTGTTCCTCAATTCCGAGTTTATATTTCGCAATTCTGACTTTGTTTCTCGCAATTGCAACTTTTTTCCAAAATTCTGACTTTTCCCTCAGTTCCGACTTTTCCTAAATTCCAAGTTTATATTTCGCAAGTCTGACTTTATTTCTTGCAATTGCAACTTTTTTCCAAAATTCTGACTTTCCCTCAGTTCCGACTTTTCTCTAATTCCGAGTTTATTTCTCGCAATTACGACTTATTTCCACAGTTCTGATTTTCTCTCAATTCCGACTTTTCCTCAATTCCGAGTTTATATCTTGCAATTCTGACTTTATTTCTCGCAATTGCGACTTTTTTCCACAGTTCTGACATTCCCTCAATTCTGACTTTTCCTCAATTCCGAGTTTATATCTTGCAATTCTAACTTTATTTCTCGCAATTGCGACTTTTTACCACAATTCTGACTTTCCCTCAATTCTGACTTTTCCTCAGTTCCAAGTTTGTATCTTGCAATTCTGACTTTCTTGCAATTGCGACTTTTTTCCTCAATTCCAAGTTTATATTTCGCAATTTTGACTTTATTTCTCGCAATTGCGACTTTTTCCAAAATTCTGACTTTCCCTCAGTTCCGACTTTTCCCTAATTCCAAGTTTATATCTTACAATTTGACTTTATTTCTCGCAATTGCGACTTTTTTCTACAGTTCTGACTTTCCCTCAGTTCCGACTTTTCCTCAATTCCAAGTTTATATCTCGCAATTCTGACTTTATTTCTCGCAATTGCGACTTTTTCCAAAATTCTGACTTTCCCTCAGTTCCGACTTTTCCCTAATTCCAAGTTTATATCTTACAATTTGACTTTATTTCTCGCAATTGCGACTTTTTTCTACAGTTCTGACTTTCCCTCAGTTCCGACTTTTCCTCAATTCCAAGTTTATATCTCGCAATTCTGACTTTATTTTTCGCAATTGCGACTTTTTTTTTTTAACCACAATTCTGACTTTCCCTCAATTCCAAGTTCATATCTCGAAATTTATTTCTTGCAATTACAAGTTTAAAACTCGCAACTCGCAGTTTTTATCTTGCAATTATCATTTTGACTTGCCGCCACCTACTGGCATTTTTATTTTCATATATAATAGTATAATTTCATTTTTCCCAACATTTCATATTTCAATATTCAAACTGTTATATTTAGAACATTAATCTTATAAAATTATTTAGGCAATTGTAATTGCAATCTCTGTGATATTCTGGTATTTAGAGGTCTGGTGTGTGTGTGTGTGTGTGTGTCTCACCCATGTTCCATGTTCCGATGAAGATAGAGATCATATCCGGCTCATCCTGATTGGAATGCTTGTTCTTCATGAGTTGCAGCAGTTGGCAGAATGCTTCCCTTTTCTACAGGACGAGAAACAACCGATTAATCTGCGGCTTCAGTGTACATACAGGTAACACACAGTGAGTATCTGTAAACGTCTGACTTCAGAAATGGCACTATAAATCTGTGTGACTCACTTTTGCACTGGCAAAGATGAAATCTTTCCTCTGGCTTTTGTCTTTTTCCTTCTCAAAGACGATTCCAAGTTTATTCTGAACACGTTGAGACTTAATCAGCTGCCGAACTACAAACACACACACACAAGTCATTTCTGTAGTGCATTAAAGGGTCCACATTCTACACTTCAGCCCTTTACTGCTAATAATTTAAGAATAACACCATCATCATCACCGACTCACTCTTGTCGTGAGTGAATGTGTTCCAGTCCTCCTGTGCGTCCTTCATTTTCTTCATCACCACCAGTTTTCCTCCCTCCACATCCACACTCAGCGAGTACTTCTGACTCTTCCCGATCTTCGTCAGGTCAGCCAGATACACGTCCAGTTTCACCTGACACCACAACACACACATGAGGCAAAACACACAAACGCTGGTGGGACAGTACTGTGAAGTAGCGCTGTACCTCGAAGGTTTGCACAGGAATAGCTTTGTGTCTGATGGACAGCAGCGGTGAGATGGCCGGAGTAGATGAGCTCATGTCCTGAAGCGCCTTCAGAGCCTGATGTACACATATTAATGCATGATTAGTTTACACACCTTAAAAGAGCCAGACTTAATTGTGCTGTTAGTGATTTTAGCTGTTTTGCAAACATCTGCCACTGAATTGGACCTGTTCATAGTATACAATGACAGGTTTATTAGAAAGCTAGACTAGGAAACAAGTTAGAGCACAGGTAAATACATAAATAAATAAAGTGTGCCTTTCTAATACCCAAAGTGCTACAACATTTACATTTATGCATTTAGCTGACGCACACACACCAGGGTTGGAAATTAACAGGGGCTTAGGGCAAAAATGCCACCAAAATTAATAAAAATGCTTCCAAAAACCAAGATATGGTGCAAAAAAGTCTTCTTGTTTTTAATATTTATAAGCAATATCACACGAGCAAAAGTGCAGTTTTCCCGAATATCAGCACGTTTGCAAATGTGATATTAATTTATACAATTCAATAAACAATAAGTTATTTGGCTATTAGGTGACTTATATTTAAGACACAATATTGTCTGTTTTTCCTCTATTTTGCCAACGAAAACAGTTCCAAACAGTACAGCCATTGCGTGTATCTGAACAACACAGTTTCAGTTTCGTTACTGAACAAATCCTCGTTTTTGAACGAATCGTTCTAATGAATGACTCGACGACTCACTCAGTCACTTCTGCTTTGTTCCTGAACGTGCTTTGAACGAATTGTTTGACTAAATGATTCAATGACTCACTCATTAAGACAATGATTTGTCGCCACCTACTGGCGGTTTTAGTTTAATTTCATTTTAGCTGAGGGACTGAGGGAGGAAGATTGAATGTTGTTTTTGTTTTCGGTCATGATTGTTACAATAGTTCTGGTTAAAGAGATGCTTTTATATTTATATTTTTTATAATAATAATAATAAACAAATAAATAATATTACATTTTATTTATAATGTATATAAATAATAATAAAATATAAATAATAACATTTATACTTATGCATTTAGCAGAAGCTTTTATCCAAAGGGACTTACAATAGAGGAACAAAAGCAATCAACAATATTCATAGTGTACACTACCAGGTTTATTAGAAAGCTAGACTAGGAAACAAGTTAGAGCAGAGGCAAAATACAAAGAAGAGGAAGATTTTTTTATAATAACAATAAATAAATAAATAATAACACACAAAAAGTAAAGTAAAACACACAAAATAAATTTATGGTATACTCAAACACATGATATTCATGAGCTAGTTTAGAGAATAATTATCAGATGACATCAAGAAGTGAGTTTTTAATCAAATTAAGTACATACTCTAAAAGCACAGGATCAATTGACCATATGCACGGTTACTTCCTGGTTTTCCATAAGCCAGCTTGGGCATTTCCAGTGAACTGTCATTCTGCACTCGCTGTACATCAACACTAAACCATCAATGGTTGACTTTTCAATGTCAGCTTCGCTTTTGAATAAATAATAAACATTATTAAATCACTAGATTTAAAAAAACATTTTGTCAAGGTGAAGTATGAAGTATCTCATGAAAAACAATAACTTTTCTTGCGAATGAATTACACAGAAAGCTGCCAGTCAGAGCAGCGCAAGATCAATGATTTCGGCACACTTGTGAAAACTCACATTTTATTCAATAAATCTTACTAAAGTGCACAATAAATCTTTAATTTAGAGTGTGCTGATGCTTTTTTTTCACACTGAAGTGTGAAAACTGATGGTTGAATTGAATTTTGTCGAGGAAGAACACTGAGATCTTTTTATTACACTATTGATACTCGACACACCAACAAATGACATTTCACTAGAAGTTTTCCAGCTGGCTTATATTATTGCGGACGTTCTTAAGAATGTTCTGTGCATATGGTCAATTTGACTCTTAAAGACCGTGTGGTGGAACTAATGATGCGTGTGTTTACCTTCTTCTCTATAGACGACAGCAGATCCTTGAGGATGGCCAGTTTAGTGACCAGATGCTCCAGCTCCTGATCTCCACCTTGAGACATGGACTACAGACAGAGAGTCATTGATCAGAAGCTTTTATCTAGACCTTCTTCATTTAGAGCACATATCATACCCTCAGCACTTCATAATCACTCAAACGCCAGACAGGAAGTGATGTCATACCTGCTGGATCATTCTGGACACCATGGAGGCGCTCTGCTGATCGAAGACCTTGGACAGGATCTCCAGGCCGCACAGAACTTTATCCACCTCCCTGTAGACGCACAGACACTGAGTATGTACTCCAGTGCACGTGAATAAACGAGTGTGTGTGTGTGTTTGTACCCATGCAGGCGTTTGCAGGACGATACGAGCGTCTTGTTGAGGTGCGGCAGGCTGTTCGCTCCCTGTTTCACAGCCTCCAGGTCCAGAGCGTAGCTGCCCTTCAGATACTCGTGAGAGATGGTGCTCAACCCGTTAGACGCCGTCACGCTGCGGAGGAAAACACTGACATATCAATATTAATGCACACATTCATTCAGAATAAAAATAATAATGGGACAATTTATCATGCATGTATTTGACAGATGCTTTTATCTAAAGCCTTTATGTGTAATGCATAATATATGTTATAATGCATTATATCTTTTTATGAATAATTGTAACCAAAGTTAAAATGCACTATAATATTTGCAGATTTCTTGAAAATGGTTCTTTTCACACTTTCTACACTTTCTAAGTGTTATAATGTATTATAACTGTGGTTACAGTTATTCATGAGCCCATTTAAACATTTTGTTTTATTTACTGGTAATTTACATTATTTCTGAATGTAATAATAAATTGGGTCCCACTTTATATCAAGTGGCCTTAACAACTATGTACTTACATGGTAACTTAAGCATTTGATACAATGTATTTACATTGTGCTTACATTTAAAGTACCTGCATGATCTATCTGTAGTTACAGTAGTGTACTTACATTTGTAAGTACGCTTTTGTAAGTACACACCATAATTGCAATATTGTAACTACACGTGTAAAGCATTATTGTTCATGCCTACCGCAGTGTGCTTAAATATGAGTATGAGGGTGGATACTTATTATTCAAACTATTTCATAGTCAAGCTATGGATGGAACAAATGTTTGCGAAATACACCAAAATACACCAATGTATATTCAGTCGTCTCATTTAGCACATTATGGCTCCCCAGGATTCACTAAGTTTGATTTTATTTTATTGTGCAACTCGCATACTGTAAAAGACAACGTGCAAATACCAAGTAGTAAACAAATGAAACCTTACTGTAAAGTGTTACCAGAAAGGGTCTGGAACATGTGTTGATACCCAGGAACTAATGTGTACTTACACTGAAATACACAAAAACTGACCACTTAAAATAAAGTGGGTAACCTGTGGTTGATACCCAGGAACTAATGTGTACTTTGTTGTGGCAAAAAATCAACTGACTCTTACTGCATAAGAGAGAAACACGTCCAATTGTCTTTCGAAAGTTTTATTTCTTGCAAGAAAGGTCAAACAGTCAACAGAAACACAAGTAGCTGCAGAGTGTAAGACAAAGAATGAAAGCTTCCCTCAGTTTTATATCTCTGACCTCCAAGGCTGAAGCCTCTGTTCTCTTCCCATATTCGGAACACTTCAGTGTTTTTCCAATTGTCACCCTAAGAATGCATACTTAAGCACTTCTGAGAAAAACAAAATCATTTAACCATAAGCATATAAGTAAATCATATGGAAATTGTACAGAACCTCAAAACTTTCCCCACAACTTACACTGAAAATACACAAAAACCGACCACTTAAAATAAAGTGAGGAACCTGTGGTCGATACTTCGGAACTAATGTGTACTTACACTGAAAATACACAAAAACTGACTTTAAACTGACAAAACCTGACAAATTAAACCTTTATTTCTGGTTTAATTTGATTGTTTGGGGTATTTTATGCCTTTTATTTAATGGTTTCCTTTATTAAAATATATATTAAAAAATTGTTCAAAGATAAGTGAAATCTTGTGTGACCTGAACACCCCATTTTTTTTTTTTTTTTTTGCACTTTTTCTCAAAATTAAAGTAGCCAAATTTTGTTGTTGTCAAATTTTCAATTGTTCCTGTTTATCTGAAATGTTTCAGTAACAAAAAAAAGATTCTTAACTGCTCATATTGTTTTTATTTGCATGGACCTGCATTATTAGCTAGTTTAAATAAGAATACAATAATTTTATTCGGTAACACTTTATTTTACAGTGTCATTGTTACACGTTACATGTATTTACTGTAGTAATAACTAGAAATTATGCATAATTACATGCAATTAACCCTAAACCAAACCCTCATCCTAACCCTAATTGTCATTACTTGGTACTTAAATGTATAATTACACTGTAATACCGACACCTTAAAATAAAGTGTAACCTTTTATTCTTCACGTAATACAATTTTGTGTATTTTCAGAGTAAGTACACATTAGTTCCTGGGTATCAACACATGTTCCAGACCCTTTCTGGTAACACTTTACAGTAAGGTTTCATTTGTTAACTACTTGGTATTTGCACGTTGTCTTTTACAGTATGCGAGTTGCACAATAAAATAAAATCAAACTTAGTGAATCCTGGGGAGCCATAATGTGCTAAATGAGACGACTGAATATACATTGGTGTATTTCGCAAACATTTGTTCCATCCATAGCTTGACTATGAAATAGTTTGAATATTAAGTATCCACCTTCATACTCATATTTATGCACATTGCGGTAGGCATGAACAATAATGCTTTACATGTGTAAAAACATAAATCTGTATGTTTTTCAAATGTAAGTACACTACTGTAACTACAGATAGATCATGCAGGTACTTTAAATGTAAGTATAATGTAAATACATGTAGGTACATTGTATCAAATGCTTAATTTACCATGTAAGTACATAGCTGTTAAGGCCACTTAATATAAAGTGGGACCATAATATGGTATTTTGACTTATTTTCCGGAAAGCATGGTAATGCAAAAAATTAATTTAGTGTTACATTTGAAGTGCTCTGAAGCTCCAAAACTACAAGTAATGTCAGTTCTGCTGCAGAGGAGAGTCTTACTTCTCAGGGGGCGTGTCTGGACTGACGAGGGCGGAGCCTGCGGGGCTGCTGGTGGAGGCGGTGCGTGGAGGGAGGGGGGGCTTCTCATCTTCACCATCTAAACACACACACACACACACACACACACACACACAGAGAGAGAGAGAGAGAGTCAGGGATGAGCTGTTATACGAGTCATAATGTGAATGTGTGTGTGTGTGTGTGTGTGTGTGTGTGTGTGTGTGTGTGTGTGTGTGTGTGTGTGTGAGTGTGTGTGTGTGTGTGTGTGTGTGTGTGTGTGTGTGTGTGTGTGAGTGTGTGTGTGTGTGTGTGTGTGTGTGTGTGTGTGTGTGTGTGTGTGTGTACCAGAGTAATCTCTCTCCTCTGTGGTTTCCTCTCTCTCCACTGGAAACTGCAGTGTGGTCACCAGACCCTGACTGGGCTGAAGATACAACTGAATCAACTCAGGAAGAGTCTTAAACCGCTTGGGCTGAACGCCCTGCGATGTCTGAAACACACACACACACACACACACAAACACACACACACACACACATTCAGATAACCGGCAGTTTTGACCTGGAAATTCAAGAACCACTAAAGCAGGCCTGGATGAATATGATGAGGAACCGTCTGCTGTCAGACAGAGAAAACACACATAAGATCAGCAAAACAGAATTACACTGAAGAAATGTTGGTGGTAGATTTACTTCTAAACAATATTTCACTCAGAAATTGCTAGTAAATTTCAGCAACACATTGAATTAAACATTAAAATTTAAAGTAGAAAGACCAACAGGTCAGTTTTGCTGTAGTGCTAGAATACAAGAGATGAGAAAACACATGAAAACACAGAATGATTCAGTGACATCACATGCTATGATCCATGGGAACAGAAGCTCATTCACACAGTCTTGTGTCTCTAACACTTCTGTGATCATGTTCAGGGATGCAAACACACTTTCAAATGTGAATTTACAGTCAAATTCAGCATGAGGATTGAAGGAAAACATCACTTTAGACTCAGTTCTCTCAGGCCACATTCACACTGTTGTTTTATGGAACCTGTTAAATATGACAGTAGTAATATTTATATATTCATAGGCGGATTATTCATATGGTTTAATTGTCAAGATTTTTTTGAATTATATGTTGCATTTTTGTTCAAATTGATATCTTACCTTGAAGTGAAAAAGATGGTTATTATTACACCGGAAACAGTTGGCTTCACTAGTTATGAAAAGTTTACTTGTTCAGATTTATCTCTCATCTTACAACAGATTACATCTATAACAGTTGGGTTCACAAGTCAATAATATGTCAGTGTAAAATGTGGTAACCTGATTTTGTAAGGACTTTTTTCTACTTAAACTAACGCTTAAAATGACTTCTGTTGATGGAAGTTTTTTGAAAATATATTCCGAATTCAAAACTGTGATTTTCACAGAAAGGTGACGAGTTTGCAGCTCTGTGATGTTGCGATTCATCTGATTGATTTGGTTCGAAACAGTTTATTAATTACTTTTCTGAAATGCTTCTGTGGAAATGAACAGGATGTTCACTTCCACAAACAACACTGCTGGAAGAATGGCAAGTGTGTGTGTGTGTGTGTGTGTGTGTGTGTGTGTGTATGTGAGAGAGAGACAGACAGATAGGAGACGCCTTGTGCATTGAACTCAACAGCTGGTTCTGCAGACACAGACACACACACACACACACACACACACACACACTGTACCTGCACCGCTAGGAAGTTCTCCTCATCAGGCAGGATCCTGTATGTGTGAACATGTTTCTGAAACCTAGACAGACAAACAGACAGAGATAGATTTATCATGTGGGAGAAATGAAACCAGGTCAGTGGTTTGAATGGCTGAATGTTTAACTGCATTCACACACACACACACACACAAAGGCATGTCAGATTTTCACGCTGGGCTCAAATTTTCACTTTGTCAAAAGCGTGTGTGTGTGTGTGTGTGTGTGTGAACTACAAACCTGTCCATGTCAGTCAAACACACAGCCTGTTCATGAGTGCACACACACTCACACACTCATTATTAATAGTAAATACTACAGACTAACCCACACACCAACCATAACAAAAAAAATATATACTGAATTACAATTCAAAAAAACAAAACAATTACTTCATTTTTACTAACAAGTACATCCCAGACGGAGATTTGACAGATTGAGCTCATTACTGACGACCAGGGTTAATATCGTTAACTAAAACTTAAAACTTAACATAATATAACTTCTTAATAAACATAATAAAACTCAACATAGTATAACTTAAAACATAATATTAAGTAAAACTTAAAATTTAACATAATATAACTTAAACACAGTAAAACTTAATATAACTTAAAACATAGTATCGTAACTGAAACTTAAAAAACAAAATATAACTTGATAAACATAATAAAACTTTACTTTTAACTTTACTTAAAACAATATTGTCAACTAATACTTAAAACTTAACATAATAAAACTTAACAGTATAACTTAAAACATAATATTAACTAAAACTTATAATATATATATTTTAAACAATAAAACTTAACATATAACTTAAAAAAAAAATTTAACACAGTATAACTTAAAACAATATTGTTAACTAAAACTTTAAATAATATAACTTAATAAAAATAATATAACAACATACTATAACTTAAAACAATATTGTTAACTAATACTTAAAACTTAAATAAAATTTAACCAAAACTATTAAAAACATTTTGGTTAACTGAAATAAAGCTGAAATGTATAATATATATATATATATAAATAAACAAAATTAGAATGATAACAAAAATTTAAAAATCAGCACTAAAAATTACTTACTGGAAATAATAATAATAAAAAAAAAAACTAAAACTGAAATAAAAACAAATCAAACCTAAATAGTAATTAATATATACAAAGAACAAAAACTAATAAAACATTACAAAAATTTTAACTAAAATTAAAATTAAAACTGAAAATCTAAAAAAAAAATAATAATAATAATCTAATTCAAAATATTAATAAAAACTATAACAGTAAATAAATAATACTAAAATAAGAGAAATTTGTTTTTTAAATTTGGTTAAGAGACACACACGCTCATGTTGTTTTGACTAACAAATCCATGAGTGTGTGTGTGTGTGTGTGTGTGTGTTTCTCTTTCTGTTCGTAGATCCAGAAACACGGACAGAAATCTGAAAACCCACATCATTTGATAAGCAAACTGTGTTGAAAACAACAAAATTCAGCCACAAAATATTTAAGTATGTTTGCAAATACACAATAAAGCATCAATCCACGTGTGTGTCTCTCTAGGAACAGGAAGCAGAGCAGAGAGAGTGAAATGAAGAGGGAAAGTGAGACAAACAGAAACAGAGTGTAAACGTGTGTATAATGAAGCCTGTGGACTGTAGTTCTCCCACATGTGCCGTCTGCATGTCAAACACGCGTGACACCTGCCCGTGTTGACACTTTCACAATGTGTGTTTGGCCTCACGCCATTAAAACTGCATGGATGTGTGTGTTTCTGGACTCTTCTCCCTGTGTTTAATCTCTTCCTGTGTCATATTTGACCTGGCGACACACACACACACACGGTGCCAGCTGTGTGGCGTCTCTAAGTCATCATCAGTGTGTGCCAAGAGCCACGTCGCTATGACAACCACTACAGCAGCGGGGGTGTGTGTGTGTGCTTTAAAAGGTCACTATAATAAAAGAGAAAAACATCCATAAACACTCATATATTCACAGAGACTCAACACTGTAAAAAAGAGTTGAGTTAACTTAAAAATAAAGCACTTATGAGTCGTTATGGTAACACTTTATAAAAAGGTTAAACATTAGTTAACAATATTTCCACCTATTTTAACTTAAGAACTGAAGTTCAGTTGCTGCCTTACATTAAGTATAATCAAATTGGCTGTGCAAGTCATTTCAACTTAAATTATATTAAACTGACTTAAAAAGAAATCACGTTGGATCTCGTATAACTTATAAAAAAAAGCTGAAACCTAGCTGACAATTTTTGGTTCCCAGAACGTTCATATTTAATGTTTGTTTTTACTTAGTCAGGAAAGTTTTCTTATCAATTTTTTTTTTCATTAATATGTAAGATTTACTACATTTACCATAGACACAATCTATGGTTTTTAAAATATGTATTCATAGACATTAACAATAAAACAATTATTTGACTTAAAGTAGGATATTAGTACGTTTATTTCTTGCCACTGAATTGTACAGTTTAGCAGGACAAGCTTCTTTTGGTCCGTAAACAAAAACTTCTTGTGTCAGAAATATAGGCTGGTCAAATCTTATATTTACTCTCATCTCTTTATTAATTATATATATAATATTATAACACATAATATATATATTTTAGCTATAAAGTTGGATCGATTTGAACATTATAATGTGCTTTGATTGATCTAATTTCTACTTTTTATTAAAGGCTGTATTAAACTAGTTTCAGAGCACATCTGCAACACTTTGGAAGGTTACACTGTAAAAAATATTGTTGGTTTAACTTAAAAAAGTAAGTTTCCTGGTTGCCTTAAAATTTTGAGTTCATTGAAAAATTTGAGTTAATACAATGAAGGCGATTGGTTTAATAAACTGAAAATATTATGTAATCCGAACCACATTAATTATCATTAAATATAAGTTGATTTGACAAAAGGAAAAAGAAGTTGGTTATAAAAATAGTAACCTATTTCGAAACGTTCTGTATAAGTTATGTTTAAGTTATTTAAAAACAACCTCCCTGCAACGTTCTAGGAATGTTATTTTATGGTTGCAAAATAGTAACCTAAAAATAACCATTACGGAATGTTCTGTATTAGTTATTTTTAAGTTACATAAAAATAACCTCCCAACGTTTTGGGAATGTTATTTTATAGTTAACCTAAAAAGAACATTATTAGTCCCCAAAAATAACCAAACAGCAACCAAATACTAACGTTAGTGCAACATTCTGTGTTTGCTGGGAATTGGTTAAATTGTTTTGATGAGTTATTGTAAAAACATAAGTTGCCATGACGTGATCAAAATAACGTTTATTAATCTTATTTGATGTTCATTTCAACATTTACGAACACATTATTGAAATCAAAAGTTGTATCTGTTAATATTATTTAATGGACCTGAGCTGACATGAACTAACAATTAACTGTTGTATTTTTTGTATGTTGTAACTATTAGTCTTTTTAGAGCTTCTTTACAGCAGAATGTGAATTTGTCTCATATTTGATGAAGTTGCATCACTGATTCTGTTATTCAAGCAATCTGTATTGGATAAGCTATAGAAATAAAGCTTGAGCTGGAGCATTACAGTCATTTTACCACAATTAAACTGCCCCACAACAGAGTAAAATCAATGGGAAGATCCTCAACTATAAGATACTATAAACGTCATGATTTTCCGTAATGAAAAGCATTAAACAAATAAATTTGACTCGAGAATCACAAGACTGTCTCGCACATCTCAGCACAAAGACAGACGCTTCCCTTTTCTACTGGTAGGATCACCGGCGTCTGAACGCGTGATTTTATAGACACACACAGACAGATGAGATGAACAGACAGAAAACAGCACGAGGAAACACACCAAACTGAAGTGTGTGTGAGAGACCACAGACAGAAGAGGCCTGTCGACTCCTCCCTGGGTTATTTCAGTTTGAGCTGGTGAAAGCCTGAAGGTCTCATACACACACATGTTTGTTTTTGTGAATTGTGGGGACTCTCCATAGGCGTAATGGTTTTTATACTGTACAAACCGTATTTTCTCTCCCTCTACCCCTAAACCTACCCATCACAGGAAAATGTCTGCATTTTTTGAATTTCAAAGCCATTTGGTTTACGAGGACACAGGAAGTATCCTCATAAACCATGCATACAAGAACACACTCACTTACACACATACTCACACACACACTCACACATACACTCATATACTCACACATACTCATACTCACACGCACATACTCGCACACATTCACACACTCGCACACATTCACACACACACACTCATATACTCACACATACTCATACTCACACGCACACACTCACACACTTGCACACACACACACACACACTCATATACTCACACATACTCATACTCACACGCGCATACTCGCACACATTCACACACTTGCACACACACACACTCACACATACACTCATATACTCACACATACTCATACTCACAAGCACATACTCGCACACATTCACACACTTGCACACACACACACACACACTCATATACTCACACATACTCATACTCACACGCACACACTCGCACACATTCACACTCATGCACACTCAAACATACACACATATTCACTCACACATACTCACACACACTCGCACACATACATATACTCACACACACATATACTCACGCACATACTCGCACACATTCACACACTTGCACACACACACACACACACGCACTCACACATACACTCATATACTCACACATACTCATACTCACACGCACATACTCGCACACATTCACACACTTGCACACACACACACACACACACACTCATATACTCACACATACTCATACTCACACGCACACACTCGCACACATTCACACACTCGCACACATTCACACTCATGCACACTCAAACATACACACATATTCACTCACACATACTCACACACACTCGCACACATACATATACTCACACACATACTCACACTCACACACTCATACACACACACACACTCGCTCGCATACTCTCACATACTCACACATACTCACACACACACTTGCACACATACTATCACACATACTCATACTCACATACTCTCTCTCACACACACACACACACACAGGTTTGTTTTGCTATCTTAGTGGGGACACTCCATAGGCGTAATGGTTTTTATACTGTACAAACTGTACTCTCCCCCTACACTAACCCTACCCCTCACAGGAAACTGTCTGCATTTTTACATTTTAATAAAACATTGTTTAGTATGTTTTTTAAAGCTATTTTAAATATGAGGACTCATGAAATGTCCTCATAAAACATGTTTACGTCGTAATACCAGTGTAATACCCATGTCATTATACACATTTGTGTCCAAATAAATCACAAAGACACACACACACACACTCACATACATCCAGGTCATTTCCTGTTCATGCAAACCTATGACATACTTTACAGGACCACAAAACCACAAACTCAAAAACACTGGATTCATTGTGTTATAATGCTGATGTGAATAAAGATGCATGAAAACATTCACTTCCCAGATTTAAAAAAAAATGGGTGAATAAACATCTCACAACAAAAATAAAGGAAGTATAACACATACATCCATGATGTATACATAACTCAATTAAAATATATTTTTCTCACATTACAGTAATGGGAAATAACTGGGCTTCAATCTTGTTTTTCCTCTGGTTCTAGGGTTTAATATGAGCTGGACAGACTGAACGCTCTCCTGGATCTGTTAAACACGTCCTCTAATGTCCCTCCGATGCCTGAGGAAGAGACTTTACGACTCACAAACCCAAAAGATGGAAAACAGCACTCGATGCCAAAACTCAAGACGCAGAAGACTCGTCTGGAATCCACGGAAACTTCTGAGCTCAAATCCTCCTCGTACTATTTTTAAGCTTATGTGTTTGAATAGACACACAAAACAATTTAGCAAACAATGAGGGAAGAAACTTTTTACTGCAGACATAAAGGGTTTAACTAGATTTTCTGATTGCAGAACCATGAGCCGTGTGTGACAGTGCAAAACTCAACATCAACATCTGATCCCTAGTAAAGCAGCAGCACATTCACATCTGGAGCACAAACACTGCAGGACGAGTGAAGTCTGGGATACCGGGATACGATCAGGGTTATTACTGTAACTAAAACTAAAACATGTCCGTTACTAGGCCTATCGTGATTATTGATTCATTGTCTGATCGTGGTTATTCAATCTAATCGCAATAGGAGCAATAACTGTGCAGTTTAAATTTCAATCACATTTTGCCAAATAATATAAAAAAACACTGTTATAAAGTACACAAAGACAGTCAAAGGTCTTCCTTCATATAAAATGAAGATTTGTGGGTTTAATCAGACTGCATTACTATATTATATTATATTATAGTGCTGTCAAATCAATTAATCCATCATAAAAGTTTGTAAATGTATTTGTGAATATATATATATATACACACACACTCTCTTACAAACTTTTATGTTAGATGCAATTAATTGCTTTAACAGCACTACATATTATATACTATACTATATAAACTATACTATTATATGATATTATATGATTTTATATTATAATTAGTGCTGTAGTGTAGAGGCCACATTTCTCATTTTCATTTAGTTTAACATGATGTGCTAAAATAACTAAAACTGAATAAAAAATCATAAAACTATATAGACATATTCTTAAAAAATAAAAAATCTAATAAATATGACAAAAACAATTACTAAAATTGTATCTAAAATTTAATAAAAACCATAATAGTGTCTTAAAAAACACTGAGTACGATCAGGTCGAATAAGTCGAAAATCTGATGATAAACACAAACAAACAAACAAACATGAAAGAATTTTTAAAAAAAAAAATGAATGTAAGAAATGAATGTTTCAAATAACACCCTTATTTCCTGTAAAAACATTACTTGTGTATCATAATGACAGTTCCACACTTTGTGCTATTTAAGTCGATCCTCACCAGTACTAGTGCTGATAGTGATGTGCTGAAACCTCTGGCACTGACTATTAAAGTTAAGCCTGTAAGTGCAGCGTTTGTGCTTCAGACATGAATCATTACTATAAAGAAAATGTAACAGCAATAGAGTAGACAATAGCACAAGCAATGGAGTAGAAGATTACAATTAGAGCAAAGATAACACAAAGACAGAAAATGGGCATTACATAAACAAAAAAGGACACAGCAACATAGATTCAAGCACAAAAACAAAATACAGAACATTACTTGCAGCAGAGTTTAAATATACTGTAATCTGAGCAGGCCAACGAAAAGAGCATTACAGTAATCAAGATGCGATGAGACAAATGCATGGATCAGAGTCTTTGACACTAATGAAAGGAATGGAGCTGCGCAGTGTGACGAAAGTGAAAAAATGTTGTTTTGGTGATGGAGTTGATATGAGCCTCAAAGGAGAGGGAGGGATCAAAAATAACATGTAGATTTTTTCAGTTCCAGAAGGTATAATCAGAGTACTATCAATCTCACAGGTGAAGTCATGACGAATTTTGCTGGCAAGTGAAGGAGCTCCAGTGATGATAATTTCAGTCTATGTTTAGTTTCAGAAGGTTGGAGTTGAGCCATCTTTTTATTTTATTTTCAATTTAAGAGCAGGTTTACAGATAGTATGGATTTGGATGTCATCAGTGTAGAAATGATAGGCCTAGTTGACTAAAAATCTGACCCAGGAGTAGTATGTAGATGAAGAATAATAATGGACCTAGAACCGAACCCTGAGGGACACCCTGCTTCAGAGGGACAGTAGGAGATCGAAAATACTGCATCGAAATGTAGAACTGTCTATCAAAGCGATAGAAAGGGCAACACCCTGGAAACACCTACATCCAAGAGGTGGGAAATAAGTAATTTGTGACTGACATCACAACTATGTTCCTTTTTAGACAGAAATAGTATCTGTGAGGATTTCCAGTCAGGTTTTAGACCGTACCATAGTACTGAGACTGCTCTCATTAGAGTTACTAATGATTTGCTCTTATCATCAGATCGTGGTTGTATCTCTCTATTAGTGTTACTGGATCTTAGTGCTGCATTTGACACTATCGATCACAACATTCTTTTAAATAGACTCGAAAATTATGTTGGCATTAGTGGAACTGCATTGTCATGGTTCAAATCATACTTATCTGACCGTTATCAGTTTGTAGTAGTAAACGAAGAGAGGTCATATCGATCACAGGTTCAATATGGAGTACCGCAAGGCTCAGTACTAGGACCGTTGCTTTTCACTCTGTACATGCTACCCTTGGGAGATATCATTAGGAAGCATGGCGTTAGTTTTCACTGTTACGCTGATGATACTCAGCTCTATATTTCTTCACGCCCTGACGAAACTTACCAATTCACAAAATTAACAGAATGCATAGCTGATATAAAAAATTGGATGACCAGTAATTTCCTACTTCTAAATTCAGAAAAAACAGAGATTCCAAAAACTTCTTCACGTAATAACCTAGAATACTGTCTAACACTTGATGGCTGCTCTGTTAAGTCTTCGTCGTCCGTTAGGAACCTGGGTGTGCTCTTTGATACCAATCTTTCATTTGAAAGCCATGTTTCTAGCATCTGTAAAACCGCATTCTTCCATCTTAAAAATATATCTAAACTATGACATATGCTCTCAATGAAAAATGCAGAACAGTTAGTTCATGCGTTCATGACCTCAAGGCTAGATTACTGTAATGCTCTACTGGGTGGTTGTTCCGCTCACCTGATAAATAAACTACAGCTCGTACAAAATGCAGCAGCTAGAGTTCTTACTAGAACTAGGAAGTATGACCATATTAGCCCAGTTCTGTCAACACTGCATTGGCTTCCTGTTAAACATCGTATAGATTTTAAAATCTTGCTAATTACTTACAAAGCACTAAATGGTTTAGCTCCCCAGTACCTGAGCGAGCTCTTAAAGCATTATAGTCCTTCACATCTGTTGCGATCTCAGAATTCAGGCCAGCTGATAATACCTAGAATATCAAAATCAATTGCAGGCGGCAAATCCTTCTCCTATTTAGCACCTAAACTCTAGAACAGTCTTCCTAGCATTGTTCGGGAAGCAGACACACTCTGTCAGTTTAAATCTAGACAAAAAACACATCTGTTTAAACTTGCATACACATAAACCATTATCTACTTCTATGCATAGATTATCTCAGCCGGAACCGGGAACACTTCCCACAACACCTGATGCACTCGCTACATCATAAGAAGAATGGAGTCTACGCTAATATTAGTCTCTCTCTGTTTATCCCGAGGTTTGCCGCAGCCTGCCAGATCCAGGCTGTATCCAGATGAGATGAAGGACCTGCATCTAGACATGATAACGCATCCCCTGCGAAGGCCTCCTTCCCTTTCCATTCCCTATGTATAGATAAAACGTTATCAAAATTATTCCAGTTCGCATAGATTCACGGACACAACTAATTTTTCTGTATTATGCGGAGCAGACAAGTAATTTGGCAAATATCACTTTTTTAAAAAGACCAAGCTTCTGCGCACATACACATTTAAACACCCAAACCTATAGACTAAACACGTAAATGAACGGCAAGAATGCATTAAAGGTATTCGGTTTTCAGTAGGAAAGGTGTCATTTAAGCGGCCCCTAAAGTAATTTCTACAACGGAAGTGATTCAATCAAAAACCAACTTTAGCTTGATAATAACTGTCCTATTGTCACTGTGAAGCTGCTTTGAAACAATATGTATTGTGAAAAGCGCCTTGATGACTTGACTTGACCAACAATATCAAAGGTGGAGCTGAGGTCGAGTAGTAGAAGTACAAAGAAGAACCAAAAAAAGTCATTCACGAGTTTTACAAGGGCGTTTTGGTACAGTGAAGTGGGTGAAAACCAGAATGAAAGGGATCAAAGGGGAGGAGTGATCAGATGCACCATATTCAGGTGAAAATGTTTTGCATGGTCAAGCATCACTCACATATTCTTCAAGACAAACGTGAAGGAGTTCCAGTGATGATAAATACAGTTTTGTCCATGTTTAGTTTCAGATATTTGGAGTTGAGCCATCTTATTATTTCATTCACACAAGCAGAATTTTTTTCAATTTGAGTGAATAGAGCAGGTTTACAGATAGTATGGATTTGGATGTCATCAGTTGATGTAAAATCTGACCCAGGAGTAGTAAGTAGATGAGGAATAATAATGGACCTAGAACCGAACCCTGAGGGACACCCTGCTTCGGGGGGACAGTAGGAGATCGAAAATCTTGCATCGAAATGTAAAACTTTCTATCAGAGAGATAGACAGTCAGACAGTATCAAAGGCAGAGCTGAGAGAGAGCCAAAAAAGCTTTACAAGGGCGTTGCAGTACTGTGAAATGGGCGAAAACCAGTTTGAAAGGGTTCAAAGGGGAGGAGGGATTTTCAGGTGAAAACGTTTTGCATGGTCAAATTGCATATTCTTCGAACGTGTCAAAATGAGACAAACGCATGTTTGATTCCTCTTGGAGTGTTTGGCAAAAAAATAAAAAGAACCTCATTCAGTTTTTCACAGCTGGCATGAGAGATGCACCAACTGCTTAAAATAGTTCATCTGTTGTGCCAGTCCACACACACAGACACAGAAACTTGTTCTGGCTTGAGTATCCCAGCATGCACACACGTGTGCTGTGCCGGTATAATCTCCCTACGTCTGTATGGAACATTTCATGCCCTCTGGTGAACCGCCAACAGCGCCGTCGTTCAGAAATGCAAGCGTGTTCTGACGCGCTCACCACTGTAAAAACACTTTCACTGACCAAACACTGCATTTCAAAACCTCTTCAGATCAGCACCATTAACATAAACCATTGTTAGATCATGACAGCAGGCTCTGAAGAGCTCAGTTACACACAATCACAGGTTCCAATCTAAACAATTGCAAACATTACGGAAACATTCCATTTTATCATTCTGCAAATATTATGGGAATGTTACTTTTGAATGTTCTCTGAACGTTCTGAAACAAGTAGCAACATTTAAAAGACATTAACTATAACATTTCAGAAAAATGAATAAACTAGCATGCATAAATAACGTTTTTGTGCTAATGTTTTGAGAACATTATTAAAGACCAGATAACTTTGAACGAACGCTCTATTAATGTTACTGGAAGAACGTTTGTTCATAACCTTGCCAGAACGATAGCCAAAGTTCTGAGTGAGAACGTTCCCTGTTAGCTGGGTAGAAACCAAAACGCTGACCTGAAGAAAAATCTAACATCAAGAACTTCAAAGAATCAACTCAGCCAGAAGATGATAACAGGAGGATCTCTGACACTAAAGGGCAATTAAGAACCATTAAAGAACCTCGCAGTCATAAAAACAGCCTGTCAATGAATGCAGTGTGTTCTGATGGAAACAAAACACACTTATTTACATCCACAGAGCTACACTTAAACTAAATTTAAATAGAGAGAATAGAATTGAATAGAGAGGAAATATTCATTTCCTTGAAATGCATTCACGTTATGCTGATGTGTGTTACAGTACAGTACTGAAGCGATACCATGGTACAGCAGTGCATTCAGATACTGGATTGTCTGAATTTCCAACAAAATCTCATGGCAATTTTGTAATTTTTTCCGTTTTACCTAATTGGTGGCTAATTCATATAATTTGTACAATCTCATTTCCTACGATCTGCCTGCGCCACACTGACAGAACCTTCATGCTTCCTTTTTCCTAAAAATCTAATACAAATCATGTTATACAAATTCATACAAACTAGCCAATCTCATTTGTAAGTTTTCTTATACTCTGCTTTCGTCCCAATGATGGTTAGGCCTAGGTTAGTGCTGCACCTTCATCTTATCATAAGTTTTCGTACAACCTGTTTGCATTCCACCTTAATGCATACGTGTTTTCTAAAAATCGTACGTTCTTGTATGATCTGCTCATGCAAAACTGATAGTTAGGTTTAGCGGTGCACCTTTCTGCTTACGTGTTTTCTAAAAATGTTACATTTTCGCACAAATAACGTTTTCATACAAATTAGCCAATTTCATTTGTACGTTTTCGAAAGATCTGCTTGCGCATCATTGACGTTGAGGTTTAGTGGTGCACCTCCATCCTTTTATTTTAAAAACTCACATCGTATAAATTCATACGAATTAACCAATTTCATTTGTACGTTTTCGTACAATCTGCTTACGCACCATTGGCAGTTAGGCTAGCGGTGCCCCTTCATGCTTATTTTTATCTAAAAATTGTATGTTTTCATATGAATTTATACGAATTAGCCAATCTTATTTGTGAGTTTTCGTATGATCTGCTAAAGCATCGTTGACGGTTATGTTTAGTGGTGCACCTCCATACTTTTTTTTCGAAAACTCACATCGTACAAATTCATACGAATTATCTAATTTAATTTATACGTTTTCATACAATCTGCTAACGCACCGTTGACGGTAAGGTTAGTAGTGCCTCTTCATGCTTATTTTTATCTAAAAATTTTACATTTTCGTACGAATTCATACGAATTAGCCAAACTCATTTGTACGTTTTCGTACAATCTGCTAACGCACCATTGATGGTTAAGTTAGTGGTGCCCCTTCATGCTCATTTTTATCTAAAAATTTTACGTTTTTGTACGAATTTATACAATCTCGTTCCTAAGTTTTCGTATGATCTGCTTAGGTTTAGTGGTGCACCTCCATACTTTTTTTTTCGAAAACTCACATCGTACAAATTCATACGAATTATCCAATTTAATTTATACGTTTTCATACAATCTGCTAACGCACCGTTGACGGTAAGGTTAGTAGTGCCCCTTCATGCTTATTTTTATCTAAAAATTTTACATTTTCGTACGAATTCATACGAATTAGCCAAACTCATTTGTACGTTTTCGTACAATCTGCTTACGCACCATTGATGGTTAAGTTAGTGGTGCCCCTTCATGCTCATTTTTATCTAAAAATTTTACGTTTTTGTACAAATTTATACAATCTCGTTCCTAAGTTTTCGTATGATCTGCTTAGGTTTAGTGGTGCATCTTCATCCTTTTTTTCAGAAACTCACATCGTACAAATTCATACAAATTAGCCAATCTAATTCTTACGTTTTTGTGTGATCTTCTTACGCATCCTTGCCGGTGTTGTGCCAAATTTTGACTCCCTGCCAAATTATTACCACCCTCGCTGAAGTCGCTATCTGATTGCCTAATCCTAACCCCACCCCTAATCCTAAACCTACCAATACTAGGGGGGTAATAATTTAGCAGGGGTAGGAATTCGGCACAACACCGATTAGGGTAGTGGTGCCCCTTCATGCTTATTTTTATCTAAAATTTTTATGTTTTCGTGCAAATTTATACTAATTTGCCAAACTCATTCCTAAGTTTTTGTATGATCTGCTTACACACTGTTGACGGTTAGGTTAGTGCCCCTTCATACTTTTTTTTCTAAAAAACGTATCCATACAAATCATGTCGCACAAATTCATATGCAAACGCCACCTTGTAAAATACTTACACCATGAGATAGGGTTAGACTTTCTCAGTCACTGATCATGACTCACCCATGACTCTCACAGTCGTTGTGATTACACACAGATTCTTAAAATAAACTGAAAATGTTTTGCATGGTCAAAAGTAATCATTTGGAAACTGGTTTAACCAATGCAACGGGAAGCAGCAACACGAGACATCAAGCAAGTTTCACTCCATACACAAGCAAATTTCTAGCAATGCTAGAACAATTTTAGAACAGAGCTTAACTAAAAAGCATTATAAGAAATGCATGCATTTACATGGCTTTTCCATGCCTGAATAATTCCAGAAAGAGTTTTCCATGACCATGGGAGAGAATGCCATGGTACCGGCCTGTTGGTCACAGTAGTGCATGTAGTTATTTTTATGCATGATGAGGTAGAGGTCACACTGGTCACGTGACCTCTGCGGCTCCCGCGTGCCAACTCAAGTGTTTGGATTTTAAACTAGTACACTGAAGTGAAATTTACTGTACATAAACCCTCATACCGCTCTGCTTCACAACAAAACTAAACTATGATGACACGCATTATAAAATAATAACACAAAACAAAGCTTGAGTTAGTGAAGACTAATAATATTGGGCACTAAACAACTTTTAAATCGTCTAAACTCTAAAATATACATTTTTTAAAAAACTTTCTTAATCAATTTGTTGCTTGTGCACTCATTTATAGGCAAACACAACGCTCCTGTTATAAAGATGCGTCGCTCGCTTTCAGCGTAGACAGGGTGTGAAAGCAAGAAAGAAAGCAAGAAAGTTCACAAACACACGTCTGTTGTACTAAATATAATGTGTTCTGGATAAATAACGTGAAATATAAATATTTAATAGTAAAGCATGACTCTTACAGCACACATAACGCGTACGCGCCGTTCACGCTCTCGCTGTCCCGCACCAGGAAACTCCCGTCCCGCCCGGCTCGAGCAAGCAGCTCCTCCGCCGCCGCGCGACTCAGATCCCGGTGATACCAGAGCGGCGGAGCGGGACACACTCCGGCCATCGCGGAATCCAATAATCCTCCAAAACACAGTCCGGATCCACTGCAAACGCGGCGCAGAAGCCGCGGGCCGCGCGTCAGCCGCACGCACCGCTCGAGCGTTTAAAGTTTTCAAAGTTTCTCCTGCTTTCCTGTTAGTTCCTGAAAAACCTCCATGAGAGAGAAAACACACAACAGCAGCTCACATCCAACAGCAGGGGCGCACAGAGACACGGCGCGCGCGCGCACACACACGCTACAGAGTGTATCTGACGCACTGGGGCTAGTTGTCACATACTTTACTCAGTGAATATTTCTTTTTTTAAACCCAATTTCTGAACACACACTGACAGTTTAAAAGATTGTCATGTGTGAGAACTATTAATGATAGTGGTTTACTATTTTTACCAAATTATTTGTAGTTATTTTTCATATTGTGGTTTTTTATAGGCCTATTGAATTCAATTAGGCTCATTTTGACCCGCACCATAAAGATTGTTTATCAGTGTGGTTTTATTGTGTTCACTTCTTCACTCAACAGGAACAATGTAATATTGTAATTTAGTTTGGATGACAGAATTGAGAAAACAAGCACTCTTTAAAGTAGCTGACAGAATAATGTGACACTGCCTCTCAAACACACATCACACTTCAGACACACATACACTATCTGTCAGTTTGTGTTTTCACACACATATCAACGGCAATATGGAGTATATAAATAAATTTGTACACATTTATAGTGGATTTTCTGTCAGATTATGTCTATAAGAGAGTAAATTGACACAAAAGGTTATAGCTGGTTCGTTCTTCTCATTATATTTCAGCGTTTTTCTGTCTAAAGTTTGAACTTCGCTCGTTCCTTCCTGAGAACTGAGCTGGTGTTCTCCATGAGAAGTGTTGAATGAGTAATAATCACTGCGGTTTGACAAACTCTGGACTCTGGGTTAGAGAGTGACGCTTCAAACATCCTCTGGGTTTCATAGCGCCGCCTGTCGGTTCACTGATACCAGTGTCTGACTGCAGAGGGCGCTGATGGACCACAACCTATCTATCTATCTATCTATACATCTGACTATCTATCTATCTATCTGTACATCTGACTATCTATCTATCTATCTGTACATCTGACTATCTATCTATCTATCTGTACATCTGACTATCTATCTATCTATACGTCTGACTATCTGACTATCTGTCTGTCTATCTATCTACCTATCTATCTATCTGTCTGACTATCTATCTATCTGACTATCTATCTATCTATCTATCTGACTATCTATCTATCTATACGTCTGACTATCTGACTATCTGTCTGTCTATCTACCTATCTATCTATCTGTCTGACTATCTATCTATCTATACGTCTGACTATCTGACTATCTGTCTGTCTTTCTACCTATCTATCTATCTGTCTGACTATCTATCTATCTATACGTCTGACTATCTATCTATACATCTGATTATCTATCTATCTATCTATACATCTGACTATCTATCTATCTGTCTGTCTATCTATCTATACGTCTGACTATCTATCTATCTGTCTATCTATCTATACATCTGACTATCTATCTATCTATCTGTACATCTGACTATCTATCTATCTATACGTCTGACTATCTGTCTGTCTATCTATCTACCTATCTATCTATCTGTCTATCTATCTGTCTATCTATCTATCTATCTATCTATCTATCTATCTATCTATACGTCTGACTATCTGACTATGTCTGTCTATCTACCTATCTATCTATCTGTCTGACTATCTATCTATCTATACGTCTGACTATCTATCTATACATCTGATTATCTATCTATCTATCTATCTATACATCTGACTATCTATCTATCTGTCTGTCTATCTATCTATACGTCTGTCTGTCTGACTATCTATCTATCTACCTGTCTATCTATCTATCTATACGTCTGACTATCTATCTATACATCTGACTATCTATCTATACGTCTATCTGACTATCTATCTGTCTATCTATCTACCTATCTATCTATCTGTCTGACTATCGATACCTCTATCTATCTATCTATACGTCTATCTATCTATCTATACATCTGACTATCTATCTATCTATCTATCTATCTATCTATCTATACGTCTGACTATCTATCTATACATCTATCTATCTGTCTGTCTATTGATACATCTGACTATTTATCTATCTATACGTCTGACTATCTGACTATCTATGTACCTATCTATCTATACATCTGACTATCTATCTATACGTCTGACTATCTGTCTGTCTATCTATCTATCTATCTATACGTCTGACTATCTATCTATACATCTATCTGTCTGTCTATCGATACATCTGACTATCTATCTATCTATACGTCTGACTATCTATCTGACTATTGATACATCTATCTAGCTATCTATATGTCTGACTACCTATCTATACATCTATCTATCTATCCGCCTGACTATCTATCTATACATCTATCTATACATCTGACTATCTATCTGTCTATCTATCTACCTATCTATCTGTCTGACTATCGATACATCTGACTATCTATCTATCTATACATCTGACTATCTATCTATACATCTATCTATCTATACGTCTGACTATCTATCTATCTATATCTATCTATCTGTCTATCGAAACATCTGACTATCTATCTGTCTATTTATCTATCTATACGTCTGACTATCTATCTATTGATACATCTGACTATCTATCTATCTATCTATCTATCTATACGTCTATCTATCTACCTGTCTACCTATCTATCTACCTATCTATACGTCTGACTATCTATCTATCAGACTATCGATACATCTATCTATCTATCTATCTATACGTCTGATTATCTATCTGTCTATACATCTGACTATCTATCTGTCTGTCTGTCTATCTATCTATATGTCTGATTATCTATCTGTCTATATGTCTGACTATCTATCTATACGTCTGACTATCTATCTATACATCTATCTATCTGTCTGTCTATTGATACATCTGACTATTTATCTATCTATACGTCTGACTATCTATCTATACGTCTATGACTATCTATCTATCTATCTAAATAGATTACATACAGATTTCATCATATTACCTTTTAAATAAAGTCACATGGATTACCAAATGAAATAGGCTTAAACATATATCATGTAATCTTTAATTCTGCATTGACTTACATGTACAGAACATCAACACACCTTCATTAATAATGTGTCTCCTGCAGGCAATTTCGTCTCTAAGCATTTATTCACAAATAACAGGGAGATTGTGATGCTCATGTAATGCATTTTGGGTGATTTTGGCATCAGAGAGATAAGTCTGTCGAGGGCCTCAGATGGTTGTGTTTTCAGTATTCTGATAGCTGATGTCAGTGCAGCAGCATCATGAGAAGAGCAAACACATGCAGGCCTGTTGCTATGGTGACCGTCTCCGCATCACCGTTCAGATAGTACTCAGCCACTTTCTTGTTAGGGTTCGGGCCCTCGAACCACATCTGCATGCAGCGGCCGCTGTCTTTGGTGAGCGTTGTGTACTTGTAGGAGTTTGACCAGATCTTCTCACACATATCCTGAGCGCTGGCGAAAATTTCAGTCCAGCGGCTGCAGTGAGAGTCTTTCGGACAGTGATTCATGCCTGTAGGGTTGGGAGAAACAGAGACATTGTCATATTATTGTTTTTGTGCTCTACTAGAACAGGTTTTCCTGCTTGAATGTTGATTATTTTGATTATTTTGGAGCAGTGCTGGAGCGGTGTGTTGTGATTGGTCATTTGGGAAATGTCCCGCCCCTTACCATAACCACCAGTTTCAACACACTACTAACTAACTCAACCAGGCCCCGCCCCTTTATTCTGCGTATGAATTATTTAAATGAGGAATATTGTGAAGAAAACTCAAGATGGAGGCGTTTCAGGGAGTTCAGAAACACTGACACTGATATAGAGAAGAACTCCCACTGGAGGGACTTTTTCATGCTCAAACAGCAACATTACACACTAAAGAAAAGCAGAATAGGTCCTCTTTAAGACAGAGATGTTTATCTTTGTGAGAAAAGCATGATTTCTGACCTGTGCTCCAGTCCCAGCCCTTGTGCCAGTTCTCTTTGCATGTGTAATCGTTCTTACAGTCCTCGTACCAGCTCTCACAATCCTCCCGACACAACGGCACGTCCAGGATTCGCTCCTTACGCCACGACTCAGTCGCCTTCACACACACACACACACACACACACACACACACGAGTCTCAAATATTCCATTTCAAAAACATTGATTTTTCTGACTATTATTTCAGACTTTACTGACATAAAAACAAATATTTTTAATCCACAAATCAAACAAGGGTAAAACAGTGTGGTTTAGACGAATAACGCCGCTGTACCGGCTGAATCCAGGGCCCGAGGTGCGGCGAACACTCGTAGAAACACGTGTCTTGAATGAAATGCTTCTTGCATTTTTCGCTCATGATGCCGCAGTGATTCCAGTTAAAGTTGTAGAGGTACGAATTATCCTGATGAGCTTCTTCTGTGGTGTTTGCCGTGCAGCAGGCGCTTTCCTTCCATGGAGAACACTGAGAGACAGAGGGAGAAATTACACTAAACACTCAGGAAACATTAAATATTAAACATATACAGCAAGAACCTTTTGTGCAATGGAAAAGTTTCATGGAGGTTAAAGGTTCTTCACCGATGCAGATAAACAATCTTTATGCATGTTTAAGAGTGTAGCAAGACAGTTTTCTTGTATTAGAGTCTCATGCCTGCTTATACAGCTGTCCCTCCGGTTTGGGCTCTGATATCTGGTGTTTTCCATCCATACACATGTTGAGTTTGTCTACAGAAGAAACGCAAGACGGCAGCACTATCAGCAACACCGGGATGAACAACAGCCTGAGAGAGAGAGAGAGAGAGAGGAGATAGACAAATCAGTGAAGATTATTTCAAGGTGAAAGAACAGATATTCTGTTCTCACGTCCTTCTGAACGTTACTAATAAAACAGTTGAAATATGCACTATAATACTGGGGTTTTCAAACTGAGTCAAAAACTGTAGTAAAAAACGGAAGAAAATAAATAAATAATAAACAATAAGTCTAAATGTGTCAGTAAATAAATAAAGTTGATTCAAATTAATAAATAAAGCATTTAATTAACATATTTTTTATATATAAAATAACTAGTTATTTATTGATCTATTAATATATTAAATTAGATTACAATAAATATATTAATTCATTAAAAATATTAATATAAAAGTTATTTATATATTAAAATGATGAAATTAGATTAAAATAAATATTAATTAAATAAAAAAAAAAGTTATTAATGTATTAAATTAGATTAAATAAAATTTTAAATAAATATATAAATATTTGATTAATATAAATAAATACAAATTAGATATATATATATATATATAAAATATATATCTAATTTGTATTTATTTATATTTTTATATTTAAATATATAAAATAAATAAATAAATGTTTAACAGTACTGTAGTGAGTAGAAAATATATAATAATGTAAATTAATCAAAACAAATTTTAGATTTATATTATTAATTTTTCAGTGTATAAGTGAAATTCAGTGAAATATATAAAGATTTGATTAATTTGAAATAAATATTATAATTAAATAAATAAAACATAAATATCTAACAGTACACTTCTATAGCGAGTAGAAAATATATAATAATGTAAATTAATCAAAACTAATTTTATATTTATAATTTCATTTTTCAGTGTATAAGTTGCATGTTTATAAAAGATAGATGCCAAACCAGCAACTAAAAAGGTTACTTAAATATAAAAATAAACTTTTAAACATGCAAAACAAAAGAAAATGTGAGATTCTCCATCATTTCTATGTGACTAATCCAAACCCTAATCAAATGTCATTAAAGCAAGAAAAGAGACGCACCAAATACTGAGACCTTCTCAAATTCATCTTCGTTTTAACTTTTAATTAAGCATTTCTTTTAAATCAGAGAACATGCAAAAAAAGAAATCACTCTGTTGGACGCCGCTCTTTATAAGTAAAATAAATAGTAGTAGATTTTGCTTTCATAGAAACATACCTTGAAAATAAAATGTCCATTTTCTGATTAGTTAAAGATCCTCTTATTCTCCGGGTTCCTCTGGAAAAACTTTTTCCCCTCCCTTCAGCCGAAGTCTCTGAACTGTGTCAATCTTGCTGGTTCAGCTCGACCAAAGTCTACATAATTACTCCTTAAGAATCATGAATACAGTAACGAGACCCTCCCAATCCCTCAAACCATGAGCAGTATCAGCTGTGCGGTCACTGCGACCTGCCCTTATGGACTCCGGTTTCATCAACATCTGTAATATTCAGTCATTACTATCTGAATACAAAGTGATTGTGTGCTCGAGGTTTATTGATGCTCGAGGAACTCTCGTGATCTCTCACACTTTATCTGCGTCATTTATACGATTGTAACTCGTAAAATCTTTTATAAGGTCGTTTCAGAGTTTTAAAAGTGAGCGCCTGAACGGCGGAACTAAAAATCGCTCGATGTCGTTTCTGAGGGGAGGAACATTCGGTGCAGCACCAGAGACCGCCGTGTGTTTACATTTGAACTTTCTGCAGATCTGCAGGTAAATTTAAATATTAAAGACTCTAATTAAAATTCACCAGCCACGCTTTTTAGACAAGTGACCGGACATTGCAGTACGTAATACTGTGTTGCTTTTGTTTGGGTTATTATTTATATTTTTATGAAGAATAAACAAGCAACCATACAGAAAGTACAGGTACTGTGGTGGTAATACTATCATGAGATGTACCATAATACTGACATTCATATCAAATGGTACTAACACAATACCATAGTACGATCTTGGTGCATGTCCAGAAATACGGTAGTACTATAGTACGTTAAGTAATGCCATAGTACGTTTTTATGATATACCATGATATTCTTATAAGTTTCTTTTGGGTACGATGTAAATGCTTGGCATTTCTAAAGAACAGGTCTTGCCAAAGTATTTTTTAGTAATTCTGCTGTGAAAACAGTGTCACGTGCTGCTGCTTCAGAAATCATATGAGTGATTCTATAAATGGAGATATATTTTTGCATTTCAAAAAGTTAAGAAAAAAACTGTTCACTAACAGAAATTCTGAATTATTGAAAACATAAAGTTTTAATCATTCAGGTCTTGCCAAAGTTTACTTCCTTTTTTTTCTTATTTAACGAAAAAACAGATTTCTTTATAGTATTGTTTGTCAACTCTGTTACATACTATCAACATTGTTACTCTACCTTGGTAATAGAGTTTGACAGTAACAGAATTGATGCAAGATTTATGGATACACATTTTTATAAGATAAAAGTTATCTTTAAACAATTTAATGTTGTAGAATTAGGAAAATTACTATTTAGGACTTTTATAAATAAAATAAATATTACCGTAAAAAAATATTTTGATTACTCAATGATACATGATGGAAAAATACACTGACTAATTCAGACAACAAGAAATCATGATTTTCAGCTATACAAGACAGTTTTTACAGAAATTATTATATTGTTATGGCCTGTAACATCTTGTGATCCAAGAAAATGAGTAACAAATTATTAAAATAATTAAAAATATAACCATTTGAAAAATTGTCATTTGTCAGTACGATGTAAATGCGTGACATCACTAAAAAAACACCATGTTTTTTCCACATATACTATGGTAATACCAAATGTGAAAAACATGGTAATACCATGGTGTTTTTTAGTGATGCCATGCATTTACGTAGTATTCAGATATATTTTGCTGTTTGGTTAAAACATGGTATTATGGTTCGTGTGTGTGTGTCCAGAGATGTCCACCCTCTTCCCATCTCTGTTCCCGCGTGTGACCGAGTCTCTGTGGTTTAATCTGGACCGTCCGTGTGTGGATGAAGCCGAGCTGCACCAACAGGAGCAGCAGCACCAGACGTGGGTCAGTGTGTGTTTGAGTGTCTGTGTGTGTGAACTACTGTACGTGTGTGCTGATGAAGCTTCATGTCTTCAGTTGCAGAACATTGCAGAGAAAGACAACAATCTGATGCCCATCGGGCGGCCCATCTTTGAGGTGAGCATGAGAACGGCGTGATGTTCAGATCTGACTCCTGTGCGGCAGATGAGAATGTCTAACATGTGCTTTACCTTCCTGCAAGACCTTCGACGAGGAAGAGGAGGAGGATGACGAAGATGAGGAGGACAGCGAGGAAGACTCGGAGGACGATGAAGACATGCAAGACATGGACGACATGAACATCTACAATGAGTTTCCTGATGATGGAGAAATTAATGAGGTCAAGACACACACACACAAATGAGTTTCTTCTAAGACCAAAACAAGGAGTGAATGTGAAATCAAATGTTGATTCATGTGTATATAATGATTAATACTGGTTCATGTAATAAGGGTTACAGAAATAATGTCAAATAATGATAGATTTAAAGATATTTTTAAACACCTAATACATAATGCCATTATTATGGTACATCTCACTGTTTTTCATATTAAGTGTATTAAATATGTAAAGGGGTATTTTTAAGGCGAGACTCTACAGGCAAAACCAATGTTTTTTTCAAGAACTGATCAGTCTTGAGGTCTATTTTGCTTCTATAACCTGACTAGTGGAAGGAAAACACCAAAATACACCTTTAAGTGTTTATTTTACTGCATCTGTAGATTTCAATCTCAATCTTTACAAATGAGTTTTTTCCTCCACTTCAGCAGCACTTAAATACACCAAAACTTAGAGTTTTATTCACATCTATATTCTGAAGATTTTTACTGTGAGGTTTGTCCATAACATCATTTGCCTGATTTTTATAACATTTTATTCCTAAAAACATGGTAAAAATTTATATTTATAAAAATGTAAATGTAAATGATGGTATTTTCTGATTTATGGAGTGATAAAAAGAGATAACCAAAATCCCCTCTATAAAAATCTTTAAATCTAACATGAAAACAAAATCAGACCAGAATTTTGAATCTGGCTTTATCCAATGTTCAGATTTATATTCTGGAAATGTATGCAAACATGCATATGTAATTAGACAATACCTCCTTTGCAAATTTAAACATTTCAGAAAACTTGTGATATAAAACAGTTATCTTAATGTACTGTGTTTAGTCAACTGGGGAAGTATGGTGAGATCTTTAGTTATATTTAGGGTTAAATATAACTAAAGATCTCACCATACTTCCCCATTTCAGCTGTAGTGTCTTGCCTTAAATCTGCTGTTAACGTGGCAAACACTGATTCTCATAAAGTTCAGTTTTGAAAAGATCCAAGTTTTGATTTTAGGTAAATGACGTGAGTGTCACTCACTGACAGGTCGACATGGAAGGAGCCGATCAAGACCAGGACCAGTGGATGATCTAGACCAGATCTGTCAACCAGATGCGTGTTTGTGATGAGAAGAAGCGTCCATATGCAGCTCAATTACTCAACTGACTGTTATTTTTATGTCTCACACACACACACACAAGAGTTTCAGCTCAAGTGTTCAGTGTTACTAAAGAACCACTCTCTGTATTTTTCATAACGCAGCACTTGTCGCAACATTAACTTTTGTAACTTTTCAGGCTTGTAGAAAGTATTCAGTAACTCTTTGGCCAATCTATAGAGCCACTAAAGTTACTGAGTTATTTCTGCATGTCATCCAAACATGTGTCAGGTGTCAGACGTGTCATGCGTCATGTCTAATTTATAACTCAGAACGGGTAAATCACCGCTGCTGTTTGTATCATAATATTTCTTTGTGGTTGTAAATAAATTTGTAGTCAATTATTCATCTTGTACAAATGGTCAATTTGTTAACTTTCCATCCCATTTAAATAGAATCATCTGTTTAGTTTGGCATATTTAAATCATTCAAGAAGACGTGAAGGGTCAAATTCTGTCATCATTTATTCACCCTCATGTTGCTCTAAACCTGTGCGATCACAGCTCTCAAATCTCATTAGCATTTGGGTAATGTAAAAATGATGCACAAACACACATCACACACACAGAGGTTTATAATATCAGTGCCTTTCAATTTCATGATATGGAAGTATTAGCCATACACATTTAGAAGGACACGAGAATCTCATTATTATTTCTTTTATAATGTGCTCATCACAGGGTGTCAATAGAGGGCGCTTTGAAGTCATTCACATTATATTTAATTAGATCCAGTTATGACATTTTGATTAGAAAATAGAATTTCCATTTAATTTCAACGGCATTGCAATATGGTTTAGTGCACTTATTAAATCATAGAGGCTTAAATAAATATGTGCTGCATGATTCAGAAAAAGTGAGTTTTCCACTAGAATGAAGTTTGAAAATGAAATTAAAAATAAATTTCAAATGATTTTAGTACTGTAATTTTACAGTTGTACTGTAAAATAAAATAATGCTTATTATTTTTCTTAAATACTTGTATTTTATTTTACAGTGAAATAACATTTAATATTTTTATTTAATAATAATTATTTATAATTAATCAAATATAGTATTATATAGTGATATATAATGTATTCTATAATGTTAAAAATAATTATAATAAATATAATTATATTGTTTTTTAATTTTACATTGAAAAATTTCAACAGTATTTAATATTTCATATTTTTATTTCATATAATAAATATGTATTTATAATATTTTTATTTAAATATTATATAATGATATAATGTATTTTATAATATAATGATGATAATAAATAATAATATAATATTTATTATAATAATATTTTATAGTTATTGATATATAATTAAAAAACTTGAAATGGATGATACATAAATGATAAAATTGAGTAATTAAAGTCACAAATAAACTAGTGACAGATACTTTCTTCCGTATTGTGGTATATTTCAGAGTGTAACAGGTTATGGAGAAAAAATAAATGTAGTGCGGGACTTGATTATATGCATCAGTTGTTGATTGGATGTTGAGATGTGGGCATGGCTCTCAGAAGGGCTTGCAGGGGCAGAGTTTAAGCGCACTAAATGATTGGGGAACCCTGCATATGTCACCAAAGAGAAGACTGACACTTCACTGAAACATACAGTTATGACAGTCTGATTAAACATTACAAGGTAAAAACATTTTTATAAAAAGAAATGTGCATGAATGAATTGTTCACAATAAGATGCATTTAGAAAATAGAGTGAATTTCATTCCATGCTGACTTTAATTACTTTCTGATCTCACAGAGCCTCAAACACGACGAGTCCTGACGCTCATCACCTGACGATTCATGTTAGTGAATGAATGAAACCTTTGACTGTAAGGGCTCATAATCTCACAAATGTTCCGTGGGGTGAGAAACACAAGAATGTTTTACTTTATCCCGAGGAAGGTCAGTTCAGCCATGCCGTCACGAATGCCACGGATGTATTCCAGCGTGGCGCGGTGAACTCTGACCTCGTACAGGCCGGAGCGCCGGGCATGCCGCAGGAAGTTGGGCGCTCCGGGGAAGATGACGTTGTCAGCTAGAATGATGGATCCTTCTCCCAGAAGGCCGCTGCCCTCCAGCAGCTGCAGGTCCGGCAGGTAACAGCGCTTCCAGTGATCCATGAACACAAAGTCCAGGTGCTCCACGCCGAAGTCCTCACGCAAGCGCGGGATCACTTCATCCGACGGACGCACGATCAGCTCCACCTGAGATTAATACGTACATTAATACGTTTTGAATAAGTGACATCTAATGGCGAAAATTACATATTGTGCCTTTAAGAAAGAAATTAATGCAGACAAACTCACCATGTCTTCATCAAAACCCGCCAGTCGGATGATTTTCTCAGCCACCCCAGCGTTTCGCTCATCCATCTCGACTGAGTAGATCCGGGCGCCGATGGGCAGTGAGCGGGCGATGCGAATGGTGCTGTAACCGCAGTGAGTTCCCAGTTCCAGCACAGTGATCGGACAGTGTTCCAGCAGCAGCCGGTCCAGAATCTTACCTGCACAAACAGCCAATCAGAACACAGGAGCTTGACAGCCAATCAGAACACATCTGATGTTTACCGTCAAAAATGGACCCCGTTTACTTCCTTAACACAAAGATCTCATCATATCGTTTGGACATGATGTAATACTAATAATCACATGATGACAGTCATGTTTATACACAAACAACTTTTTGCCACATCTGCCAATGGCCGGTGACTTAAAGTCCACCTGAAATCAAAATTTATGTTTTTTAGCTTTTAGTATTAATATGTTAGCCTTAATGTTATGAATAAGCTGGTGTGTTCCAAAACAATGACAAAATTCACATTTAGGAGATATAAACTTTCAAAACTTAGAGTCTCTCACTTCCGCTAATATGGATCACGGATTCTCATGACATCACATCGCACTCGTCAAATCTTCGGTCCAATCAAATGCTCTCTAGAATCTGAAGTCCCGCCTCCTCCTACACTATCAACAGACACTGAAGCTGCGGCTGAAATCGGTCATTTGCTCACACATTTACTAGTTTCTACATGGTGAATGGCACATAGTGCACTATGTAGAGAATAGGGAATGATTCAGATCCTTTGACGCGAATGAAGTCCGTTTTCGCGTTAGTATAACGTGAACCGCGGCAGCGCGAGCACAGTCTGCTCCGGTTCAGAGACACGAGAGCACAGAGCGGATCATATCCACGAGTCGGCTCAGACCACGAAAGGTATCGGACCCATTTAAATTCTGCACAGAATGCTATATTTTAAAGCGATATAGAGGAGATTAGGAGAAGAAACAGTTAGATATTAAAAGTAAACAGAGGTTTTATTGAGTTTAACGGCTCTGGCTGCGCTGATATAAATGAAACGCTGTTGGCTATTTTAAAAAAGAATATATCGCCCTGTCTTCCTGTTTCAGTTGACACATATCAATGTGTTGACGTAACCTCACAGTTATGTCAACACATTGAATTATGCTGTGCGTTCCAAGACACTTCAGTGAGCCTTTAAGAAAATGTACTAACCATTAATATATATATATTTTTTTTTACCATGCCATTAAACATAGATTAATCCTTATTAAAGTTACAAAAGTTATTCAGTCTAGAGCAGTGAGTGATTTTTCTTTGTCTTCTGTCATGATTATCATCAAAAACACAGACAACAGGAATATTAGGCTGCTGTCACTTTAAGAGCTGCACGCATCCAATATTCTGTTACACATGGGTTTTCTTTCTCAACTGTATACGTTCACTTGGACATAACTGACTATGGCTGCGTTTAAGTCCAATTTTTCATGCCCTTCCCTCGCTAACTTCCCTCGGTCTCATTCACTGGGATGTACGTCATTGCTTACGATGCATGTGCGCCTACTATTGGCGGAACCCTTGCAATGTGTTTGTAAGTACCTTTCTTGGGCCCGATGTTGCTGATGAACTCCACTTCGTTGCACCACTGGTCAAAGGTGTCCAGGATGCTCTGGGAGTCTCCGGGCGTGGCGTGGGTCAGTACGTACTGATAGGCCCGTTCCTCTCGACTGAGGCCCGTTAAACAGTCGCGCACCCAGCGGATCAGTACGGCTCGATACAGCAGCACGAAGAAATAACGATAACGGATGATCAGCGTGAGTAACAGAGGAAGTAAAGCCAAAGCGATCGCAGGAGAAACCATCTTCACTTCTGACCTGCAAATATAATGTTTAACATCACTTAAACATTTTAGAAGATCAGAGACACTTTAAACAGTAAGAAACCACCTAGAACACCCTAGCAACCGCATAGCAACACACAAACATTCAGAACACCCTAACAGCTGCATAGCAATACACTAAAACTTTTGGAACACTTTAGCAACCGCATAGCAACACACTAAAACACCCAATACACCCTAACAACCGCATAGTAATGCACTAAAACACCCAGAACAGCCTAACAACCATATTACAACAAACTAAAACACTCAGAACACCATAGCAACCGCATAGCAACACACTAAAACATTCAGAACACCCTAACAACCGCATAGCAACACACAAAAACACTCAGAACACCATAACAACCGCATAGTAACACACTAAAATACTCAGAACACCCTAACAACTATATTACAACACAATAAAACACTCAGAACACCATAGCAAACGCATAGCAATACTAAAAACATGCAGAACACCCTAGCGACCACATAGCAACACACTAAAACACTCAGAACACCCTAGAAACTGCATAGCAACACAATAAAACACTCAAAACACCCTAGAAACTGCATAGCAACACACACAAACACTCAGAACACCCTAACAACTGCATAACAACACACTAAAACACCCAGAACACCCTAGAAACTGCATAGCAACACACACAAACACTCAGAACACCCTAACAACTGCATAACATACTAAAACACCCAGAACACCCTAACAACTGCATAACAACACACTAAAACACCCAGAACACCCTAGAAACTGCATAGCAACACACACAAACACTCAGAACACCCTAACAACCGCATAGTAACACACAAAACCACTCAGAACACCCTAACAACCGCATAGTAAGACATTAAAACACTCAGAACACTCTAACAACCGCATAGCAACAAACTAAAAAACTCAGAACATCGTAGCAAATGCATAGCAATGCTATAAACATGCAGAACACCCTAGGAACTGGATAGCAACACACAAACACTCAGAACACCCTAGCAACCACATAGCAACACACTAAAAACCATGCAGAACACCCTAGCAGCTGAACAGAAAGACTAAAAACACCCAGAACACCCTAGAAACCAAATTTAAAAAAAAAAAAATTATAGCACTTTAGCAACAGCAGCAACACACTAAAAACACTCAGACCACTGTAGCAACTGCATAGCAACACACTGAAAACACCCAGTACACTCCAGAAAATATATAACGCACTACAAACATTCAGAATAACTTGGCAACCACATAGCAACACACTAAAACACTCAGACCACCATAGCAACACACTAAAAACAGGTTAGCAACCATCTAACTCCAAATAAAAAAACACTCAGAAAACCATAGAAACTGCATGGCAACACACTAACAACACTCAGAACAACCACAGGTTTGAGCACATCACTGTCAGCACTACTAGGCTACAGTGAGAACTGACTTAACAAACGCTACTAATTAGATTTCCATCTACTTTACACAGCAAACACTTCACATCCAGCTTATGAAAACACTACATTAATAATTCAGATGCCTTTGTTTCGACGTGACAGAACATGTTGAGTTTCCAGAGGCGTCTGTAAGTAACTGAAGACCCGAGCTGATCCCAGATCAGTTTAATTCAGACGAACACAAACACTCATTCACCAACACACAAAATAAAACATCATATCTGATGATAACTTTACCAGATCCAGGACTCTCTCGACCCGCAAAACACACTCTGAAGACAGAAGAGAGATAGAAAGAAAAGACACTCATGTGAGTACAACAGGTGTGCGGCAGCCAATCAGATTCCTCCATCTGAATAATGGATGGAGAGCCTGTGGCCTCCTCTTACACCAGCGTCTCACCTAGAGCGTCATGTGACCGTCTGACATCACAGCAGAAATTATGCTCGGGACATTTACACATTTCTGAAGGAAAAGTGAGCCTAATGTATGGAGCAGAATGAAAACCACCAAAACATACAACAAAAGGTTCAATATTCTTTAATTGCAAATACATTAAGTTTAGTAATGTTAGCACAAAGTCAGTATAAAAGCATTAAAATTAGTGCTGTCAAATCGATTAATCGCAATTAATCAAGATTAATCGCATCTAACATAAAAGTTTGCAAGTATATAATCTTTATGTGTATATATATTTACAAACTTTTACAATTAATTGATTAATCGCAAAATACAATATTGATTAAACGTGAATATATGGTGTGTATATATTTACAGACTTTTGTTAGATTAGTTTAGTAGCTATTAATCGATTAGTCGTGATTAATCACATCTAACATAAAAGTATGTAAATACACACACACATTATATATTTACAAACTTTTATGTTAGATGCGATTTGTAGCTATTAATCGTGATTAATCGCGTCTAACATGAAAGTATATAAATATATATACACACATTATATATTTACAAACTTTTATGTTATATGCGATTAATCGCGATAAATCGATTTGACAGCGCTAAATAAAAAAAAAAATTATGGAAAAAAGTAAAGTTATAAAAACCAGTAAAAATTTAAAACTGAAACAGCTCATTTTGAAGATGCAGTTTCATGCTGTTCATCACTCCAGAACTGTTTTTGCATCTTATTGGTTCATTATTGTCTGTCCAGGGGTCGTGACCTCAGCAGTCTTGTCTCAGCAGAATCCTGATGAACTTCTTCAGCTCTTTCTCATCACGGGACCATTTGAGGAGTCTTTTGAGGACCATCCGGCCGCTGTGCATGTGAGCCAGGGCGATGTAGGAGCCCGTGAGCGGCCCGTCCAGCGCTGGACAGGAGCAGCCGCGGCCCCGCGGCAGCCAGAGGGCGCTCTGATCCGCCGCCGCCTGCTCCTCCTGTGGGCCGCTCTGCCAGCGAAGAACACGACTGCGACCCTGAGGAACCACACGCAAGTCTGTCCCATCCAGAGACGTGGAGCCGACCCGCAGTCTGAATGCTGGAGAGGAAATAAACAGAAATTAAAGTCTGATAACAGGGACGTTTGGATGTGGAATATGGTCCTATTAGTTAACTTCTCAAACAAGAACAAATGTAGGGCGGGGCTTGATTTTGTCTGTGGAGAATTGATTGGATGCTTGTGGTTTGCTATTGGTGGATCTCCTGTGAGTGACAGAGGTTGCCCCGCCCTCACGCCAGTTGAAATTGCTCAAATTGTTTTGATGAAGTCATGCATGTTAAACGTTTTGAGTCATTCGTTTTATCATGATGGGATATTCTGGACGCTGCATTCCAGATGAAACCCTCCAGACGTCTACAGTTACTCACCGAACGGACTCTTGCAGAAGTTCTGCTGGATCTCTCGCTCTCCTTCTGAGTCTGAACCGCAAACCTCACAGATCACAGAACCTGGAGGAAAGAGAGAAGAGACACAGATCACCATCAGACCAACTTATTCTGATGCCATCAAAGGTTTTGTTTTGTACCAAGATTTTAATAATCCAGACAGAGTTTCTGTCCAGCTAACAGGGAACGTTCTCAAGAGCGTTCTGGCAAGGTTCTCTCAAAGTTATAAACAAACGTTCTTCCAGTAACATTAACAGAACGTTCGTTTAAAGTTATCTGGTCTTTAATGTTCTCAAAACGTTCATACAAAACCAAAGGAACAAAAAAAGTAACGGTTTATTTATGAAATATTTAGTTGGGCGTTTGTCTAACGTTCTTTAAATGTTACCATTTCTTTCAGAACGTTCAGAAAACATTCAAAAGTAACGTTCCCATAATGTTTAATGAATGATAAAATGATTCATTTAAAAAAACTGAACGTTCAGAATTAACGTTTTCATAACTTAATGGGAACGTTAGAAAAAGCTTCTTAGAATATATTTTTTGTCATCTGGGTGATTCAGCCGGAGTTTGTTTTTCTAAGTGTAATAATGTGAAGTTTTCAAACCTTTGGGCGCGTCGGTGCTTTTAGCCCGGTTCGGGTCTTTTTCTCCGGGGATGCAGAGCTCCGATCCATCTGGAAACCGGCTGCAGTTAAACATCTCCGGCCACGGAAACCCGAACGCGCTCATGACGGGCAGACACGCGTCCCGCACCGCCTCACAAAGACTCCTGCACGGGCGCACCGGAGCCGTGACCTCCGGTAAACACACGGGCGCGAAGAGCGAGCAGAGGAAGCGCCGCGTGTCCGGGTGACAGTGTTTGCCGAGCAGCGGCATCCAGGCTGCGGACTGCTGCTGCGCTTCCCTCGCGCTGTCGTGACCCAGCAGGTTCGGCAGCCGCATCTCTTCGTAGCCGATACCGGAACACAAACCCATCGTGTTCGGAACCGGTTTACACACCGAGCGCGCTGTGCCGAACTCCGCCGACGTGACGAAGTCAGACACGGGGTTTGCAGTCAGACCTTCATCATCATGATCATCGTCTTCATCAGCAGCTCTGGACGGACAGAAAACCAGCAGCACAATCACACACAGAGAATGAAGATTAAACATCATAGAGACGCGCGTTCAAACTCACATCTGTGTGTGTGTGTGTGTGTGTGGCGTGTCTACATCCTGTGAATCAATCGCATTTGTCTCTTTATTACCTGCAGTAAAACACTTCAGAGGCCCGTGTGAGGTTTTGGTTTGGGAATCTAATTTAGTTTTACTTAAACCTAAAACAACGTTACTTGAACGTTAGGAAAAAACGTATGCTAACTGTATGGATTATGAAAGTCTTGGTCCCAAACAAAACCTTTTAATATTTTTCCAAACATTAGAATAAGTTTGGATAAGATTCAAACAGAAAAAGATGACAAAAATAAACATTTAAAATGTAGTCTTTTCTTCCAGAACAATATTGCTGACTCATCCTGCACTCAGGGGCGTATGCAAATGTCTGTCCAATCACGTTATCGACAATGCGATGCTCCTCCCACTGATACCACGCCTCTTTCGGGTCGCGACACAAACTTACAAAGCCAGTTAAAATAAGAACTTAATTGTGACTTTTTCCTTGTAATTCCGAGTTTATATTTTACAATTGTGAGAAAAATAATCTTTGTGATAAAATTGCGAGTTTATATTCTGACTTTTTCCTCAGAATTGTGAGATATAAACATGCAATTGTGAGTTATAAAGTCTGAATGGGAGATTATATTATGAGAAAATGTCAGAATTGTGAGATATGAAGTCGCAATGTCCTTTTTTATTTTATTTTTATTCCGTGGGTGGAAACAAACTTCCATGTAAACTAAATAGCTATAAGCTGTTTAAAAAAAATAAATAAAAAAAAACTTTTCAATATGAAATTTAGTACAATAATATATTTTTTTGTGAGAGAAACAAGTATGATAATGTATTAAAAATAGTGCTGTCAAATCGATTAATTGCAATTAATCACATCTAACATAATAGTTTGTAAATATATATGTGTGTGTATTAATGCTGGGCAAATAATTAATCGCGATTAACTGCATCCAAAATAAAAGTTTGTGTTTACGTAATACGTGTGTGTGCTGTATATACTTATTTTGTATATATAAATACACACACATGCATATATTTATATATATATATAAAAAAAATAAAAAAAATATAAATTATATAAATATATGTACAATATATACATGCATGTGTGTGTATTTATATATACAAAATAAGTATATACAGCACACACACGTATTACGTAAACACAAACTTTTATTTTGGATGCAATTAATCGTTTGCCCAGCATTATACACATATATAATATATTCTGTTAGATGTAATTAATCGTAATTAATCGATTTGACAGCACTAATTAAAAATAAAAATCTGCAAAACAAAATGGCACAGAAAACCATAAAATGATAGTTTTCCTGTGATAGTGATATTCATCTTGCATTCACCAGCTCCATTTCTGAACCAGCTGTTCCTCACTGTGGCCACTAGATGGACACATTCAACAAATATGATGGCACAATCTCTTAAATCTAAATAAAATGATTAAGGTGGATCCTAATAAAAAAAACTTTAACCCCGGAGTAATGCATAAACAATGGCTGAATGTGCTGCTGTCAAACAAGTATATTGTGTGTATTATAACTCCTCTGTGGAAATAGTGAACATGTTTCTGTTTATTGCCTGTCTCTCTCCATAGTGTTAAGCATTTGTCTAGTAAACAGCTGTCATACTGTATGTTATGCACCGTCACGATGACCCTATATAAACCCTAGTGAACTGTTTACATGTGCAGCTGTCAACATAAACCAGATTCATTCACACTCAGGACTGACATGTGTAAACATGCTTCAGAAAAGAGTTACACGTTCAGAATTTGTATTTTATCTTGAGATAAAATAAAAAAAAGGTTGCAATTACCTTTTTTATTCTGTGGCAGAAACAAGCTTCCATAATAGTAATTATTTTTCCATGTTTTGTTTTTAGTGATCAGCTGCGCTCACCTTGAACCTCGACTGACATTTCAGGAGCAGCTCTATATTTATCACACAAACACAATCCTGAATCTGACAAGCATAAAGCCTGTCAGCAGCCGCAGTCATAAACTCAACCTTTCTATTGACATACACCTGACGCTCAAATCTCATCTGAGAAAGAGCTGCAGTGTGAGAAAGACCTCAATTAAAGTGATTTCTGGGTAAATCTCGTGACAAACACTGCTAAATGAGTTGGTTTACAGAAAGACGGATCCTGTGACATTAATACTCGAAGAAAAAGAGCGACTTTATGGGGTTTGAATAATATATAGTGGAATTGTAAAAGTCTTCTGGTGTTTCTGTCAGTCATTTTGCCCATCAACGTCTGCTGACCCCTGTTCTCACCCTGCAGAAGCTTCTAGGATCTTGTCGTCAGCGAGAGAGAAAGACATTAATATCACACCTGTGTCCTCCAATCATACGCCTCGCTGAGAGAAGGAAGCTCTTCCACACGTTACATGCATTCTAGAGCAAAGAAACTAGATCAACATGGTCAGGGGTTTACTGCATGTATAAGCCGAATTTGACATAATTAACTTTTAGCACACACACATTAATATATATGCATGCTTAAGATTTCTAATGTTTCTGAAAGAGCATCTTCTGCTCACCAAGGCTGCATTTATTTGATTAAAATAAAGTAAAAATTTTTAAAATGTTATTGCAATTTAAAATGTGAATATATAGTAAATTCATTCATGTTGAAAACATGTTAGCAACATGCCAATAAAATGCTAAAAAATTCTAGCAATGTGATAAATCATGTTAACAACATGCTAAAACATGCTAGCAGTTTGCTAATTCATGCTAGAAACATGCTAAAACATTTTAGCAATGCACTAATTTGAAAATTAAAATTGAAAAAACATGGTTTGTGCTAACTGATGCTAGAAAATTGCTAACAATATGGTAAAACGTGTTAATGTGTTAATTCATGCAAACGGTGTTAACTCATGCTAAAACATGGATTGTGTTAATTGATGCTAAACAAGCTAGCAATGTGTTAAATCATGTTAGAAATGTGTTAATTCATCCTAGAAACATGCAAGCAGTTTGCTAATTCATGATAGAAACATGCTAAAACATGTTAGTAATGCGCTAATTTGAAAATCAAAATTGAAAAACCATGGTTTGTGCTAACCGATGATAGAAACATGATAGCAATGTGGCATATCATGCTAACTGTGTTAACTCATGCTAGCAAACATGCTAAAACATGGTTTGTGTTAAACGATGCTAAAAAACAAGCTAGCAATGTATTAAATCATGTTAGAAATGTGTTAATTCATGTTAGAAACATGCTAAAACATGCTAGCAAAGTGTTAGTTCATGCTGGAAACATGCAAGCAGTTTGTTAATTCATGCTAAGAACATGCTAATTCATGCTAGCAACATGTTAAAACATGGTTTGTGTTAATTGATGCTAAACAAGCTAGCAATGTGTTAAATCATGTTAGAAATGTGTTAATTTATTCTAGAAACATGTTAAAACATCCTAGCAAAGTGTTAATTCATGCTAGAAACATGCAAGCAGTTTGCTAATTCATGATAGTAATGCGCTAATTTGAAAATCAAAATTGAAAAACCATGGTTTGTGCTAACCGATGATAGAAACATGATAGCAATGTGGCATATCATGCTAACTGTGTTAACTCATGCTAGCAACATGCTAAAACATGGTTTGTGTTAAATGATGCTAAAAACAAGCTAGCAATGTATTAAATCATGTTAGAAATGTGTTAATTCATGTTAGAAACATGCTAAAACATGCTAGCAAAGTGTTAATTTATTCTAGAAACATGTTAAAACATCCTAGCAAAGTGTTAATTCATGCTAGAAACATGCTAGCAATGTGTTAAATCATGTTAGAAATGTGTTAATTCATGCTAGAAACATGCAAGCAGTTTGCTAATTCATGCTAGAAACATGCTAAAACATGTTAGTAATGCGCTAATTTGAAAATCAAAATTGAAAAACCATGGTTTGTGCTAACCGATGATAGAAACATGATAGCAATGTGGCATATCATGCTAACCGTGTTAACTCATGCTAGCAAACATGCTAAAACATGGTTTGTGTTAAATGATGCTAGAAACAAGCTAGCAATGTATTAAATCATGTTAGAAATGTGTTAATTCATGTTAGAAACATGCTAAAACATGCTAGCAAAGTGTTAATTCATGCTAAGAACATGCTAATTCATGCTAGCAACATGTTAAAACATGGTTCGTGTTAATTGATGCTAAACAATCTAGCAATGTGTTAAATCATGTTAGAAATGTGTTAATTTATTCTAGAAACATGTTAAAACATCCTAGCAAAGGCAAAGTGTTAATTCATGCTGGAAACATGCAAACAGTTTGCTAATTCATGCTAAGAACATGCTAATTCATGCTAGCAACATGTTAAAACATGGTTCGTGTTAATTGATGCTAAACAATCTAGCAATGTGTTAAATCATGTTAGAAATATTTATATATTTATATTTATATTATATTTATATTTATATATTTATTTATATTAAATGTGTTAATTTATTCTAGAAACATGTTAAAACATCCTAGCAAAGTGTTAATTCATGCTAGAAACATGCAAGCAGTTTGCTAATTTATGATAGAAACATGCAAAAACATGTTAGTAATGCGCTAATTTGAAAATTAAAATTGAAAAACCATGGTTTGTGCTAACTGATGATAGAAACATGATAGCAATGTGGCATATCATGCTAACTGTGTTAACTCATGCTAGCAAACATGCTAAAACATGGTTTGTGTTAAATGATGCTAGAAACAAGCTAGCAATGTATTAAATCATGTTAGAAATGTGTTAATTCATGTTAGAAATGTGCTAAAACATGCTAGCAAAGTGTTAATTCATGCTGGAAACATGCAAGCAGTTTGCTAATTCATGCTAAGAACATGCTAATTCATGCTAGCAACATGTTAAAACATGGTTTGTGTTAATTGATGCTAAACAAGCTAGCAATGTGTTAAATCATGTTAGAAATGTGTTAATTTATTCTAGAAACATACTAAAACATGCAAGCAGTTTGCTAATTCATGATAGAAACATGCTAAAAAATGTTAATGCGTTAATTTGAAAATTAAAATTGAAAAACCATGGTTTGTGCTAACTGATGCAAGAAACATGTTAGCAAATGTGTTAAATCATGTTAACAATGTGGAAATTCATGCTAGAAACATGCAAACAGTTTGCTAATTCATGTTAAGAAGATGCTAATTCATGCTTGCAATACACTAATTCATGCTAACAAAATGTTAAAACATGGTTTGTGCTAACTGATGCTAGAAACAGTCTAGCAATGTGTTAATTTACGCAACTATGTATTAATTCATGCTAGAAACATGCAAGCAGTTTGCGAATTCATGTTTGCAACATGTTAAAACATGTTATCAATGTGCTAATTCATGCTAGCAAAATGTTAAAACATGGTTTGTGCTAACTGATGCTAGAAACATTCTAGCAATGTGTTAATTTACGCAACTATGTATTAATTCATGCTAGAAACATGCAAGCAGTTTGCGAATTCATGTTTGCAACATGTTAAAACATGTTATCAATGTGCTAATTGATGTTTGCAACATGTTAAAACATGTTATCAATGTGCTAATTCATGCTAGCAACATGTTAAAACATGGTTTGTGCTAACTGATGCTAGAAACATGCTAGCAATGTGCTAAATCATGTTAGCAATTTAATTAATGCTAGAAAAATGCTAGCAATGTGTTAATTAATGCTAACAGTGTCTTAAATCATGCTATCAACATGCTAAAACATGGTTTGTGCTAACTGATGCTAGAAACATGCTAGCAATGTGCTAAATCATGTTAGCAATTTGTTAATTAATGCTAGAAAAATGCTAACAATGTGTTAATTAATGCTAACAGTGTCTTAAATCATGCTATCAACATGCTAAAACATGGTTTGTGTTAATTGATGCTAGGAAAAAGCTGGCAATATGTTAAAACATGCTAGCAATGTGTTAATTAATGCTAACAGTGTGTTAAATCATGCTGAAACATGCTAGCGTTGTGTGGATTCGTGCCTTGAACATGTTAGCAACATGCTAAAATTTACTAACAAAGTGTTAATTCATGTTAAAAGCATGCTAGCTATCTATCTATCTATGTTTTCTGATAGACTGTATTGCCTTCAAAACTGTATAATAACTGCATGGTCTTAGTGTTATTAGTTTATATATTTAATGTTTTGTGTTTGTAATCCATGGGGCAGGTAGTTCTTGCAAGTTTCTTAGGTATGTTTTGTGTGTTTGTTGTATTGGATTGTGAAGTCAAATGTATACGTTTTGAATGTTTTTGTGAGGCTGAAGATGAATTTTCACAATAAAGATTTCTAATCTAAACTAACCTTCAGACTTTAATATTTAAAACTACTTTAAAATACTTTATTTAAAACAGCTGTATTCTATGTGAATATATTTTAAACTGTAATTTATTCCTGTGATCAAAGCTGAATTTTCAGCATCATTACTCCAGTCTTCAGTGTAATATGCATGCTAATAATAAGCAATTACTTGGACTAATTGGACCCTAAACTAAAGTGTTACCGTATATATCCATGTTAATACCCATAACTCCTCCCTGATGTGAAGTTTTGTTACTCTGCCAGGAAAGCAGATCTCCAGCATGTGTTTTTGTGTTGATTATTCTGGCAAATACTCGTATAAAAAGCGCCAAGCTTTTAAATAGAGCTGGTCTCTCGAGACATCCGTAACACTGATAGCAACAGACCACAGTATTATTTATAGCCGAACACCTGCGGACACCAGAGAGCTGAATGAGGCTCGAGATCAAACCACTACAGCACGAGCCAAACTGTACAAAAACAAAACAGATTGTGTCTAAAGTCCGCAAATGTGATCATCTTCAATAAACCGCCCGATTCTGACCATCAGAAACACGATTATGGAAATAATGGACGAAGCAGTGGTGAATCGGATCCTGAATTCGAATCACTGATTGGTTCAGGAATATCATTCACGAATCTGCCAAAAGATCACATATCAGCTGAAGAATCCCGACATTAATCACTGTGTAAAAGGGGTGTCGTTTATGAGTGATTATGTAAGGAGAGACCTGGATTATTGTCACCTTTAATGTAGAGGAATCTATTTGTGGATCCGCTCGGTTTCAGGAGGGTTGGCACCGCTGGATCTTCTAGAACTTAAGAATCGCATTGACACACACACACGGTCCGCATCCAAGCTACATGTTTTCAGACACGTTTCCCGACCACTCCCCCCGCCTGTCATTGGTTAATCAAGCAGAGAGTCCCGCCTTCAAGCTCACATGATTGGTTGAGTTGGAAGTTGCTCGAACTAATGTTCTGAAAGTGTCACAGTTTAGTTTATTATTATACTAATATGCTAGTGCTGTAAAATTAATCGCGATTAATCGCATTTTACATAAAAGTTTGTATATATGTGTGTGTATTACACCGTTCAGGCATAACATTATGAGCAATGATCATCTCTTCATTACGGCACCTGTGGATATATTAGGCAGCAAGTGAACATTTTGTCCTCAAAGTTGATGTGTTAGAAGCATGAAAAATGCGTAAGGATTTGAGTTAGTTTGACAACGGCCAAATTGCGATGGCTAGACGACTGGGTCAGAGCATCTCCAAAACTGCAGCTCTTGTGGGGTGTTCCTGGTCTGCAGTGGTCAGTATCTATCAAAAGTGGTCCAAGGAAGGAACAGTGGTGAACCGGTGACAGGGTCATGGGCGGCCAAGGCTCATTGATGCACGTGGGGAGGTTTTTTCCATTCAGTGAAAGTCAGTGGGGTCCAAAGTTGTTTGGATCACAATGTTCTTCAAAAGATCTTCTTTTATGTTCAGCAGAAGAACGGTCAGGTTTAGAACGACATGAGTAAATGCTAACAGAATTATGGTCAAACTATCATTTTCAGCAAGTCAAATGAACAGCTTCTAATGACTGATTAGAATAGATTCAACTTTATTGTCATTGTGCAGAGTAATATGAATCTATAATATGAACGTTGCATAATTATGAGATATATAACATTCGAAAAACCCTACACACATCAGCTCCATCTCCAGTGATTTTATATTGTCATGTGATCCCGACCCTCTCCACTTTGGCCTGGTTGTTCGACCAGCTGCTGAATTCCAACAATGAGATGTCATTTCCATGATCGTTGTCTCAAGGCGCCTGGATCAAATAGACTTACGAGGAAAAGAGACGGAGCATCAAGATTCCAGTGCTTGATTTGATCTGGATTTATGGCGGGTTATTTCAGCTCACCTACAAGTAAACAACTCAAAGCTACTGTTCATGCAGGAGGAGACTTTAACCGGCCAAACGAATGCATCATTTTTTCATGTTTCCAGATCTTTCTCCCTCCACACCCCATTTCTCAGATTCATAGCCTGCTAGAGGACTCTTTTCCCCATCACATAGTTTAGTACTCAATTAGGTGTCATTCAAAAGCTTAAAATTTCATTCTTAATTAAGCAGTTAAAATTAAACAGTTTTACCATGGAAACGCTATTTTAAAACCTTTTAGCAGCTTGTCAATAAACTGAAACAAGTAGCCTACACGATGTAACTGTTGGCCCTCTAGCGGTTAAAAAGCAGAACTGCATGCATTTCGCGGAAGAACTGGTTGTGCTTCGGCTCTGCGTGACTGTGCGGATGAATATAATTATCCTTCTGCTACTGCTATAAAACATTCACTACTAGGCTAAAGAGATATAACCAGGTGGAAAGACATTGACTGAGGACGATACTGTAGCTTTATCAATTAATAGACACTACTTCCTTGAAAATAAATTCCAGCTCAGCGCTAAGTTACAACAACCATAATGAAATGATCTTCACAATAAATACTTCAATGAACTCTGCTACATTGGGCAATTTATCTGTTCAATAAAATACCTTACTCACCTGTTGAGTAACAACAAAGTCCCTTTCAAGGAAAGTTTGTTTAGCCTACTCGGCGGCCATATTTGCAGCGCCTCCAGACAGCTATTTCGGGCATCCAAGACCAAGTCCTATATATTTGAATGGGAGAATCCTGAAATCTCAAAAACTGCTTGGCGAACTCACAATTAAATAACATATTTCAATTCAGCAACAAAATCTGACATGAACTGTCCCATAAGTTGTTTCTTATGCTCAAAAAGAGCTAGACGAGCCAATGCGCATGTGCGGTCCTAAGCGCGAATGTCAGGTTTCTATAGGAACCGGAGCTTCTAACGGCAGCTGCAGTGATGCAATGATTATTATCAATCAGCGATTGGCTTTTTTACTTAGAAGGCGGGACATATTCCGCCATATTGCGTTGCAGTTTCTCCCATTCATAACTAATAGGAGTGATCTGTCTTTCTATATCTATAGTCTTTGGTAACAAAAACACCATCTCAAGCTGCCGGAGCAACTTTTGTCTATTTATGGATAATGACGGGCGAGTGACGTATATAAGCAATTTCCCGCAATTTCTATTTTGTTCATTTTGAACAGCAACAACAACAAAAAAAGTTAGCTTCGTGTAGCTTTAAGTTGAAGCACCAAAATTATTAACTGAAATAAAATAAATTAAACCTACAAAGCAATATTTAAACTGTTACTGTTAAAAATATTATTAAAACGAACATAAAAATAAACGTTAATTCCAAATATTAATAAATCTGTAATAAAACTTAAATAACTGTTTCAAAGCACTGATGAATTACAACCATTTAAGTTCAGATATGCTCAAAAGGAGGGTGACGGCTAGAAGGTTAAAACTCTCCACAACAGTGGGATGAGAGTTACTTTGCTCCTGTTGTTGGTGGATTACACTGGAGACTGACGCCTCCGTCAAACACACACACACACGTGACATAATGCAGAGACTATAGCGCTGCTGCGTGACTGAGACAATATTCAGAGAATAACTCTCATCCCGCTGAACACATTCGGCGACTGGACGCCCGAACCCCGTCGATCCCTCAGAAAGAGCCTGAACCAGCAGCTGAGCCGCCGTTAAATACCCGTGACGTCACTGACCGCTGGTCCAATCCGCTTCGGTCCGGTCCGGTCCAGCGCGGCTGCTTTAAGAGCTGAGGGATGAGTGACAGCTGGACACACAGAGGCTTTAAATCCGCCGAACAAGAGCTGCTCTGAACACTGTGCAGGTAAGAATCACTGCATCCGCATCTGCAGGTCCATCTGATCTCATGCTTTGACCATCACATGCATGCGTGAAGTAAACATTTGTTGATTGGACAAACTGCAGAGACATTATATGTCATTATCAGTGTAAAATCAGTTAGTTTCTCTGCAGTAGTGTGTGTTATTGCGTCTGCTGCATGTTTCTGTATGGTTGTGTGTTTAGTTTTACTTTGGGGAGAAAATCTGACAACCTGAATCTGAAAGAGGAATGTAGTTAAATGAAATTTATTTTAAAGAAATTAAAACTTAAGGATGCATTAAATTGATCAAAAGTGACAGTAAAGACATTAATAATGTTTCAGAAGATTCTATTTTTTTAATGAATGCTGTTTTTGTTTTTTTTTACCCTTTTTTATTCATCAAAAATCCTGAAAAATAAAATGTATCAGTTATCCACAAGAATATGAACTGTTTTCAACATTGATAATAATCATAATTGTTTCTTGAGCAGCAGATCATCATATCAGAATGATTTCTGAAGGATCATGTGACACTGAAGACTGGAGTAATGATGCTGAAAATTCAGCTTTGATCACAGGAATAAATTACACTTTACTATATATTCACATAGAAAACAGTTATTTTAAATTTTAATAATATTTCACAATTTTTACTGTATTTTTGATCAAATAAATGCAGCTTTGGAGAGCAGAAGAGACTCTTTTAAAAACTTTAAAAAAATCTCACCGACCCCAAACTTTTGAACGGCAGCATACATGTTTAAAAACAAACAAAGAAAAGTTTTCTTGTCTACAACCATAATTGCATTTATACAGAAACAGAAGTGTATGATATGTGATCGCACGATTAAATGTGAGTGTGTGTCACAGCAGTTGAACTGCTGATAGATTTGTGTTTGAAATTCAAAGCCAACAAGTGGGTGTGACTTGGATAGATGAATGGACAGATGGACGGCTGGCTTAATTTCATAATGACCAACATACTGATCTTTTTTCCACATCTCTCTCTCTCTCTCTCTCTCTCATGCAGGACCTTCAGGACCTTCTGCAGTTCCCCAGCTGTTGCATCTCTAAACAGCTCAGATGGACCGATCCGCACAAGAATTGTTTCTGAACTTTATGGTTGTGTTCATCACAGTTCTGCTCATGTGGTTACTGGTCAAACAATATCAGGACTCATGAAGAGCTCATCATCATCATCGGAGGAAGGCCAGTCAGCTGTGATCATGAGACCAGACGGTGATGTTTCTGCAGACGGATGGAAGATCTGCCAATCAGGATGGATCGTCCAGTGATGTTGTCACCATGTCCTTATGGATTATTGTTATATATGATTTGCTAGTCTGGATGTTTAATTCGACAAATTGGGAAAAAAATGAATAGCCGAAAGAGTAGCAATGTATTGATTTAAGACATAGTTTTATTTGTTTTAATAAACAACTCTTTGGCAATGCAGTTGTGTGTTTGTGTGTGTGTTCAGTCTCTAATAGGGCTGGGACAATACATCGATGCATCTCGAATCGAGAAATGATTCTGGATCGATTCTGATATTTTACGAACATATAGTGATTCTCTCTCGAATCGATTCTGAGCTAAGTGCTTTAGAAACAGCCGTGCTCTGCTTCCTTCCAATTCATAAAGTTCAAAAAGGTTGAAGGGGTGCTAACAGGGGTGTTTGCAGTGGGCTGTTTACATTAATCTTGCATCATAAAAGCATTCTGAGGTGTTAGTACATTCTCAGACTCAGCCGAACGCACGAGCGCTCTTCTTCATGAGCATGCGGTTAAAAACTAGCCTGGAGCGCCATCTGCTCAGCTCAAGCTCAGAATCGATTTGCAATGCATATTAGAAACGATCCACGAATCGCGATGCATCGATAGAATTGTCCAAACCCTAGTCTCTGATGGTTTCAGCACGATCCGTCCTCCAGGGATCTCTGTAGCGATTGAAGCTGAGCGCCTGGCAGTGAAACTCGGTCAAAGCGCGCGGCATCGGCGCGACCTCCTGCCACTCCGAGCGTCCGCTGTCGTACACCTGCACCTCGTCCGTGATCTCATCAGGCGAATAATCGCCGCCCAGGATGTAGATCTTCTCCCGCACGCCGATAGCACCCGCGTTGAACCCCGCGCACTCGAACGAGCCTTCGCCTTTCCACACGCAGGTGTCCGGGCAGAAGCTGTAGACTTTATACGTGGAGAGATCGCAGAGGTACAGTGTGTCGTTGACGGACACAGACTTGACAAGCGTGGCATGGAAGAACTGGCCAAACTCTGCCACTAGTTGGCACCACTGATCTGCCACTGCGTCGTAGCGGAAGAAACAGTCCAGCGATGGATTGAAGGCTTCAGAGATTTCCACCTCGGATCCGAGAGCGTAGATGACACTTCCGCACGCACTCGCTTCGGGAAAGTAGATCCTCTTGGGAAGCGGGCTGACGGATTTCCAACCGTTGCTCAGAGGATCAAAGTACTCCACGTCCAGGATGGACTTCCCACCGATGGCGTAGATGCGGTGCAGAGCGGAGACGCAAGCGTGCATGGTCCGCGGGTGGCGCATGCGCGGAGCTGGCGTGAAGCTGCGTGTGACGGGACAGTAGCACCAGACTTCGTCCGTGGCGTCGTGCTCAGGCGTGGTGATGTGCAGGCGAACGGCGCGACGACAGTTCCCGCGGCATCCACCGATGATGAAGAGCTTCTCGGCGAAGCCGATGATAGCTGATCCGGGTAGGTCTAAAATCCGTGCTGCATCCTGCGGCAACTCTGTCCAGCGGTTAGCGCCGATGTCGTAGCAGAATGCGTAACGAATCTCTGCGTTTTCCTCCGTTTTGCACACAAAAATGTAGCTGGAAGTGGTCGAAGGCCGAGCGTCGGAAAACAACCCGCTGGATTTTCGAACACGCGCAAGTGCTTCGCTAACAATGCTAATGCAGCGTCTGTTGGTGGTCAGAGTGTCCTTGGAGCGGCCGGCCTCCTCCAGCGCAGCCGGTGGCAGATGGTGCAGACGGACCTGAGGCAGGAGCTCCGGCAGCAGGCTCTCGCGCGTCTGCAGGTCGTGCTGCGTCCAGCGGAGGAGTGCGTGCAGGACACTCTCTTCATCCGGCACGTTGAGCACGTCAGACGCCAGGCAGCGCTCCAGCACCCGCGCCGGCATCTCCAGGAAATCCGGTGTGGAGGAAAGCGTGTGGAAGTTCTGCGTTACGAACTCGGTGGCGTGACACAGCAGGTGCGAGGAACCGTATCCCTCCGCAACCGCCAACAGGTGCAGGCAGTTGGAGAGCTCGAGGGTTTGGACCAGGAAGTCACTGCAAGCACGTGACAGGAAGCTGACCTGTGCGAATGAAAGAGGAAAGACTTGCTGAAGCAGTTTTCATATGTGATTAGATTCTTTACTGTTTCATTTCCTTTGCCTTGTTGGTTGGCCGGTATTTTTGCATTGGGATTTGTAAAAAAATCTTAAAGAGTTTTAAGCCATGAACCAAACCAACCTGTTATGAGGAGAATCACAACATTACTCTTGTTAATAGCAAAATATGCAAATATATATATTATACATATATAGATAGATAATAATTAACAATAAAATAAAGTAGTTTGACAGTGGAGCAAGTCATTTTCATGGGAGTGGGTGGAGCTTAAGAGCTCATTTCATTTCTCTGGAGGAGATTTCTCTGCAGAATCATGGGTAATGTAGTTTCTCATCAGGAATTCTGCAGTTAAACATGATTATTTAAAAAATAAGTTGAAATAATGAGGACTGATGGCTTCGACAAAAGCATATATCATTGATTAACAACCTTGTAGCTCATAGGTTTATTGGTTATTATTAAAAATCACTCAAGCAATGGAAAAAGTTTTTACTTCAGAAACACGACTGTTGCACTCACTATAACAAAACCAACCTCTCACCTGCAGGAAAGAAGCCAGGTGAAACAGCATGTCCACGTTGTCTTCTCTGATTTCTATTTCACCAGAATACGCAAAGTCCAGGAAGGTGCGGACGGCCGGAGCCGAGAGGTTACTGAGGGTCACGGTGCCGTCGTCTCTCTCCCGCATGTCCAGCTCAAACATGGCCCTGTACAGAGACAGACGGATATATAAACACTTGATAAAGATGGCTAGACGTAGTTACATTTGAAATGTAATAGCTGAATGACAGATGACCAGCTGCACATTACAAATATTTCTCTACAATACCATTCAAAATCTTTTTTTGTTGTTGAATAGAATAGAATAGAATAGAATCCTGAAAAATAAAATGCATGATGGTTTCCACAAGAATATGAACTGTTTTCAACATTGATAATAATCATAAATGTTTCTTGAGCAGCAGATCATCATATTAGAATGATTTCTGAAGGATCATGTGACACTGAAGACTGGAGTAATGATGCTGAAAATTCAGCTTTGATCACAGGAATAAATTACACTTTACTATATATTCACATAGAAACAGCTGTTTCACATTGTAGCTAGATAAAAGAAAGGTTGTCCAGACAAACTTTGATGTTGGCTTGAGAAAGCCTGACCAGAAAGTTTGAATTAGTTTTAAAAGCTTTAAGCTTGAAGGTTTTGAAGGCAATACAGTCTATCAGAAAACATAGATACAGACAGATAGATACAGATTGATTCATGTTACAGGCATGAATTAGCACAACGTTAGAATGTTTTAGCATGTTGCTAGCATGATTTAGCCCACTGTTAAAATGAATAAACACATTGCTAGCAGGTTTTAACATATTGCTAGCATGTTTCTAACATGAATTAGCACAAACCATGTTTTAACATGTTGCTAGCATGAATTAACATGTTGTTAACACATTGCTACCATGTGGCAGCATATTGCTAGCATAAATTAGCAAACTGCTTGTATGTTTCTACCATGAATTAGCATTTTGATAACATGAATTAGTATGTTGCTAGCATGTTTTTAACATTAATTAAAGGTGCGTTCACGCCATCTCGTAATTACTGTAACTATGAGATTCTGGCTCGTAAAAAGTGTTCATGTCCTCGTAGAGCTTGTAATTACAGTTTGTAAGCTGGGAGTTTTCTGAAAGCTCCCACGTGTACCACCTGACCGCAGTAGATTCATTTCGGCGTTGATAGTGGTGCCACAGAATAACACATTGCTAACATAAATTAGCAAGTTGTTAGCATGTTTTAACATTTTGCTAACATGATTTAACATTTGTTGCTAACATGTTTCTAACATAATTAACACATTGCTAACGTTTCCGCATGTTGCTGGCATGTTTTTAACACAAATTAACACATTGCTAACATGAGTTAGCATTTTGCTAACATGAATTAACATGTTGCTAACATGATTTAACATCTTGCTAGCATGTTTCTAACATGAATTAACACATTGCTAACATTAATTTTATTAACATGATTTAACATGTTGCTAGCATGTTTCTAACACAAATTAACACATTGCTAGCACGAATTACCATTTTGTTAACATGATTTACCATGTTGCTAACATGAACTAACACATTGCTAACATGTTTTCGCATGTTGCTAACATATTTGTAACACAAATTAACACATTGCTAATGTTTCCGCATGTTGCTGGCATGTTTTTAACATGAATTAACACATTGCTAGCATGAATTAGCATTTTGTTAACATGATTTACCATGTTGCTAACATGAATTAACACATTGCTAACATGTTTTCGCATGTTGCTAACATGTTTGTAACACAAATTAACACATTGCTAATGTTTCCGCATGTTGCTGGCATGTTTTTAACACGAATTAACACATTGCTAGCATAAATTAGCATTTTGTTAACATTATTTGCCATGTTGCTAACATGATTTAACATGTTGCTAGCATGTTTCTAACATGAATTAACACATTGCTAGCATGAATGAGCATTTTGCTAACATGAGTTAACATGTTGGTTGCATGTTTCAACATTTTGTTAACATGATTTACCATGTTGCTAACACGAATTAACACATTGCTAACATGTTTTCGCATGTTGGTAACATGATTTAGCATGTTACTTGCGTTTTTTAAAATGTCCTACGACAGTTGTTAAGCTTTGCTAATGACAGACAGCTAAAAATTACTTTTAGAGTTATTGTATAAAAGTTTTGACCCCCTTAATGAAAATCTAAGGGAACTGAATTGGGATTGTTAGGAAGTCCGATACAGGAATTCCCAAAGTTGGGATAAAAGATATATCAGCGTGGGTCAGAACAGTCTGAGTTTGGTGGTTCTAGCTTGAAAGCTCTAGGAGTCAGAAATATAAGTTTCAGAATAATAATAAGTTAAAACAGCATTTGAGTATGTTGTTTTTCTCAAGCCAATATGACAAGATTTTAATGAAGTAATGCAGTGTTGTTTGCATGTGCAAAACTCACTGCCTTGTTGCCAGGGTGTTGCTATGGTGTTTTGACTGGTTGCCATAATGTTACTATGCCTTTGCTAGGAGGTTGTGGTGGTTTCCAGGGCGTTGCTATGTGGCGTGTCTGTTAGCACTGATACCTGAAGAAGTCGCTGCAGGCGGCGAGAACACAGCGGTGGCACGGCAGCGTCTCGTCCTGCACGCGGATGCTGAAGTCGAACAGCGCGCGCCTCTCGCGGAAGGACTGAAGGACAGCGAGCACCTGCTGACCGTGTGACGCGGACACCAGCGTCACGTGATGCCCGTCCATCAGATTCAGCAACAATCTGACATCAAGCATCACAATAGACAAGTGTAGCGCTTTACAAGCTCGTTTGTTAACATTATGATCTATAGTCATATTTCTGTGATGATTATCACTGTTATTATTTTACCGTTACTATATTCAGCAGTGGAATGTAAACAGTACCTGAGCCGATCGCGTTCTTCTGTTGTTCAGTGATTAGAGCTGAAACATCACACACACACTCACACAAATGACCTCTTAAACTCAGTGACTTTCGCATTTCTGTATAAGAACGAGTCATACATGACGGCTTTAAATCCTTCAGGAACGGAATGGGATGATCGACACTCACGCTTCAGCACGCTGGACAGCGCTCCGTCTCCACTGCGCATGCGCAGAACGCGCGATTAGTTGACGGAAGACGCAAGACTGAACTTGATGATTGGTTCTCTTCTCGTTTTTTTTCTTTTTTAAATTAGTGGCAGTGTATGGAAGCCCGTTTCCGACACATAAGAAAAATCATGCTTTTGAAAATCATAATTATGACAAAGTCGAAATTATGACTTAAAATATAATTGACAGTATAATTTAATGACAGTCTCTAAATTATGACTTTAAAAGTCTTAATTATGACAGAACTCGAAATTATGACACTAAATCGAAATAAGATTTAAATACAATTATGACCAAAAAAAGGAAATTATGACATTTGAGATGAAAAATCGAAATTGACTAAAAATATCAAAAATGATGAGTCGATTTTGACATATTAAGTCTAAATTATTACTTAAAATGTCATGACAATCTAAATTCTGACTTTTAAAGTCTTGATTATGACAAAAAAAAGAAAATGAAATTATGACTTAAAAATATAATTGACCACAAAAAGTCAAAATTATGACATACTAAATAAAAAAAAGGACTTTAAAAGATTGAATATCAAAATTATGACAATCTTCATTGACAAAAATCGAAATTATGAGTTAAAATGAGGATTTAAACAGACAAATGTGACAAAAAATCTACTACTATGTACTAAGTAATTTATGAAATAAGTCAAAATTATGAGTTTACGTCTATTTGACATAAGTCTAAATTATGACATACTAAGTTGAAATTATGACTTAAAATATAATAATCGAAATTATGACATACTAAATCGAAATAAGGATTTCAAAAGACAATCATGACAAAAAAAAAATTCGAAATTATGACTAAAAATATCAAATTATGACAGTCGAAAATAGGCTCTAAAAAGACAAATATGACAAACAGAAAATATGATGGTAATTTATGGCATAAAAAGTCTAAATTATGACTTTTAAAGAAAAAAAAAATGAAATTATGACACTAGGTAAAAATTATGACTTGAAATATAATTATGACCACAAAAAGTCAAAATTATTACATACTAAATTGAAATAAGGACTTAAAAGATTAAATATTGAAATTATGAGTCTACACTGACACAATTATGAGTCAAAATTTGGACAAATGTGGCAAAAAAAATGAAATTATAATTTGAGATAAAAGTCTAAATTAAGACAAAATCAAACTTGTCATAAGTTGAAATTATGACTTCTTATGAGTCTAAATTATGACTTTAAAAGTTATGACATACCAAGTAAAAATTGACAAAATTATGAGTCTAAATTGACATGTCAAAATTATAACACTAAATCTAAAACTTAAGAGAATCATGACTAATTTATGAGATGAAAAATCAAAATTATGACTTAAATATCAAATAGAGACAAAGTGTACATGATGACTCAAAAATTGAAATGACAAACTAAGTCGAAATTAGGACTTAAAAAGACAATTATGATTTTTTTAAAAATGACTGATTTAATTACTAATTAATGTAATTAATGAATCATAAATAATTATGATTTACCAAAGCATGATTTTTCTCTTATGTAGCAGAAATGATCTATCTGTAGAAATTCAGTTTGATGTCATTTCTGTACAGATCTCTGGATCATTTCTTCATTATCGTCAGTGACTGTACACGGAAAATGTGTCAAAACTCAAACACATCAGGGAAGAGCAACGATCGTCCTTTGTTTAGTGGAGATACTGCTCAGCCTTCTGTAGAGATCAGACCGGGGCTAGTTGTCACAGTGACTACAAGTCATTAATGAGCAGAATTCAAAACCTGAATCACATTTGTGAATTCTGTCCTCCAAATTAAAATTCGACATATTCTTATAAGAGCAACAAACGAACAGAAAAATAATAAAGTATATACATCAAAACATAAATATCCATTATTTCTGTCACATGACTGACGAGCATCGATGTGTGATTTTGATAATGAGTGGAAATTAAGACTCCAAATTTCTCAACTGAAATGAGTTTATTGTAAAATTCAATGAAGGGGAAACTGTGTGTGTGTGTGTGTGTGTGTGTGTGTGTGTGTGTGTGTGTGTGTGTGTGTGTGTGTGTGGTCACTGTGAGGTAGCCATGATGCTGGACACGCCTGTGGACGAACAGAACATCAGTCAGAATAACTCTGAAGAAAAGCAGCAACACATCATCAGTCAGTCGTCACACACACTCACTCTCAAAGTCGATCTTCTCCACGATGTTCTTGGGCTTCACACACTCCTCCTGACTGTGAATGAATATCTGACCGTCCTCGTTCTCCGTCCAGCCGTATTTGTTCATCCACACCTTCACCTGCGTGTCTGCGGTGAGATACACATCATCAGGTGTGAGTGTGTGTGTGTGTGAGTGAGTGAGTGTGTGTGTGTCGTGGAGGACGACAGTCTCACCCAGAGGATCTCCCAGCATCTCAGCCAGGAGCCGGTACTCGATGTTCTGATACGTGATTCCCACAACATGACAGATGACTAGAGAGACAGAGAGAGACACTGATCAGACTGCATGCAGGAGAAAAATTAATAAAAATTGATATTATAATTAACTATTATTAATATTCTTAAAATTATACAAAACAATGTTTTATAATTATAAAATAATAATAAAATTATATTATTTTTTTAATAAAGTTAATAATTATAATAAGTTAAGTTAATAATTATAAGTTTTATAATTATTAAAAATATAATATTATAATTATATACAAATAATAATAAGTAACGGCTTTAACATTATAAAATACTCAACCTGAAAAACTCCTGCAGGTGGAAAATTCATAATTGATATTATAAGTATGATAATAACTAATATTATTAAAATTACACAAAAATATATATTTTTATAGTTATAAAAATAATTATAAAACAACAAAAATATTAATAAGTATTATTATATTATAATATATATACAAGTTATTATAAATATATAAATGTAAGTTATTATTATATTATTAAAATTATAGAAATGTTTTTTAAATACATATAAAATTATTATAATTATACAAAAATAATAATTATAATAACTAAAACATAAAATATTCTAACTTAAAAACTCCTGAAGGTGGAAAATGTATAATTGATATTATAATTATAGTAATTAATATGATTAATAAAAAATATATAAAAAATTATAATATTACTAAAATTATATCAATATTAATTATAAATAATTATGAAATTATCATTATTATAATAAGCATATTATTATAATTATAAAAATACTGTATTATTATAGTTATAAATAATATTATTTAATATATTATTATAATTAATTATCATACTAATATTCATAATAATCTACATTTATGTTTGCATTTATTCATTTACCAGATAAAAAAGTCAATAAACATGAGAAGTGCCAGTAATACAAAGTTTCAGCCATCGTTAATAATAAAATGCAAACGCACGATGAGAAATAAACGAGTTTAAATGATGTTGTGTGTCAAAGTTAAGTCAAATGTGTTTGTAAAGCACTTTTCACACTGTTTCAAAGCAGCTTTACAGAAAGTCATTAATATCTTAACGCCTTATAGTCTCATTTATCAGCTGGATGATAATATAGTTACACTGAGACGATACATGAACGATCAGGAAGCTCGTTTCTGGTGACTGCGACTTTCTATCTCACAATTTAGACTTTATAATGTCCAATTACCAGTTTATATCCTGTGATATATGTAAAAAGTCACAATTTTTAAGACTTTTTATGGCCTTAAATTTAATAAATCTAAATATAATATATAATTTACTTACATTTGCGCACCGACTCCTCAAATCCTGTGATTCCATCAATGAGATCCCGGTTCTCCTCCAGACTGGCCTGAGAAACACACACAACATTACACCTCAACACAAACTACTGTGTGTGTGTGTGTGTTTTTAAGTGTGAGTGTGTGTGTGTGTTACCCAGAAGCTCTGGAAGTGACACGTCTCCAGCAGGTTGCCCAGGTACAGGATCTGTCTTATCGGCCGTTCCTCTTGCTGCGACACCGTAGTCAAGGAAAGAGCCGATAATCTATGACATCACAGAGACCCGACAGCCCATAATAATAACAACAACAAATCAGAGTTCTGATCACGACAGCGGTGTGTGTGTGAGAGAAGTTAGTCTATCCTGATCTTCACAAGTACAGCAAAAGTATCGATTACAGTCTGCAGACAATATAAAATGTTTATTTTTTTACAGTAATACTAATTCATGTGCACTAACGACAAGAGAATCCGAACGCATCACATGTGTGTCGTTCTGCGTCCTGAAGGATACGTGGGTCTGGTCGATCATGCACTTGCAGAGCGTGAAGTCGGTGTGAGGCAGATTGGTCAGAGCCTTGAGCAGAATCTGTGCCGTGACGGTGGTCTGGAAGTACGCCGGGTTGAACTGGTACCTGAGAACACAAGCGCACGTCCTGTCAATCAAACACAGAGCTTCTACAGGGGCGAAATAACCCCACTGTCATGGTCAGACCCTTGATAGTGTGCTTCACTCACAGTTTGAGCACAGCCAGGTTGGCCTCCAGGTCGTAGGCGTTTTCTCTGGCCTGTGTGTCCACATATCGCTCCAGGGTGGACAGATTCTCAGGGTTATACCTGTAAAGATGATTAATATCAGTTATCATCTGTATAGCTGCACTGAAGGTGATTCATAAATGATGAGATTTACACAGTTACTGAATCAACATTGATCTGAATGACACTATTGTCTTCTGTAGAGCTCAAACTGAATTAGTTTCATAATTAATGAGCTTTAAAACATTGAGACATGTCACACATGCACCTACTTTCTATAAATCAGCTCTGTTTGGAGTTAATTAATCGCCTTTAGTACTGTTATTACTAATAATCAACAATAAACGGTCGTCTTCACCTGTCGATGCCCCGCAGAAGTTTGCCGACGTTCGCTCTCATCTGCTCAAATGTCGTCGCCATGATTCCAGAGTGTTTATTTACTTATATATAATTTTTAAATTATAATTATTGTACGATTATATATATATTTTTCCCTTTATTTTTCAGACACTCGGATCCTCACGAGCGAAACAACGGCGCGTGTGAGCGGCAGAGACCGACGTCATCGGCCGCGCGCCAGTCACGTGACTCCGGAGCGCGCGGGTTGTCCTGACAGCGCCGCCGCGCGCGCGGGCGGAGTCACTGCGTATTTAAATGCACGTTGAGCAAACAAACAACAATAATATTGACACACAAACAACGCTCTGGATCAGTGTCAGCAATTAACTCAGCATTTTCACCTTTTATGAGAGTTTAATCACATTATAAAACACACGCCTTATTCATTATACAAGTTCTGTGTAGCGAATAATTCATAAATTACCACTGCCATTTAATAATTACACTAACTACCTAAAATCTTCACAAATACAGACCCAGAATGAAGGTTTTTGAAATTTGGTTAGTTTCGTACCTTGTCATGGGTAGTAAGCATATTATCTGGATTGCGTAATCAGATTCCACTTGTAATTACGTTTTAAAATTAGACTACAGTTAGTTTTTTTTATTGATAACATGATTTTATTCATTACGTGTTATTGATAACAGTCTTTTTTATATTATTTGGTATATTTTGTATATCAATATGGTAAAAGATGATGTGATAAACGAGTAAAGTCAAAAGTAATCTAAAAGTAGTCCGATTATATTACCAGTGTAACGGATTACGTTACTATGTACAATTTGTCATGTAATTTGGAATCAGTAACAGATTAAATTTGTAAATAACTTACCCAGCACTACATACGAGACTAATAATCTAATATAAATCTAATGCACCGTTAATAAACTTACTTTATTAGCATCGTTCATACAAGAAATACAGCTTAAACTAGTGCTTCACAATGAAAAAGTCTTATTTGTTAACATTAGTAAACGAACAACGACAAATACTTCTCAAGCATTTATTAATTTTTGTTAATTTTAACATTTACTAAAACGTTATTATGGTATCTGTCAGGAGTTAGTAAACAAACGAACTTCCTCCATTTTGTTTGCGCTTCACTTCCGTTCTTCACATCCGTCGTTACACATTTCAAAATAGTAGTCATGATATAATTCACGCATCAACACAATTAAAATCAAAAGTTGTGTATGTTAATATTCTGTGCTGACACGAATAGTTGCATTTATATTAATTAAAATGAATATATACTGTAACAAATAAATTGAAATAATTAACATCATCTTCACAATAAAAGACAACCCACAAAAAAGTGTGTGACATCCATTTATTACGCAATTAAGAGAAATTTCAAATTACAAAGATCAGTTTATTTAAACACCTGAATGTTCTGTAGTCAAAGGGAAACACAAGAAACACCCACATATCAAGCAGGATTAATGATAATGTTTCCATGTCTGCCTGAGGAATCCTGTGACGGTGACGGATGAGACTAGAAAACAGACTTCTGCTCGGTCAGGAAAACAAACTCACGTGGCAAAACTGAAAAACAGTATCAAGCCAATATATTTATTCAGCTCAAATGATCGTGTTCCTATCAGAAGACCCAAGAGACGGGAAGTGAAACGAGGACGGACACATTATTCTCCGTTTGCCTTTAGAAAATAAACATGATTTGTGATGTAAAAATGTCTTTATAAGAATCTCCACCTCTTGAAAAATACGCTCTAGATCTAGGAAACAAGCTTATATGAATGCATTTAAAAAAACAAACAATTATTCAAAGTAATTTATAATATTGCAATAATAAACATTTGCTGGAGAGATGCTCGGATTTGTGTAGAAATCTCCGTGCTGATCGACACACACACACACACACACACACACACACACAGCTCAGGATGGACGGAGCAGGGCACTCTGGGAAGGGTCAGGGCTGTTCTAGCACCCTGCAGGAGAGGCCCTGACGCCCCGAACGCAGACATCAGCCCTGACCACTTCACTCGTGTGTGTGTGTGTGTGTGTGTGTGTGAGGCTGATCAGGCACCGGCTGGTACATGCAAACAGGAAGTACCCTAATAGTCTGCTGCCATAAAACAGAGAGACGACCACGTTTATCACCGCCACCCCCCCCACCCCACGCTAAATCTACCAACAAACAGCAAGAGAAAGAGAGAGAGAGGGAGAGAGAGAAGACGGAGGCTCAGGCACGTTCTCCGCGGATGCGGCGCGCCAGCTGGATGTCTTTGGGCATGATGGTCACACGCTTGGCATGGATGGCGCACAGGTTAGTGTCCTCAAACAGACCCACCAGATACGCCTCGCTGGCCTCCTGCAAACACACACACAGAGTCACATGACCTGACATCAGACACGAGAGTCACATGACCTGACATCAGAGGAAGTAGCGCAGTTTTAGTATCGTTTAGATACTGCTGTAGTTTTTGTTCGTTTTTTTAAAAATTTTTCTTCATTTTAATTTTAGTTAATTTTGTATTTTTTTTTTAAATGTCTATATAGTTATTCATTTTTCAGTTTAGTTATTTTAGTACATCAAGAGAAACTAAATAAAAATTATATATATATATATATATATATATATATATATATTTTTTTTTTTTTTAAATATTTTGTTTTATATTTTTATTTTACTTTAGTATTTTTTTAAATGTCTATATAGTTTATTAAAAATTAGAACTTTTTTCTTTAACAAAAATGTTTATAGTTTATTCACTCATTTTGAATTAGATTTTATTTAATATTTTAATATATTTTAATATTTTTTTTAAATGTCTATGTAGCTTTTATTCATTTTTAGTTATTGAGTAGTTTTTAGTACATCAAGATAAACTAAATGAAAATGAGATTTCTTTTTTAAATATATCTAGTTTTTATTCATTTTCATATTTTGATTTCATTTTAATTTGTTATTTTCAGATGTCTATATAGTTTTTATTTATTCAGTTTTAGTTATTTTATTACATCAAGATAAACTAAATGAAAATTATACTATTTTTCTTCTTCTTTTTTTTTAAACGTCTATACTCTAGTTTTTATTAATTTCACATTTTGAATTAGATTTTTGTTTTGTTTAATATGTTATATATAAATAAATAAATAAAAAATATTAAACAAAAAAAATCTAATTCAAAAATATTTATATATATTCAGAATATATATTTACATTTTTCTTTTGTAATTTTAAAAAAAAATGTCTATAGTTTATTCATTTTTCATTTTATTCAGATTTGTTATTTTAGTACATCAAGTTAGTTTTGTTTATAGTTTATTCATATTTTGAATTAGTTTTTATTTTAATATTTTCAATATATTGTTTTATTTTATTTTACTTTAATATCTTTTAAAAATGTCTATGTAGTTTTTTTTATTCAGTTTTAGTTATTTTAGTACGTTAAGTTAAACTAAATGAAAATGATCATTTTTTCTTTTTTTACAAAAATATGTTCATATAGTTTATTCACTCATATTTTGAATTAGATTTTATTTTTTTAATATATTTTAATTCAAGTTTAGTAATTTTTTAAAATGCCTATGTAGCTTTTATTCATTTTTAGTTTTAGTACATCAAGAAAAACTAAATGAAAATGAGATTCTTTTTAAATGTCTATAGTTTTTATTCATTTTCACATTTTGAATGAGATTTTTTAAAATATTTTCATTTTTTTTTATATATTTTTTTACATTTTACTTTAGAATTTCTTTTAAATGTCTATAAATGTTTATTTTTCATTTTATTCAGTTTTAGTTATTTTAGTACACCAAGTTAAATTAAATGAAAATAGAAATGTTTTTTTAAATATGTCTGTATAGTTTTATTAATTTTTATTTCAGCTATAGTTTTAGTTATTTTAGTACATCAAGTTAATTAAATGAAAATAGAAATGTTTTTTTAAATATGTTTTATTAATTTTTATTTCAGCTATAGTTAAGTTAAACTAAAACTGAGAAATGTATAGTTATATTTCAAGTCAGTTAATGTTTATGTTTATCACGTGTTTCTCTGGCTGTAGGTGGCGATGTGACGGACGGACCTGCAGCGCTCCGATGGCGGCGCTCTGGAAGCGCAGGTCGGTCTTGAAGTCCTGTGCGATCTCTCGGACCAGACGCTGGAAGGGAAGCTTGCGGATCAGCAGCTCGGTGGACTTCTGGTAGCGGCGGATCTCACGCAGAGCCACGGTCCCGGGCCTGCAGGACACAGACAGAGCCGTCAGCGCTCGTCCCGTGAAGCACGGAGCCGTGCGTCACGTGACCTCCTCACCTGTAGCGATGGGGCTTCTTGACTCCTCCGGTCGACGGAGCGCTCTTACGGGCCGCTTTAGTCGCCAGCTGCTTACGAGGAGCTTTTCCTCCAGTCGACTTACGGGCGGTTTGCTTAGTACGGGCCATCCTGACACACGATCACCTGAAACTCAACAATATTACAGAATTCAGATGATGATGAGATGAACACATTTACATGACACTTCAAAGAATATCTAATAATCATGATATACTAATACACAATCACAAAAAGTGACCGTTAGATAGATAACAAAAGCCGTAAGTCCATTATGAACGTTTCAGGATTGAGTTTGAACTCCAGCAGGTGCTTAAAACAACATCAAGCTCAACATGTCAATCATGTCTCAAAGGTCAGCCCTTATTGTGTTAATATTCATAAGCCGACCAATCAGAGTGCAGAAAATAAACCAGACGGTTGGCGTTAGCCCCGCCCCTCATCTGTGAACATCATGGCGCCTGTTTGATACGAACTGAAAACAGAGGAAGAAAAGACACGAACTAACGATAAAACTTCGACAATTTCATTAGGAATTACTCCACTGTTCTTGCCATTTACACTCGGACAACAAAGAAAAGACTCTAGGGAAGCATTATCGGATGTTTAAAGCAGGAATGGAGGCGTTTATGTTGATTTTCGGCGTTTGTGAAATATCAGTTTATTTTGGTTGGATTTTACAGCTCGCGCGGCTGAAGCGCTTCAGTATTTCTCTCATATAAACACAGACCCGCTCAAATTCACACGAATTACTACAAAACGCGATTTTTTTCTACCTGAAATTACAATTTAATATTACACATGTATATTCACACGGGCTTGATCGTCTTACCTTAGTGGAAATTGTGTTTTAAGAGTGTTTAGAGTTGAGCTTCAGTGTTATTTACCGTCTCTCGCGCACAATGGCAGCGGAAATGCGCCAATCAGCGGCTCCCACAATGCACCGCGGTGGAGTCTTTACTATGTGTTACAAAAATCATCTGTTAAAATCTCTCTCTTCTGTATTAAAAGACATACATTCAGCCTGATGTCAAACACATGATCACTGCACCGATAGAAAGTTTTCCCTCACTGAAGTGTTGTGCTGGAATCAGATGGTAGCCTACTATTGTTATAATATTTTGCCATATTTCTGTTTATGTGCTTTAAAGCAGGTTTTCAGTCTTTTAGATCCACAAACCCCATATATGATCATCTTTTGATATGATCAAATTATGTAAAATATTATTTGGAAAATATTTCGTTTCTATTATTTTACATTATTATGTTTGTTTGTTTTTTTTTAACTAGTCTCTTTAGTACTGTACTGTTGGATTTATTTATTATTTATTTGATAATGTTTATTTTTAAAATAAATTTTTATTATTTATTGTTTTAATATTTTCTCATTTTAATCAAATCATATTTTATTTACTTTGATAGAAAATGTAAAACATGTATTTATTTATTTTAATCAAATGTATTTAAGTTACTCATTATTAATGTATGCATTGTACCTTTATTTGTTTTAATATTTTTTATTTTCATAAAATTTAAATCAATTTCTATTTTTTTATTTTAATCTTTTTTTATTAATTCCAATTTTATTAATTTTGTTGATAAAAATATAGGCTACTTAATTGTTTTTTATTTATTTTAATCAAATGTATTTGTCAATTTATTTATTATCAATTTTATTTATTATTTTTAATCAGATGTATTTAACTAAATTTTTATTTTTTTGTCTTTTATTATAATATCATTTTTTTATTTTTAATAATCGATTTTTTTAATTTATTTTATTCACATTTAAATTGATTGTGTATTTTCTATATTATTTTATTATTTATTTTAAATCACGCTTATGTAAATTTTATCCATTTCATTTAAATAATTATTTATTTCAATCAAATGTAGTGGTCAAATTGTATTATTTATTTTGTCTTATTATATTTTAATAAAATGTATTTAAATCGATTTTTATTATTTATTTTAATCACATTTAAGTTGATTATTTTTATACATTATTTTAAATCGATTATTTATCCATTTTATTTTAAATAATTTTTATTTACTTCAACTGTAAGTCAAATTTGATCAAAATCGATTTATTTTAATCAAATGTATGAGTCAATTTTTATTATTTATCTATAATTTTATTTAAATCCATTTCTATTATTTATTTTTTATCAAATTTATTATTTATCAATTTTATTTATTTATTTTAATCAAATGTTTATTTACTTTTTTGTTTAATTTTATCATTTTTTATTTTAAGTTGTTGTTTTTTCACTGTATTTCTCTGAACTTTTTCACAGGCCCCAGTTTGAAAACAGAGTTACATCGACATGAACCTCTATTAAAGAAACTTTTCACATTTAAATGATGATTGTACTGGGTAAGCAGGACTGTTTTTCAGTACAGAAATGTTACTGAAGTTTTGCGTCAGTAAAGAAAACATAATAGCCTACAGAACAATGAATCATAACACATGATCACGAGATGTGTCTACATAACCTCTGACACATGAAATCTGCATCACCGACACGGAGAAACAGATACCTGAGAAATACTCTGATAACACGCAGCACTCAATAACAGTTCAACACCAATTTATTGTCTGTCTAGTACAAAGATTTGCACACTTACAAAAACAAACAGAATTCATCACCTCGTGATAAAAACCATGAAAGGGTGTAGAAAAAACCTGAGTGAGTGTCTGCTAAATATCGCACTAAACAACTCATGAAGAAATATATCAAATGGTATAAAATAGCTACAGTCCATTGCTACATACGCTCATTAATAACACAAAGACATTGGGACACAATCCCAGAATGCTCGACTGAAGTCAGTCTCAGACTTCACATGAAAGAAAATCATTCAAAACAACACAGATATTTGAAGAAGAGTGTTTGTGATGGTTCCAGTGAGGAGGTTAGCACCCGAAGTGAGACTGTCTCTTGATTCAGATCAAAACCCCACTGATTTAGTGCCTGGAGTCCTTTAGTCCGTCACCCTGAGGGAGTCACATGACACGTCACAAGAGCTCGGACTTCTGAGAGGACGAACCAACGCAAACACACACACACACACACACACACAGAACAGACACAGAGATGAAGACAGAATCGGACGAGGAGGACACGGAGGCTCAGGCACGTTCTCCGCGGATGCGGCGCGCCAGCTGGATGTCTTTGGGCATGATGGTCACACGCTTGGCATGGATGGCGCACAGGTTAGTGTCCTCAAACAGACCCACCAGATACGCCTCGCTGGCCTCCTGCAAACACACACACACACACACACAGAGTCACATGACCTGACATCAGAGGAAGCAGTGCTGTTTTAGCATAACTGAAATACTGCTTTAGTTTTTGTTCAGATTTTTATATTTTTTGTTTTCATTTTAATTTTAGTTAAAAGTTTTAGTACTTTATGAAAAAAATGTCTATATAGTTTTTTATTTATTTTTTTCAGTTTTAGTTATTTTTGTAAATCAAGTTAAACTAAATGAAAATGAGAAATGCTTTTTTTTTTGTCCTTTTAAAAATGTCTATAGTTTTTATTAATTTTTATTTCAGTTTGCATTTCTGCTACGGAATAAAATGAATTAAAAAGGTAATTGTTACTTTTTATCTCAATTTTTACTCAGTTTTAGTTATTTTAGTAAATCAAGTTGAACTAAATGTTTTTTTAATGTCTATAGATTTTATTCATTTTCATATTTCAAATAAAATTTTATTTTTAATATGTTACATTTTATTTTTTATTAAGTATTTTAATATTAAGTATTTAATAATTTAATATTTTTTTATTTTACTTCAGTTATTTTTTTAAATGTTTATAGTTTATTTTTCATTTTTATTCAGTTTTAGTTATTTTAGTACATCAAAATATAATCTTTTTTTAATGTCTATAGTTTTTATTCTTTTTATATTTTAAATAATGATATTTTAAATAATGACTTGTTTTAAATTGTTTATATATTTTTAATATTAAGGGTGATCATTTAATTAATTTAATAATTTAATATTTTATTTTAATTTTACTTCAGTAATTTTTTTTAAATGATTAATTAATTAATTATTAATTTAAATTAAATTATTTTATTTATTTTTCATTTTTATTCATTTTTAGTTATTTTAGTACATCAAGTTAAACTAAATGAAAATGTCTTTAAAAAAGTCTATATCATTTATTTATTCATATTTAGAATTAGATTTTATTTGTAATATTTTTAATATATTTTATATTTTTATTTTACTTTAGTAATTTTTTTCAAGAAATGAAAACTTTTTTTTAAATGTCTATATAGTTTTTATTCAGTTTTAGTTAGTTTTTAGTTATTTTAGTACATCAAGTAAAATTAAATGAAAATAGAAATGGTTTTTTTAAAAATATGTTTTATTAATTTTTATTTCAGCTATAGTTTTAGTAAGTTTAGTACATCAAGTTAAACTAAATAAACTGAGAAATGTTTTGTTATATTTCAAGTCAGTTAATGTTTATGTTTATCACATGTTTCTCTGGCTGTAGGTGGCGATGTGACGGACGGACCTGCAGCGCTCCGATGGCGGCGCTCTGGAAGCGCAGGTCGGTCTTGAAGTCCTGTGCGATCTCTCGGACCAGACGCTGGAAGGGAAGCTTGCGGATCAGCAGCTCGGTGGACTTCTGGTAGCGGCGGATCTCACGCAGAGCCACGGTCCCGGGCCTGCAGGACACAGACAGAGCCGTCAGCGCTCGTCCCGTGAAACACGGAGCCGTGCGTCACGTGACCTCCTCACCTGTAGCGATGGGGCTTCTTGACTCCTCCGGTCGACGGAGCGCTCTTACGGGCCGCTTTAGTCGCCAGCTGCTTACGAGGAGCTTTTCCTCCAGTCGACTTACGGGCGGTTTGCTTAGTACGGGCCATCCTGACACACGATCACCTGAAACTCAACAATATTACAGAATTCACAAACAAACAAACTAGATGCTGCTAGAGTACATGTTTAAAGAGTAAATATGTAATGAGTTTAATAGTACCAAATGGTAAATAAACAAAGCCTTTACATAAATTAGACAAGTTTAGGGTACAATTATTGCATTTCTAATAAGTATTTTAATTGTAAATTTGTATTATTAAAATTATTATTTTTATTTCTAAAAGAGTTTTAATAGTCTTGTATTGCCAAACAGAATATATAAAGGCCTTTTCGTGCTGTTCTCAAGTAGTTTTTTTGTAAATAATTAACAGAACTGCAATAAAATGTTTATGTCTGACCCTCCATGACGTCAGTGATTCACTTCAGTAGTTGTCAGACGAGTTTCACGGGGTTTCCCATGGTTTTTAGTGTGACACCCATCAATCAACATACTCTCTGCCTATAAACGCGAGTTACAGACTGGTGGGGCGTGGCTTCAGTCGCTCCGCACCAATCAGCGCTGAGTGTGTAAGTTCAGCACCGCCCCGCTGCGCGGATGACATAATGGCTGCTTGAAATTTGAGCGAAGAGATAAAATAGCAGTTTATAGCGCGAAGCACAAATGACACGATTTCCATCGTATTACAACAACACGGATCGCGTTTAACGGCGTACATCGGTAACACACACTGTCAACAAGTATTTCTGAAAACCCCTGCGAGCAAAAGTGTGAGAATGAGTTTAATTCATCGAAGGAAAGCGATAATGATGAGACTGAGCGCGCGACGCGTTTTACTCATTTCAGAATCAGACCGAGACCCTTTTAAAGCGATTTCTCCACACGATACTCATATTGTTTACACATGTGACGGATTCCTGTCACCGTTAAACGGGCTCGTGTGAAGTGTGTACCGGGCGAGGACTCACCTGTCGGGTGTTTATCGAGGTTTTATTCCGCTGCCGAGGGTTTTTGCTGCTCGAAGAGAGTTTGAGGTGAAATGGCTGATAGTCTCCCATCATACACCGCGGCTCGCGCGCCTCATTACACTAATCACACACGGACGGTTCTCTGTTCTTTATGACGGTCTTTCTTTCTTTATAGTATTGTAAAAGCACAGGTTTAAAAGCAGAATCAGTTTTTACCACATTGAACACACTATTCTAGTATCTTTTTGGTCAATGTACTACTGTAAAAGCAGTAAAAAACAAACAAACAAAAAAACAGTAAAATTATTGCTGAGAATGAGATTCAAATGCAACAGCACAGTAATATTTTCAGTAAAAATGACCTTAAAGCGATATAAAAGTTGAAATTATGACATACTAAATCGAAATTAGGACATTAAAAAGTCAAAATGATGACAAAACTACTATCTGACTGAAAGTCAATGAAAAAGTCAAAATTACAAGTCAAAATAATGAAAAAATTCGGATTTATGCATTAAAAAGTCTTATTATAATTTACAAAAGTCTTATAATTTACATATTTTGAAGAAATGATGACAAAAAAGTCAAAATTATGACATTAGGTCGAAATAATGACAAAATTCGGAATTATGAATAAAAAAAGTCAATTATGACAAATTGAAATTGACATTAAAAAGTCAAAATTATTACAAAAAAATAAATTACTTTTACAAAAAGTCGACATTAAATTCGGATTCATGCATTAAAAAGTCAATTATGACACAAGTTGAAATTATGACATTAAAAAGTTCAAAATGATGACAAAAAAACAATTCTGACTTTAAAAGTCAATGACAAAAATCAAAATTATGACATTAAGTCAAAATAATGACAAAATTCAAAATTATGAATTAAAAAGTCAAAATTATGACAACTAAATTCTGACTCAAAAAGTCAATGACAAAAACTCAAAATTATAACTCTAAGTCGAAATAATGACAAAATTTGGATTCATGCATTAAAAAGTAAATTATGACAAATTGAAATTTACATTAAAAAGAACTAAATTCTGACTTAAAGCCAATGACAAAAAGTAAAAATTATGACACACTAAGTTAAAATGTCATACATTTCGGAATTATATAAATTAAAAAGTCAATTATGACAAGTTGGAGTTTTTATCATATAAATTTGACTTTTTAATCTTATAATTATCGTCATAATTTAGGAAAAAGTAAAGACACCTAATATAAAGTGGGACCAAAGTTTTAATATAAATAATGAGTTATCAGGTGGTTCTTACTTGTTTTTGCACAACCTTGAAGTTTTTTGTTTTATATACAGCGAATCCACCCTGTAATATTTTCACTTTTTGTGGAAATCAAATGTCACATTGCTTGGTCTGGATTTATGTGTTCAAATCATTTACACAGCTAAGAATAATAACTCAACAAAAGATCCATGCTTTGATAAAAGTTTATGTTCAAAAAAATCCACATTAGAGATATCAGATCTTCAGTACACATAAGGCACCAGTTTGTACGGCACTCTGCGGCAATATTCTCGCCAGGCGTCGCCATGCTTCTTCAGACACGAAGCTTCGATCTCATTGGCTCGTTGCCTCAATAACTGAAAGCACTGCAGTGCCGGCAAGTACGGCAGAATGCTGGTGAACCCTGAATGGAAGACAAACAGGAGTTGAGATAAAACATGCAAAAACTGATTTGAATGTTTCTGTGTCATGAACACGTGTGCAGGTACCCGTACCGCAGGGGAGACACCAGGCAAACATCATCAGAATGTCTCCTAGGTAATTAGGGTGTCTAACCCATCCGAACCATCCAGAAACCAGAAGACGTCTTCCTGTCGGGCTTTGGATTGTCTGCAGACCTTTGAAAAAGGTTGAGATCGTCAACCACCAGTACAGCACTGATTGGACCTACACATGCATTTACTTTTATGCATGCCAGAGTTTAAGTGAATGTCAATCTTATGCTTTCTTGCCGTACATTTATGAAGTAGTGTTTACATGGAACAAAAATGGTCCAAAGTAGAAGACAAACACTGGATATAAATATCACACAGATTCACAAAAACGACTAAAAACGTTGTATTCTGCTGCCAGGCCAGTAGATGGCGATGTCACTTTGTAAAGAAACATGCGCCTATAGACTGAACATGTAATACACATGCGCATGATGTCACCGTTTTCACTAATTTGCCTTTTTGTAGTTTACACAGAGACGATAGATGTAGACGACTTTTCAGGCCCCCAAAACGCCACTGTCGTGTAAACGAACGGCCAAAACGAATAAAAAGTTTTCAGTTTTTAGTTGAAAACGGTGTCATGAAAACAGTCAGAGTCACTTCACTTCATTAGAACTTGATTAGTCAATTCTGAACACAGCCACAATTATAAAGGGGGGTGTAGACTTATGCAATTAGGTTATTTCAAGTTCTTTTTTTCTCTGAAATGTGTCACTTTGGTTTTTCAACTTTATATAAGTTGGCATTTTACATATAGATGTGCAAAAGTTCTGATTTAATTTTTTTACGTCACAAAAACCAGGGTGTGTACACTTTATATCCACTGCAAAATCAAGCCGGGGTGTGTTTCTCAAAGCGAACTATGGTCGGAAGTTACCGATAGATTTCAATAGGACTTACGACCATAGTTGGCTAACGATGCTTTCGTTAACGCAACCCAGGATGAGAATATGAAGAGGTTACACGTACAAGCGTAGGCCGGGTCATTTGGATTTCTGCGAAAACCATCTTTCTGCTCGTTGGACAGGTAATAAATCAGGAAGCCAATACCTGTCAATACATTGCATTGAGCATTATAACAATCACTAGCATGTAATCACACATGTTTCTTTTCTAAATGTGAGGTCTGATGGCTGATGAATGAAGATTATTCTCACCGAAGAGCAGGCAGATGGGCACGGCCGACAGGAAATGAATGTGATTGGGCCTCTGAAGAAGGAAGTAAACAGGAAGACTGGAGAAGAAAGGGATCCAGATGAACTCGCCCAAAATCATAATGAAGCCAATTGGCTCGTCTGTGAACTCTTTGGTCGTCAGCACAGACATCTAATGAACCGCATCATAAACATGACACAACATCAGGCACCAGAAATTGGCTCATTTTGCTTCTCCAGTAAATGTATCTTGATTTAATAATGTTTAGATATTTGTACTGGAAAACAGTGTACAATCACACCACACATGACGGACAGCAGACTCATAATAAGCCAATGAGGAAACAGTATGGCCTGCTGACCTCATCGATGAGGAAGTCTAGTATGTAAATGAGATGAAAGACGATCACTAGCAGCAGACAGAGAGACAGCGAGTTCATCTCTATAGCGGTCAGGAGATAATTTAGATCCATCATGGCCTGCAGGACAAACACACAGACATCAATCACCTGTCTTTTCATTTCTCCTAACTCATGTACACAAACTCACCCAGCCGATGAATCCGATCCTGACCATGACGAAGTGTTTGACGTCGATGATGCCCAGACGAGGATCCATATTCTGACCCAGAACAAACTTCAGCAGGGGATCCGCTATAAAACACAAACGAACACGCTTGTGAAAACAAGTACAGAACTTTAGCACACTTTTATGACAGAAATAAATATATTCATACACTTAATTGCATGTTGTTTAAATTTATATTATATGCAAGTAGTGTATTTAACCCACTTAAATTCATCTTTATAGGAGGTTTGTCGCACCTGTGTTGTCGTAGTGCACCTGTGCAGAGGCGTGTGTGTGGATCGGACACAGGTACAATGCCAGGCTGAGCAGCAGAGAGACGGCCATGCCAGCGCTGACCAGAGAGAAGATCCTGTCCGTCACGGCGCCGGCCCGCAGGACGCCACAGAACCACAGCGCCGAGAACAGAGCCACACTCAGCAGGAACGCATACAGACCTGCAGCACATGCAAAACCCTAAAAGATGCTCAACACATTCAATAAATATTCATATATTCCCAAAGATTTGTGTTCAATCTCCTACCGTTGAGTTTGTATTTTAAACGCTTTCCATTACAGCCCATCTTGCCTTCACTCACCTGCATAAAAGAGGATAAATGAAAATAAATAATGAATAATAGACTGCTGGTTTATGCAGGAAAGCTCTAGTTTCTGGTCTCACCTGTCCCACAGGTAGATGATAAAGCGCTGCCTGCAGGACAGTGAACAGCAGCACCACGGACACAGATGTCCAGTCCCAGATGGATCCGACAGAGCTGAGCAAAACCCACGAGTCAGAGGAGGAGCGACAGCCGTCCAGCAGCATTATGAGAGAGAAGCCCAACAAAACACACACCAGCGACAGATCTGACACACACACAGAAATATGCAAATGAGGTATTGTCAAATTAAATATGCGCTAATTTGCATACATTTACAGAAATATAAAGATTGGATAAAGTCAGGTTCTTGTTTTGTTGACGTATTAGCCCACTGATACATGAATTATATGGAGCGATGTGAAAGTCAATAGTTGGTATCTCTACCCAGGTCCTACTCGCCCCGGTCTGTGCAGGCCTCGAACCCGGGTCTCTGGCATGGGAGTCGGACGCTCTAACAAGGAGGCTAAATGCTGCAACCTCTAGCATCAGTTGCATCTATACGCTATAATATGAATATAAGATATAACTAGACCACTTACGGATGGTGTTCCATTTACTGTGGACCTGAACCACACCTTTGCCATCATCATCTTTATCCTTGAACTTCTGTGTGTCTGATCCATTCCTGTGCAGCTGTAGGACAGTCAGAGGGGTGTAAACATACAGCGAATCTGGAATTAACACTGGATTTGATTTCAGAAGCTCACCTGATGTTCTTGATTGGGAGACGTCATAGTCACAGTCCGTGCATACTCGTTCAAACCCATTGTGCCAACTCAAACGTTTAAATCAGCTGTGAACTTTAACACTACAGCACACCTCCACACTACTGTATTCACCAAAGACAGAGGTTTTTATGCTCCAGCTGTTACTACACATACTGACAAGTTGCAATATCTCTGAATGAAACGTGCAATAGCAGAGAACGTTCAACGGACGGGCCTTACTTCCCTCATTCTGAAAGAGATCTGATGAAAACCTCAAACACTTCATGAAGCTGCCATGAAAATCCCCTGGAATGTTCTCTGAACTTTAGCTAATGTTCTGGCAAGGTTCTCTCAAAGTTACGAACAAACGTTCTTCCAGTAACATTAATAGAACTTTCGTTCAAAGTTATCTGGAATTTAATAATGTTGTCAAAATGTTAGCACAAAAACAAAGGGAAAATGTTGAATGTTTTAAATGTTACTATGCGTTTCATAACGTTCAGAGAACATTTAAAAGTAACGTTCAGAGAACATTTAAAAGTAACGTTCAGGGAACTTTCAAAAGTAACGTTCAGAGAACATTCAAAAGTAACGTTCAGAGAACATTCTAATTCAAAAGTAACGTTCAGAGAACATTCAAAAGTAACGTTCAGAGAACATTCTAATTCAAAAGTAACGTTCCCATGATGTTTGCAGAAAATGGAATGTTCCCTTAAGGTTCACATAATGTTTCTAAACCCTGGATGTTTTGAACGTTCAAGTCAGAAAAAAAGTTTTCCTAATTTAACGGAAATGGTTTAATGGTTAAATATTAGCAAAACCTTCTTGAAATATATTTTTTAAGACTCTATGTTTGCAATCAGATTTGCATCTCAAAAGACATGTAAGAGAGGAAAGTATGTGTCATCTGTGTCTGAATCCATAAGTTAATTATGTCTGCACTGCATTAGTGCACATTATGACATATGCAGCGGGGCAAAATAAAAGCATTTTCACTAGTTTGGTTAATTAAATTCATTAGTATAAGTCATTACAAATAACAATGCAATGCATGAGTATTTGATGTTTTAATAACAGATTCCCATATACAAACTGTATATTGTGATATTGTTGGCCACGTCACCAGACTCAGGCATATAACCGTGTGCTAAATAAAAACACATGCAGTGGAAATTCAATGACTTTAAAGGAAAGCAGTGTGGAGGAATGGATTCTCCATTGAAATCGTCCATTTTCATACGTCGACGTCATCTGTTGGATACACACTTAAATGAGACAAAACATCTGTCAGAACTGAATGCATTTGCAAATAAAAATAAAATAAAATAATGGATGGTATTATTTAAGCAGTAGTTTAAAAAACGTACAATAAAAATACACAAAACATTCCAACATCCACTAATTGGTCCATTGCATTTCTCCAGTTAACAGCAAAGACAATCACAACGCTACAGCCGTACAAAACAAGTCCCAAAATATCTGAGATAAAAAAATAATAATAAACACAAATGAGACTTAAGTGTTAAGCATACATACCGTCAGGGCTAAAACACTGTTTTTTCACATAATGTTCTGAGATTATGTGGGAATGATCGCATACGAGTTCAGTAGCTTGGCCGTTGTCTTAAATACAAGCTGCCTCTAGGAGAAGAAACTTCCATGCCGGGATCACTAAAGTACACAAAAAACCACATTCAGGCTACAACCAGCGCAATGACCGGTTTACATAGTGTTATTCTACGCAGACGTCTAGAAAGACTCAATGTCCTCAAATATGGCTTAACACAAACTTCTCTAGCAAGCCTAGCAGCACACTACTGAGTGTTTACTACTGAGAAAACAATCCATTCTTAAGGTAAGTTCACTGTCAGGGTCACAAACGAAACAGGGAACGTTCTGGCAAGGTTCTCTCAAAGTTATGAACAAATGTTTTTCCAGTAACATTAATAGAACGTTCATTCAAAGTTGTCTGGCCTTTAATAATGTTGTCAAAACGTTAGCACAAAAACATCATCTTTTTTTGTTGGATGTTCATCTAATGTTTTTTTTAATGTTACTACTTGTTTCGGAATGTTCACTGAACATTCAAAAAGTAACGTTCCTATAATGTTTGAAGAATGATACAATGGAATGTTTTCTTAATGTTCACATAACCAAGAAAAGATGTTCAGAGAACATTCAGAAATAAAGTTTTCATAACTTAATTGAAACGTTAGCAAAACATTCCTAGAATATATTTTTGTTAGCTGGGTCAATATTTGCAGGCTTGGTTGAGAAACAGATTTTGAAGACACTTATTTGAGCTGTAACAACTGACAGTACATGTGATTCTCATATCCATACAGAAGACATTAGCTATGTTTCCATTCAAAGTTGTGAATTTAATTAGAATATGGCATAAAACATTTGCGAATGAAGCAGCGTTTCCTTCCCATGTCTTTAAGAGAACAAAATCGTCACTTCCTGGGAAATTGGTGCTAAAAAAAGTCAGAATTGTAAACTTGGTATTCCGAGCAAAAAGTCAGAATTGCAAAATGCAAACTCAGAATTCCAAGAAGTCAGAATTACAGAATGCAAACTTAGAATTCTGAGAAGTCAGAATTGTGAGATGCAAACTCAGAATTCTGAGAAACGATTCAGAATTGTGGGATTCAAACTCTGAATTCCGAGCAAAAAGTCAGAATTACAGAATGCAAACTCAGAATTCCGAGAAAAAAAGTCAGAATTGCGGGATTCAAACTCAGAATTCCAAGGAAAAAGTCAGAATTCCGAGACGTAAACTTAGAATTAAGAGAAAAATGACAGAATTGCGGCATTCAAACTCCGAATTCTGAGCAAAGGGATTTATTCAGTAAATGTGTTTTCGTCATAGTTTATCCACGTCTTCTTATCGGATAAACAATGATCCACCTCAGTTGAGCGCATACACTTATTTTTAGTATTTATGTTCATTTTGGCTTTTCCATCCAGAGTTTTTTTATGCAATATCCCACAATAGGTGGATGGAAACATAGCTATTGATGCCTTTGGTTAAGATGGGTTAGTTAACATGATGTTAAAGCTGATCTGCTTAATGGGAATAATCAAATTGAATGCCAAAAGACATTTGATACAACATTGTCCTTTCGAGAAGTCTGCATGACACACTTCACATCAGTGATCCAGACTCCTGAAAATAGTCCCTCCAATGAGCTCAAATCAACCTGTAAATGTGCAAAAATTTGCAAGAGGCATAGCAGGTGTAAGGAATAGCGCCTACTCCATGCTACAAGAGTTAAACATGTCGAGAAGTTTCTCTTTGATTGCATCTGACTTGTGTTTCAACAAGGCAAATTTCAAGAGATCCGCCTCCAGGAGCTCTAAACAGTCAAAGCGGCGCGAACCTCCGATTTCATTCAGCGGTGACACTGCTTGCTTAGCAAAAACTTAGTAAATATATAAAATCTCGCTTTCAGGGTTCGTACACCATTTCTAGACAACATTAACCTTGTTAATCTCTCTAATCTATGAAGCAGAGAACTCGTCTAGCAGTCGAACGAATGTACGTAACTCTGAAACTCCCATCCGACAGCTTATGAAGCACTAGCACACAAGAACAATAAATCATCAATTCCCTAAAATCTGCAAACATTCAATGCATCTGTCGCTATGTACAATATAGGATCTTCATATATTAATTATTCGAGTTCATTATTCCATTATAGAGTAGTCTGAATATGTACAATAGAAGACTCCATGATCAAATAAATAAATAAAAAGTAAAATGGCCGTGGCTTTCGCAGTGTTATAGAAGAGGCCAGCAGGGTTTCTGCAAAGAAGAGTCTCGATCTTCGATCGTTTGCAGTCTGTCTGCGGGCGAGAGCTGAAGTCGCAGCTGTGCATCATGGTCCCGTGTGCATTTACATGTGACGTTAATGTGCAACTAAAGCGTGGATGGGTGAAACACTGGCTCCTGGCTCTCGGGAATGAGGCTTCGGCTATACCACGGTCCCGCTCGGCGAGTTTCCATTCTGTGCTGACAGCGGTTGAGACGGATGCTAGTGCAAAAACACAAGAAACAGCATGAGTTTGACTGTGAAAGCACTGGTGCTTGGCAAATGCTTTCAACATGTTTGCCACATCTGAAAATGACAGGCCAGAAACATGAAACCATATTGTTTTTATTAGAAGTACATGTCTTTAACCTGTTAACCGTCAGCCACTTTTTGAGCATATTTGGTTGTAATCCTTGAAAATCCTTCAGAAAATGAAAGAGTAAAAAAAGTTTTATAAAACATTATAGAACATTTTATACAAAATATATATTTCACAAAATAATTTGGACTCTAAAATTGGTACAAAATCAAAGTCATGTCTAAGCAAGTTGTGTTCCAAATTTGAAGTTGGTATCACAAAAATTGAGGTTCTTATGGGATTTTGTTTAAGCGCAATACCAAAAATAGCCCCCGGTCATGCATTTGATGCGCTCTCCTGTCAAAAATATCTGTCACAATATCAGTTCTAAGAAAACAGCAGCCAAATATGGAAACTTGAGTCTCAGAGCTTTCCAACAATATGTCAAGATTAGAAAAAGAGTCGACTATAAAACCCTAGTGCAAAGTGTAAAGTTGGTAGCATTTGAAACACAACTTCGCCCACTAGAGGGAGGAGCCTGTTAAACGGTTTTCGATGGTAACAAAATGTCCAATTTCTAATCGGTTTTCACAGAATGACTTTTGAGTGTTTAAGCCTTTGATTGATACCTCATTTATGATGATTACTAAAATATGTGATAGGTTAAAAAAGGCAATAAAAAGCAAGCCAGGTTTGACTTTATTTATATATTAAATTACAACTAAAGTTACAGGTTAATTGGGTTAGAGTGCAACAGTTGGTTCCAGAAATAAAAATCTATTCATTTTTACATTTTAAAAGCCATCAGCACACATTATTTCAACTAGATTTTAAAATAACTGTTTAACAGTAGAAAAAACTACATTACCCATGATTCGGCAAAGAAATCAGAGAAATTAAACGTGCAAATTGCGGCAAAAGAACTCTCTCACATGATGCACTGCAAATGACTTATTGAATGACAATTGAATGTTTTCACTGATGTCATTCATTTACATTTATGCATTTGGCAGATGCTTTTATCCAAAGCGACTTACATTGCATTATATTATACATTTGTATCTGAGTATGTGCAATCCCTGGGATCGAACCCATGACCTTGGCATTGCTAGTGCCATGCTCTAACCACTGAGCTACAGGAAAGCATTCACAGTGCATAATGGGATTGTAATTCTTTCCCTAAAGTTGTTAGGTTCACAATCACAGCTTCGTCTTTTTGTTTCAAATCAAAGTTTGTAAAGTTGTGACTTGTAGCTAGTTGGTTTGGTTTATGGCTTAAAACTCTTAAAGACTTTTCTAAAATCCTAATGAAAAAAAAAAAAAAACGCCGTTGCGCTCTATATTTGCACTGTAATTTTTACTTGCATTTGCCGTATTTTGAACCGCGCAAAATGCTTTACGTGTAGATCTGGACTCACCGCTTTGCCGGGTCGAGCCCAAGTGCAGATGAGGCCCTCCTGGCACGCGGTGATGATGCAATCGTTCATGAAGACGAGTACGGTGAGTCGCTCGTGGGCGATTTTCTTGCACACTAGCGGCTCCAGCAGCGGCACCTCGTTCATACGCGGACACAGCGTGGTTCCCAAGACTTTAGCGCCATCTAGTCGATTGCTGCGCGGCGCTACGTTGATCTTATCGTTGCTTTTGCTGATGTTGCCAAGGCTGTGGTAGCGCTTGTGCTCCTTTTCCCCTCCCACCCCGGATTTGTCCGATTTGCGCTCTTGGAGCGACAGCGTAGCGAAGCGGCCGATGCTAAACGGCGCACTTCCTCCTCCGCTGCTGGCGCTGCCACTGCTGCCACCCGTGACGCCGCTCTCTGTCACCCCCTGGATCTTGGAGGTGTTTGCAACGGCAGGGTGTGGAAGGGAATTGGAGCGCGACAGCGAGCGAGGTAAAGGTAGCGGCAATGTAGATGTTTGGTGCGAGGGATGATGGTGACCTTCGACTACGCTACTTCCGCTAGTGCTGTTCAATGCCGTGGATGCCGGAACGGTGGGGCCGAAGGTGTTCGTAAGCGCTCGGGAGAGCGGAAGTCGCGGATACAGAACGTCGTCCGTCAGGTCCCACAAACAGAACTGAGTGTCCTGCCCGACGGATCCGAAGCGGTACGACACGGACGACGCACCACCTTTGGAGCTGTGCCGCGAGAGGCGCGAGAGCGTGCTGCTGGTGCGCACGCGGCCGAAGTGCAGCGCCCCCTGCTGGAGATCCTCCTCGCTGCCGCTGAGCTCTATCGGCTCGTCGTCCTCCAGGTTAGTGGTGAAGGGGTCAAACGCCACCACGTTGACCCACGACTTGTGACCGTGTCCGCGCGCCACCACTCGGCTCTCCGCGAACGACCACACCGTCACCAGATCGTCCTCTCCGCCGGTGGCCAGGTACTTCCCGTCGGGGCTCCAGGAGACGCACAGCAGGCCCCCGAAGTAGCTCTTCATCACTCCCTGCAGCTCCATGGAGTCGAAGTGGAAGACGCGGAGGCAGCCGTCCTGTCCGACACACGCCACGTGAACGCCGTCGGGCGAGAAGGCAAACTCGTTCAGGCCGCCCTCGCCCACCACCCAGCGGAGTAAAGGGTTGCGGGGCGTCTTGGTCTTGCAGGAGTAGACTGAGAAGCCCTCGCCCTGGCGGAGCAGACAGTACTGAGGAGCCGTGGTGCCGCACGGATGCTCCACGTTGTAGAGGTAGAGGTGACCACTGGCGTGGGATGCCAGGAAGAGATTCTCTGACTTGGGCAGCCATTTGAGACACGTCACCTTTGATTTGTCTATTAATCTCTGGGGAAGAAATCACACAAATATGACAGTATGAAAATTATCCACTGATCAAATGTTACTTTTATAATGTTAATAAATGCTCAAAAGAGTCATCAAAAAGTCCTGAAAAATAAAATGTATCACAGTTTCCACATATGGAATATATTTTTCATGAAATGATAAGAAATTAAAACTGCCAGTAGGTGGCAGTAAATGTCTAATTGAGCAAGTCATTTGTTTAAACACCTGATTCATTCAGGAATGAAATAAATTGCTCCCTTTTTGAATGGACCATTGAACCATCGGTTCACCCGAGTGATTCGCTAAAACCGTAAATCTCATTTATGGTAAATGAGATAAATATTATTATTAGGCTGAATTATGACCTGTAATGTGAAGTATGAACTGGTAAGTCATGTTGTGTAAAGTAATCTTTTCAGAACATATACTTTTTCACCACAAGAGTATTTCCTGCTAAACTTGATGATCAAATAAGATGCCACATACTACTTTCAGTTCAACATTACTGTGAGTTGTTGTAAAAAGGTCAAGTAATAAAGACTGTGAGTAAATTCTCTTCATGCTTTCGATTAGATTGAGAAACACAAACTGCCACAAGGAAGTTACAAAACGTTTGTGGCTGCTTGCAGGGGTTTCAAGATCTAAACAGGGTTCCTGTTTTCTTATCACTGATGTAGAAACATGATGTCAGAATGAAGGATCTTAATGATCCACACGATGGATCTCCAGATATCATTTATGCAAGACGTTTCTCGTTATATAGAACCTTTTTGGCATTGAGTCAAAAACCCTAGAGTTCTATTTAGAACCTTTATGTCTCAGAGTGTAACATTCATCTGCGATTCAGTTTGATTCCAGTAAATGAGTGTCATCTCATCTGCTCACCTCCTCGTTGAAGAGCTTGCTGGTCTCTTTCTTGATGGGGTCGAGGTACTGCACCTGTCCGGCGGAGAAGCCCACGATCAGAGCCACGCTGTCAGCGGTGGCCGAGTACTGGTTGAAGTCATGACATGTGGGCTGAGTTCCCTTATAGATGCGCTTGTCTATCGGCTTACTGAGATCCACCGCCTGCAGAGACAGTCAGATATACAGAGGGATTTTTGTGTCATTGGGATTTTATTCATATTCTGAATTCGTATTTATTTTTATACACTGCAGAAACGATGTTCTTGTTTTCCAGCACAAATCTAAACTTTCTTAAATCAAGATACATTTACTGGAGAGGCAAAATGACTGAAGATATTAAGTCTTGTTAAATTAAAAACAAAACAAGATTAAAAACAAGAACAAAAATCTGCCAATGGAGTCAGAAAAATAATCTTGTTTTCACTTTCAATTAAAGGTGCAATATGTAAGAATTTTGCAGTAAAATATCCAAAAACCACTAGGCCAGTGTTATATATTTTGTTCACTTAAGTACTTACAATATCCCAAATGTTTGCAACTATTTGTAAATCGTGAGAAAATTGCAATTTTAACCAAGGCTCCGGGATGTGTGAGGAGTCGCCTATCAATTGCGTCATACCCGCGTTACCCATTTACATTGACATTTACATTTATGCATTTGGCAGACGCTTTTATCCAAAGCGACTTACATTGCATTATACTATACATTTGTTTCTGAGTATGTGCAATCCCTGGGATCGAACCCATGACCTTGGCATTGCTAGTGCCATGCTCTAACCACTGAGCTACAGGAAAGTAGGGTTTACCCTCGGTTTCCGATTTTATTTTGTAGAAACCATGGAAACACCAAAGAGGCTTCAATATATTACATGTTTGAATAGACAATAGAACAATTGTTTTGATACGTTTATAGACAGAAAACTAATTATTGTTATATAGCTCAACACTAAACGTCTTATTGTTTAAATCTAATTTTCTTGATTTTTTGCGAGTACCATGCTTTACCATGCCTCAGAGAAAAACACTGTTTTGTGAAGTAGCTAACATAGCATAATCAGATGCAGCTTTATTTTTAGTAACAGTAATACAGAATTTTCTCCATCATACAATACGTTTTAAAATTAATTGCATGTCATTTATCAACACAAGCCATCCAGCATTTAATATGATATTCTAAAATCGATCTAGCTTACAGCAGCCGCCGAGCGAACGCACAGAGTAACGCTATAACATCATTTTCAGCACACTCAAATGTATCTAATATGATAAACAGAGCTGTGTTACCTCATACTCATGACCGGAAAAGCGGAAGCGGCGCCGGCGACTGTGTCATAATAAAAGTCCCGCTGCTCGTGAGGCGTGTGTTGCTCAATCGCTCCAGCGTCCTCGTTCAGCTCTACAACACTCGCTCCTGCTCTGCTTCATACTACAGTAACGTTAATAATCGCATCCATGAACATGATTTCTTCCCGAGTCTTATCCAAATTCTTTTGCACCGGTCGTTGAGATGAAGACCACACGTCCCAAGATTCCGCGCTTAAACCTGGCGTCATCAAGCTACGCCTTTGTTTTGAATAGAGCTCTAGCGACCTCTAGCGGACAAAAATATTACATAGTGCACCTTTAAGTGTATTTCTAAGACCCCACTGGCAGATATTTGTTCTTGTTTTAAGCACAAACTCATTTGATTTCGATTACTTTTTCTTATTATCTTCAGTCATTTTGCTTCTCCAGTAAATTAATCTTGATTTAAGAATGTTTAGATATTTGTGCTGGAAAACAAGATGGAAATACTGAGGAAGAACATTTTTTGCAGTGAGATTTTCCGTTTTCTTGTTAATTTTAGTCATTTTCTTATGGAAGCTTGTTTCCACCACAAAATAAAACTTTATATCTAAAAAAAGTCAAAAAAGTCCTTTTTATTTGTTTATTCTGTGGTGGTAATCCATATTTTGTTGTGTTTTTTGTCATATTAATTAGTTTTTCTTTTTTAATATATGTCTATATAGTTATTAATTTTTTTATTTATTCCAGTTTTAGATATTTTAGATGAGGTTAATCTAGGCATCTAGCTGAAATAAACAATTATTTAATTTCGAAGATGTTTTCTTTTCATGTTTTTAGTTTTAGTTAACTATAACGACCCTGATATTCAGATATATGAAAGAAAGGACAAGATCTTTGTATCATTTTGGTATTATTATATACATTTGCAGTCAAATAGTGATTGTCACAAACTCTAAACACCTACGATATCCTTTGCTCAAATGTGCAAACCACAACTTCTCTTTTTATGCACATACAATTATGAAAACATGATGACGAACACATAAAACTTGCTGGTTTTGGCATCCTTTACTAATCTGACCAGATCAAGAGGATGTTCCTCCATTGAATCATGGGCCACAAACAACAACAATGCTGGCTGGTCAGACTAGATCTCAGGGTCGAGTCTGACATCTTGTGGTGATTCAGAGGCCAATAAACCATTTTAAAAGCATATTACATATCAGTGTGGATGTCTTCAATACAAACACAGTGTTTTAAATGAAGCTTTACTGAAAGCTTGCATATGAGAGTTTAAATCTCGTGTAAACATAAGTGTCCGTATTTGTTGCATTTATACACAAATGCAGAAAGATTTCAATGCGATTCTCTTGATCTCGTGCGAATGTAAACAAAGCGCTGCTACATTGTAGCGCTCAGATCCGCATCTGTCATTCATCACTGAGATCAAGAGATGCTGTCCGACCGTACCTTCTTAATGTTTGTGTAGGTGTAGAAGTAAAGTTCCCTGCCGATGTTGAAACACACTCGCTCCGAATCCTCGCTCGGGTCCTCCGGCTTCAGCTTCACCATCGACACCCGGACCGGCGGCAGGAAGCCCGGAGAGGAGTTGGCCGCGGCGGCGGACCCGGGCCCCTGCACCAGCCCAACACCAGCACCGCCGCCCGGGATGGAGCCCGTTCCTGCGCCTGGCCCCACCGTGACACCCGCCGAGGGCCCCCGCGGCAGCCCGGCCCGCTGCTGAGAGTCCGAGAGGGTGAGCAGCTTGTAAAATCCCTCCCGGGTCCGGAACTGCGATTTAATCTCATTGATATCCTTCAGAGCGCCTCCATCTGCGGCCATCTTCAGTCCAAACGCGCCGCACAGGAAGCGCCGCGCCTCTGACCTGGAAATAATGCGGAAAACTACAAGCAAAATGGGAGCAGCGCTGCACGGGTCGCCCGTGAACTCGAACCGGAGCAGACAGACGCATCTGACCCAACCGGATGATGATGATGATGCTGATGATGCTCCAGTCCCAGAGTCACTATGATCTCAGAGCTGATTCAGTACAAACTGATATCTATCTATCTATCTATCTATCTATCTACCTAGTCTTACATGATGAATGTATAGCATTTGTTAAATATATTTTAGACATATTTGCAGACATTTATTACAGTAGACATATAACCATCTTTGAATGGATTTTATTTTTTTATAGTGAAAACATTGTCACATTCACATCTTCTGTTGATTTTACACAGAAACTACTTTATTAATCCACAACAGACGTGCAAATACTCCAGTTTCTCCAAAAACAGTCTGTTCTCTCTGTGATGTTCAGAATGTCCCATCAGAATAACAGCAAACTGACACTGAAGAGATTTCTGACCGACCAGGAGGTGGCGCTGCTCTCTCTCTCTCTCTATCACACACACGCGCGCACACACACACACACACATTTTCTCTCTCTCTCTCTCTCTCTCTCACATACACACACACACCCTTTCTCTCTCTCTCTCTCTCTCTCACACACACACACACACACAAACACCTCAGATACTCGCTCTCACACACACACACACACACACACACACACACACACACACAAGCACATGCGTGTTCTCACACTTGTATTGACATCTTTATTAACATCAGGGAGTTTTATGTGAAGGAATTTAGTATAAGAGTTTGGCAGTCCTGTGTGTGTGTTTGTGTGTGCGTGTTTGTGTAACACTCTCAGGAAACAGGGGCGGAGTCAACCGTCTCCAGGATGTACAGATTACAGAGTCCTGATTGGTCATCACACGCTCGCTTCTCCATGACAACGGTTCTGTTGACAGGAATCAAACATGTCATAATGAGAAAACATTTGTGACCTGAAAATTATTTAGATGTTTGAGGTACACTTGAGTGTGTGTGTGTGTGTGTGTGTGTGTGTGTGTTCACCTGTCAGATCCCAGCAGCCGGAATATTCTTTTGGTGTCAGTGATTTCCTGCAGTATCTCTGATGACCCCTGACCTCTCCTCTGCCAGCCGTGTTTCCAGATGGCGATCAGTGTGTCGTCGTAATAAACTGAGAACACAGAGTGTGTGTGTTGACGGAGGGTTCTGATTCGTAAAGCACGCGTGACACACACATGAACGCACACTTACCCACGGAGTCTATGTCTAACTTAAAGGTGACGTCCGACGGCAGGAGTCTGTGGCTTTTGGCTGATCCGTCCAGAGCGACTGTGTGAACGGAGTCTGATGACCAACAGAAAACAATCTTACCATAAAACCACTGTGGAAAACATCCACCATGACGACAACTGTACAACACTGTAACATCTGAGGTTATGATAACAACATCTGTAGTGTTTGTTTATGAGGGGAACTGTGTTTGTTTGTGTGTGTGTGTTTGGGTGTGTTTGAGTGGAACGTTCCATTCATGTAACATGTAACTTTCTGTTGCTGCGGAAGGAATATTCTGGGCTATTTACATATGCATGTGTGTCATGTTTATTACC